>JADRCH010000018.1:6774321-6859372 GCA_019843965.1 Rhynchomys soricoides | reverse complement strand
ACATGAGATTATACATACATGTCCACACATACCACACAATCACACATAAACAGACTTAAATAAACCCCCAAAAGAAAATGGTAATTATACTACTTAAAACATTAGCAAAATTCAGTGTACTTTGCTAAGCTTTTAGACATAAATTAAAGCATTTACAAAATTTATTTATTTTTCCTTTAGTCATCTCCTATATCTAGACAATATATATATATGTATATATATATATATATATATATATATATATATACACACACACACATATATATGCTATTTTAAGATAAATAGCTGGTAAAGGAGTCTAACTTATATCTTATTAGTAATAACTAAACAATTGACTTTTACAATAAAAAGACAAAATACCATTGCTTAAATTGACTTTAGTCTTATTAATCTATCAAAAATGAAGAGAGAGATTTTAAATAATAATTACAGTCAAATTTTATAGTAAAATATATTCATTCCCATGCCATTTAGTGCTACCTACAAAACTCTTAATAGCTCTAAGATGCAACTTAAACACATTGCATTCTTAGACTGTGAAAGTCAACGAAAGAATTTAATGCAAATAATTTCCTGATTATTTTAATGATACTAGACCATGTACATTTTAAGTAATTCAGTGTTTATTAAGCATCTGTTCCATACAGCCATTAGTGAAAAACAATTCAGTTAGTTTTTCATTGCTTTGAAAAATATCTGGGTGACCAAATACGAAGCAGAAAAGATTTAATCTGGTCCACATTTTCAAAAGTTTCAGTCCTTGGCCACTTGACTCCATTGCTGTTGGGAACATTGAAATACTCTCAGCACCATTTTCAATATTCCTTTTATACAGATAAAACATAAGAGGTGAATTTTCATTTGGAATTGTCACCTGGTACGCAACCTGAAGACCAGACTGGCCTTAAGCATTGAAAATGGTAGGCGAATGTTCCCAACAGCTCAGAATGAAGCATTTAAAAAAATGAAGCTTCTGAAGGAACTCCTCATAACCAATCCACAACAAAGACTGTGGATTCAAGATCTGCTTGTAAGAACATGTATTTGACCAAATGACATGAGAATATATCAAATACTCTCATTAATATTTAAGGGCACACTATAGAAGAAAAGAGTAGTATTTGACTTAACCTTGAAACTGGAATTCTTTAATTAAGGGGTATTTGATTAAGAATTAGAATCACTTAGAGGAAGACATGTTTTGCAGACAAAAAAATAAATCACTACCATCCTGCAATACCAGCATACATATCTCACTCAAGAAGTCAGAATATTTCCAGCAGATTGGGGGGTGCATTTATTCTTTGAGACGTATCAATCAGAAATTGCAGAAACCTCCGTTTCATGCTGTCATGTTCTCCTGCCTTTTTCTCAAAGAGAAGGGTCTAAATATCATTAACTCCTGTCTAAATTTAATGCCTTCATCCAACAATTAGTAATGTTGCCTGGTTAGTTAATATGCGTAAAACTAGTATTCTTCCATACAGACTTTCTATACCTGCTTCCTTGTTGTCCATTGGATCCTCGTGACACTCTGTCTCAGTGGAACTAACGACACAGAACTTTTAAAAGGCTCTGTTCTACTGTTCTATAAAAGTAACTTTGAGGACCTGAGAGTTGCTATATCATCTCAAATCTAGTGCTTTAGCAGATTACTTGTAGTTGGCCCTTGATGTATTCTGTGAGTCTAATAATAGTTTAAAATGAAGGCAAGCATCTGCCTAGAAAAACTTTCATAGGGGCTTATTTAAGATGCTGTGTGGTAGCAAATGAACAAGACTGTGAATTAAAGTGTCTCCTTCCATATTTACTGCAGGGATGAATAGTAAAGTTTAGAAAATGCATTCTTTTATATCTTGACAAAAGCTTCCATGTTAAATCCTCATGAGTATCTGTGCTCCACCTGAGTTGTGGAATAATAGGCCCTTCAGAAAACCAATTTTTAAATGGCATACTTTAGATTTAAAAAGAACAAGGGGTTATAAATCGTTTGATAGACATACATAATAAAATATTATCAAAACTAATACCACAGCCCAAAGAAATGTAACTTGTCTAAAAACAACAAGAATTAATATATAATTCAGTATATGTATACTCTTCAATATTGAAATTAGTAACAAACATTATGGTTTTTTCTCTGTGTGCGTGCATGTGTGGGGGGGTTATGTGCATGCATGTACACATCTATTTGAAAATATGCAAATGCCAGAAACCAACATATAGTATCTTTCTCTTTTCTTCTTATTTGAGGCAGGATCTCTCACTAAATCTGCAGTTCATTGATTGTCTCTGCCTGTCTATAGCCCTTTCTTCACTCCAGATACAACATGTAGAGGAATGTGCCTCAACACCTGTATTTATCGTGGATTCAGAGACTCATATTCTCATGTGTATGCAGCAAGAACTTTCCCTACTGAGCCATCTTCTCAGGCCTCCACAAGGTTCTTATGAAAAGCCCCTTCCTAGTGCCTAATGGAGATTTCTTTCTATAATCACACTGGGAAAGGAAGGTTTCTATGGATATTATCTAGGAGCTTACTGTCCTCTGAGATGAAAGAGGTCAACATAATGTATTAAAGACAGATGAATTGCATTCTTTGTAGTTATTATTTATTTATTTATTTTGTTGTTGTTGTTTTGTTTAAGACAGAGTTATTCTGTGTAGATCTGGCTGTCCTGGAACTCACTGGGTAGACTAGGCTGGCCATAAACTGGGAGATGTATCTTCCTCTACCTACTGAGTACTGGGATTAGCAGTGTGGTTCACCACATTCCAATATAGATGGTATTTTTAGGAAAATGTTTTAAGAGGTTAATAAGAACTTCAACAATATAAATTCTCTTCTCTTCATCCTAGCCCAGCAGGCCCAATTTCTATATTTGCTCAAAAACCATACCATTCAGTAATATTTCTAAAGAGGCTGAGAAATTGGAAAGAAATGCAAATGTTTTTCTCTTCTTTCCCCAGGTCTCTTTTTCTCCTTTGTCCCTTTGTTTTATTTTATTTATTTTATTTTTTAGCATTCTGAAATGAAGATTATTTAACCACTTCTAGGAGCAGTACTCTTCTTTTCAAAATGAATTTCTAAAGATACTGCTGCCTAATGTTTGCCTCCAGGTGTCTGCTTTCTCAAGGTAACAAAAAGGTTTGTGAACATTCTTATCTCAAAGTGATAAACAGATGTAAACAGAGCTGGGCCTATCTTGGCTACCACAGGCCTGTTTGACTAATTGCTTTGATAGATCATTCTCCTGATGCCTAATGCTGTTATTGCACACAGCATAGCTGAGATAGCACATGGTTAACCCCTGACCTTCCAACTGCCAAGGCCTCCTGCCCAGGAACTAACTGTTCTCCATCATCACTTCCTTCCCACAGCAGCCAGAAAGAGATCTGTTTCTAAGCAAATAGCAAAGGCTCTGACCCCAGCGTGAGTCACCAGCCTGTCTCCCTTCTTCCAAGATTCCCCCTTTCTGTATTTATTCAGCTTGACAGAGTCCCTGACAAAGAAATGGTGAGTTTTGACTTAAATGGGATCCATATTAATTCTGAAGGACATGTATTTTAAAAATCGGAACTATCTTAAATAGCTTCTACAGGTTTTATATGAGCCAGTACACTCTTTCTGACCTCTTATTGGCAAAATTTTCATCAAATGATAAATAAGCAGAAAGCCACAGAATGGATAAAAAAATACTGAGGGCATTTATTAAAATGTGGGGAAATACTTAATTGTTCAGTGCTTAAGGGCACTAATTTATAATTTCACCAAGACATGGTAGATGCCATTGCTAACAACAGAAGTAAGAAGCAAGTGTATTTTAGCCAAGATAAGTCATCCCTCTCCTATTGAAAGTTTCACACTTCTTATTCTCAAGACTTACAGTGATCTAGTTTTAACAGCTACTGCCAACACATGGTAATTCAGCCTCTGACAGTCCTGGTTGAGGAATGTGCAAAAATGCCACATTATGCAACATCACAGATGCATGAAGCAGGAAGAACACAAAAGTAAGTGATGGTTTTTAGAATTACTGGTGCTAATTAATGAAATTATATTGTCTTTATAAAGAAGCAGAAAATAAGGGGAGAAACAGGAAATCATCCTCATTGCAGAGCTGATTTGAATTTCAATTCGTTGCCTTTCAAAATTTCAAACTTGAGTAGACACTGAAAAAAAATTAGGAGATAGTGCTGAGAGACAAGGTTCATTTAGACACATATTCCATGTTAGTTTTCACTAAGCCATTTAACTAAGAATCAAAGCACTGGGGATCAATGATAGAGTAGCTTCTATCTTCTCCACATATGGTTTAACCTAGTCTATAGAATTTTACCAATTCTCACAAATGACAAAAACATTGTTTATGGTCCAAAATAAATTCCTTAATGATGATAATAGAATTAACCATTATTGTTTTTCACACATAATTCATTTTTAGCATTTTACTTGGTGTATTGAAGGAACAGGATTGCAATGTTTAAAATATTGAGTGGATGAATTACTGACAAGAAAACAGGGCAAATCCATACAGAACTAAAGGTATTTGGGCATCTTGACAGAGAACACAAATCAGAAAGTGCCTGTGGCATCAGAAGATGGTCTGATGCAATCTCTTCTATTCAGCTTCAAGTCTAATATTCAAATTTTGGTTTCTATTAAGTGAGATTAACAAACGCTTTCTAACCAGCTTCTAAAATTTTAGTGCTTTAAGTAACCAAGCACAGAGATTAAACAAGAAAAATACTTAATGCATTCAAACTAACTTTCTGTACTTTTATAAAAATCAAACAAAATTCTACCTTAATCCAATTTATCTTCACTTAATTTGAAATTAATGTGCTAAATTCACACAAGTTTAAAGAAACTTAACCTACAATAAGAGAGTTTATTATCCAAAAGGAAACAAAGTCTGAGCTGGTGGGGTTAAGGGCATAGCTCTGTTGATAGAGTGCTCGCCTAATTCATCTGCTGAGTTTGATCCTCAACACTGTAGAAACCTCCCTTGGTAGTCTGCTCAAAGGGGAGGAAGGAGGATAAGAAGGTCATATTCAGCTACTTAATAAGCCTGAGCCCAGCCTGGACTATGTAAAACCCTATACAAAACTGAAGCTGAATACAAATAAATATTATTGTATGACCTTATCAAAATATAAATGAGTATATACAAATATCTAAAAGTTATAACAAATGTGTTAATTCGAAATTCTAGTAAAACTGTTCAGGACATAATTCATGTATCTGCAAATAATCTGTAATGATGTAAGTAAAAAACTTGGCCAAACAATCTTTAAATCCTATTTTAACATAATTTATATTAATATTAATAATAATAATTATTATAGATTTGAGATGATCCTAAAGTAATTGAGAATTCCTTCATTATTGGCATATTAGAATTCTCATACCTACATGTGAAACCAACTCCCCATAGTTATTGCTTAAATATTAATTTATGATGACAAAAAGACCTTTGGCAAATTTTGCTTTCTTCATTTCCTATTGAATTTTCCAGCCATTGGCACCTGTCAATATAATACTCTATATTACATCTATCTCCCAAATGCATATGATTAACAAGAAAAGTTTTTCATTATTTTATAATTCCTAAAATTATTCATAGCTTTAAATATTTGCATTTAATAATACAAAATATTAGACAAATACTTGACCAGATTTTCAATGGATCCAAATGAAGTTTGACAAATTTGGGGAAAATTGAACGCCAAATTTTCTATACCTGGTAACTGTTTACCTACATATTTACTTATATATTTATTTGTTTATCTTATATAGCATTTTGAACAATAGCTTTACAGGTGAATGTATTTTCTATAGTGTCTTGTTCTCTGTGCAATCAAAATTAATTAATTAATTAATTAATTGAAGTGTTTAAGTAAATGATAGCTATTAACTAGTGAATTTACATAAGCATCCACTATGGGAAAGCTCCGTTTCATGGACTGTACTAAAACCATTCTTCCACACATTACAGAAAAACAACTGCAAGTCTGGGCTCAAAGGCTTAACATCTCAGTATTGATAGTTTTAAATTGTACTTCCCCTTTAAAGAAATGTAAGTAATTGGATTTTTCTTCTGCATAAAAAATTGTGTCAAATAAATGTTGAAAATCTGAAAGCCGAGAAGTGGGGAAGAAATCATTATTTATTTTCCACAATGGAGTATTTCACAGTTTTTGTTTAACAAAGCATATTTTACTCTACTTACACCTTGATCTATAGGACCCTGCTGATTACAAGTCTATAAATTGTATGAAGTGTTCTTAAAAAAAAATTCATAAAAAGTCAGCAAGAGGCTTTATATCATGGAGCCATTTGGTCCTCTCAAATCAAAACAGACTTTGATATTTAGTTTAAACATAACTGTATACTCTTATTAATAATGAATAGGGCCACTTGTTTCAACTTCACAAGCCCAGTGCTCCCAAGCTGGTGACATTTCTATTACCCATGACCTAGGTATTAATCCTTTGCTTTAATTTTTCTTAAAGCTGACATTTTTTGAAAGTTGACTTAATGCTGAAACAATGAAAAACAACTTTCCCAGAACGTTTAACATACTGAACAGATAAATAAGGGAGGCCATTCTTGCTTGACTTGTCAAGCAACTTAAAGCTCTTTTAGTTCAGGAAATACTTATTTTCTCCATAATAATTAGGAAATATCTTTAGGAAACTTAGTAGATTAATTATATAAGAGCTATACTAACTTTATTTAAAATAATGTACAAGCTTTTAATATTCATCCCCACATGCAAAAGCCCTGACAGCCCCACAGGGCTAACACCTTTTTTGTTTGAATGTTTTTCTTTTGCCTCAGAAACTGACATCAAGGGGTTTTCCAATATTCTCTTTTTTAGTTCTTTGTTTTTAGTAGTGAGGTAAAGGAAAGATTAGATGAAGACATTTGGTAAGTTCTTCTGGATGTTGTACATGATACAGCAAGATTCTAAATTAATAAAATGGCAATTGACCCAAGAATAGAAGTATTAAAACTTTTAAATATGAGTGGACAATAATTTTTGAAAGCTACATTCATATAGCTTTTTGCGGTATAACCCTCAGTCCATTGACAAGAGTGCTATTTTATTGCTTATGTAGGAAATATTCTGCATTTTGTTAGAATTTTCAAAGGTCGAGGAAGGTGAATCTCTGTGAGTAAGGCTTGCTTGGTCTACAGGGTTAGTTCCAGGTGATAATTTCAAGTGATAATTCATCCTGTATTTTTTTTATCTGTATAAGTGGGATATTGATAATGGTGGTGTAAAGATCAGTTTGTTCAAGCCATTGGGTTGAGTCTCTAGCATCAGGAAATTTCTCAGTTCATATCACTGTTACCATTATAATTATGTAGGTCATTACCAAAACTGATGACATTGTCTATGTGGCCATTTGTAGTTTTAACATTCATATTCCTGCCCCAGGACAACACAAAGTATCGACAAAGTATTGTTATCAAAATCAAAGAATATGTTAGTTTACTAAGCTTTATGTAAGTTTAGTATGTGATATCTGGGTACTAAAATTCTGTGATTTTCGTTCATCTCATGTTCTCCCCCCAGGTAACAATGAATAAGGAAAGTATATTAACAGCACTGTCCAATAAAGGCCTTCAGTGAGTAACTCCGTTCGTGATCAATTAAGTACTTCAAGAAAAATTCAAAATCTGAACTCATTTAAGAGCTTCTAAGTCATATAGATTATAAGAGAGTCAATAGGACCAAAGTCAACTGAAACATAGTTTGTTATGCAAAAAGATCAAAAACAGTGAGATTGAAGAGAGGAACATACAATAGAAGTATTAATCCAACCTGATGAGGTAGAGCCAGCATTTATCCCATCATAGAAGAATTAAAGGAATATTTGGAAATTTAGGGCATTTCAGCTTACATAGTGAGACTGTGTCTCCAAAATTCAAGGATTAAGCTATATACATGCACATGCTCAGTGGTAAAACATTTGCCTATCTTTAACACCTTAAAAGAAGTTATATTTTTATGAATATGAATAAGGACTGTTACATTTTAATCTATGGTAAATGAAAAACTTTACATAATGTTCATTTCACACAGTTTTAAGATATTATACTACAAAATTTGATATCTAAGTGACACTTATTTAAATACACAGATACACAACAATGATATTTTTAAATAACCATTTCAACTTCTGAAGAATCTTGACCCATGACCTCCATTTTCTACCCCACATTGAAGGCAAGAGACTTGAACAATGGCAAGGAAAAGAAAGTGTCTCATATGTACTTGGGAAATACAGAACAAACCTGGCAAAATCTTCTGCTGCTCATTGAAACAAGATCCAAAAGCTTTTCCTGTTTAGATTTTAATCAACAGGTTGAGATGATAAAAAGGTTCTACATGTCAGACAGAATTAGCTAGAGTTCTTAGAGCCCTGTAATTACACAGGGGTCTAAGGCCCCATCTTTAAGAAATCTGTGTGGTCCAGGGAACAAGGCTCCTAAGTGGAAAAGAAAGGAAAGAATTTTTCAAAATACTCAGCTAGCTTCTGCTTCAAGGTTTTCCCATAAGGCAGCAGAGCCATGAACTTTAAACTCAAAATTTACATTCCCTTGGAAAAAAGAAAAACAAATTTGGAATAAAGATTTCTTCCTTGCTCCCCAGAATCCAAACCTATTTTATCCCAGAAAACAAACAAACAAACAAACAAAAACTGATCAAGTAACTTTGTAATTTTCTAAACCAAACAAATACATTTTTCCAAAACCCGTATCTCTATAAATAAGAAAAACAATCTTGGGCAATCAAATAAGATCTTGACTCAAAGTAAATATTTACACAAGCCTGGGTATATGCACTATGCTAAAGTACTTGCCTCGCATACACAAAGCTCTAGGTACATTTGAGTATGACACACACACAATCACTGTGTCTTTTCACTTCAATCACCCTAAAGACTTCTTGCTATTAGAATTTAGAGGGCAGAGGTTGGTTACTTACGCTGTGAATGGAGACAGGGTAGAATCATATTTTATAAATAGAGTTTACTAGTCTGGCTCTAACTGATGGTTTAAGAAGAGGGAAAACCAGTTTTAAAATGTTTATAAAACCTAGTGTTTCATTTAAAGATATCTGATTATATATTCTTTTCTGTGTAAAATGTTGGTGTCTTAGTGTTTTATTGATATGAGGAGATACCATGACCATGGCAACTCTTACAAAGGAAACATTTAATGACAACTTGTTTGCAGTTTCAGAGGTTTAGTCCATTATCATCATGGTGGGAAGCATGGTGATGTGCATGCAGACTTGGTCCTGGGGGAGCAAAGAGTTCTGTATCTTGATCAAAAGGCAACAGAAGGGGTCAGACAGGATCTGTTTCACACTGGACATAGCTTGAGCTTTTAAGATCTCAAAGCTCCACTTTCACAATGACAATCTTACTCTAACAAGGCAATACCACTTCCAATAAGGCCACACCTCCTAATAGTGCTGTTCCCTATAGTCAAGCATTCAAACACATGAATCTCTGAAGGCCATAGCCATTCAAACCACCACCGTTAGCATTTTGAATGTTTTATTATTTCCAAATGCCTTTAATTGAGTGATAAATATGTTGTCAGTACATATTAATCTCTGTTTTCTACTTTTCTTAGTTACACATTCAAATGTCAGAAACCTCATAGACACTGAAGACATCTCATCATCATTTGGAATGGGTTAACTAGTATCATAAAACGCAATAAAATTGTACTCAGTACATATTGTCTAGTGTATGTTTTGAAGCCTACTACTCACTGTCTTTGTGTAGTCAGACACTGAGTCATGTTTTGACATTTTGAGTGACTACAGTTTCAAAAATTGAAGACATTCTCCATCATCTCCAGATCAAAGGAAGAGTCTCTCTTTAGATCTTGCTTCCTCCAGGGTTGACTCATTTCTAAAAAGCTTCCCTAAAATCTATCACTACCCCCATTTCTGTCACACACACGTGTATACACAAATGCACGCACACACACAGGGGTTAGGGGAATTTGGAGGGAAAGGGAAAGGAGTAGGGAGAGGGGAAAGGGAGAGGGAGAGGGAGGGAGAGAGAGAGAGAGAGAGAGAGAGAGAGAGAGAGAGAGAGAGAGACCTTTATAAATTTGAGACAGAGATTGGGAGACCAAAATAGGGGCTTTAACAAGGGACAAAAATTGCCTCCAGTTGATTCATGCTCAGTCAATAGATGTATCATCACCCTGACACCCAGAAGAGAAAGAAGCACCAGTAAAATGGTTGTAAATTGGAAATAAAGTGTCAGGGAGTGACAGGTTTGAAACACGATTATCTGATATCTCTGTCAAAATCCACAATACAATGAAAATGACCAAAGTATGGAAAAATAGCAAAAGTCTGGCTTGCCCATATATAGAACAGTTGCAGTATAGAGTTGGGCTTTGCAAGTTGGTCAAATATAAGAATGAAAACTCTTTAGCCTAATTTTGTACATATTATGTTTTCCTGATAGCTGGCAGATTTTCTATCAGCATGAAGGACAAGATAGCCCAATCTAGATAGAGAACATGCAGAAATAGATAGTTTTAATTCTCAAGAGAAGCCAGGAGACGTGGCTATGAGTTGGACTAACAGCCTCCAGCATCTGGTAGACGTTAGAGTACTGTCACCCACTTATCATGATTTCCACTATTGGTGATAGAGAACACTCTGAGGTCAGTGACTCAGAGCTTAAGGAATGGCATTAATCTTTAGGACCCATAGATAAGGATGCTTCCTCCTCCAAATTATATATAATTAGAGGTTCTTCCCAGAAAATATGAGAGAATATAAGTATGCGCCTCGTGGTCAGCATGGTAGAAATTTCACATCCGATGTCATAAACCATTGGACATGGTTGCCCATCTTGAATATTCAATTGAAAACATATGAACTCTTACATACTGAGAAATAAAAGGGCCTCTTCTAATTAGTACACCCTGCACCATATCTTAATTTTCCATTGGAGGACTCGATTAAGGTCATTTGCTTTACTGTAAAGAGAGTTTTAATTTTTCACTGAAAAATTCCAAAGCCAGTATCTCGTCCACCTTAAGAACCTACTTTAACTTTTATTGGATTTTTAAAGTTTTAACTATTACTATCTTTTGCTTTAAACAAACTGGGAGGAACTATAATCTGCATCACTCAGAAAATAAGTACATTAAACTATGATTATGTTTTTAGGCCTGAACTTTATGAAAGTCCTCTTAAGTGGTGGCAGGGTAGTTCAAATTGTCCTGGACGATAACAAAGTCTGCTGTATCCTGAGGTGTGCATCATTCTTGGAAAACTAGGGCCAAATTTGTTTTTCAATATCTAGAGATAATATCAACCTGCCCTGTTGCTTTTTTTCTCAAAACAGGTTCAAAGCTAGACTCTACTGAAACAGAAATGGCTGGCCACTCTGTTGCTAGTGACCTTTCCTTGATGTATGTACAAATTTAAATGGACACATGAACTGCTGATGGGGAAGTGCTTCTCTTACCCCATTTCCTATATTTTGGCCACGTATAACTGTGAATTCCCAAAAGATAAGCATCCTAGGAATTAGCCAACTCACAGAGAGCTCCCCTCATGTGCATACCTTAATTTTCATTTCTGCTTAGGTATCAATAGGCCTGCCATCAACCTGAAATGGTATCATTTTCTTCTGGCCTTTGTCTACTCAGTACTGAAAAATCCCATTGCCTACAAGGTGGAAAGCTTCAGGGCTCTGGACAGTGGATGACTCATATCCCAATTTATCTTTCTCTGCCTGAGTATGTCTTCTCCTATGAGTTTCTCAGGCTATAATTATAGCTTGAGGGGGTTCATTCAAGGTGATGCAACTGGTATCTGAATGCAATAGCAACCAAGAACGGTTTGAGGTAAAAGTCTTAGGATTCCTCATCCTATCTAATAGGCAAACATGGTTATGCATCCTTTTCTTCCAGAGTCTTATCCTCTGAGCTCTACAGATGTACCTCTGTATGTCTAGCACTATTGATTGCCATGGACTAAATATTGACTCTGTCACAGCCAGCATCCAAGGATAGATTGTAGCCATTAAACTGCCATAGATATAGTTTGCCATTAACAGACATTAATGACCAGGCCAGTTAGAGTACAAATCTTTGAAAGATCTGCAACTAACACAGTAGTCTGTGGACTTGGTAGTATTTTTCTACATGGTAATTTTTCTCTTTTGAGTTTTTCTTTTTTGAAAATGAAATCATGCTTCATTAATTTTGTATAAATAGTCAATGAGTAGTTTTTAAGAATTTATATCTAATTGTCTTGTCAGAACCATATGACATCTCTTTTGATGAAATCATATCTGACTGCTTGAACTGAGGGCTGTCTCTGATCTTTGATCTCATACAGTAGTGTTCTGTACTAGCTGTCCTGGAATCATAATATTTGGCTTCGGTTAAAAGAAATTTATTTTCAAAATGCAGATGGTGAGCTCTTGAATAAACTGACCTTGTCTTTACATCTCTCAAATCTTCCACATTATGTGTTTACTGAATGCTAATTGATTGGCTGAATAAATTGTCCTGGTCTGACACTGTGTCTATTAATAATATTTCCTAATTACTCATAGTTATTTCTTTGAGTGTCATGTTTTGATTCAACTTATTGTACATAGTAGAAGATGGAGGTAGAGGGAGAGGACTAAGCAGTTGAAGCCAGATAATTAAAATTATTTAATCCCAATATATATTTCTAGTTAATAATAGCTGAGGGACCAAAGATTTAGCTCTCTCAACACTTACTGTGATGGAGTTTCCATTTAACTATATGGAATCTTTCTGGGTTAATTTTTACAGATTTCTTCATCTAGAAAACCATCCCTATATTCAATAGATACAATTTAATAACTGATGTACTGACACTGAAAATAATCAGAGTTTATACGACATTTATATGTATTGGTATAGCTGTCCATTGGGGGATTTAAATATGGAGTTTGTGATAGTTAATTACCATTGTCAACTTGACTGAATTTTAAATTACTGTGCAAATATATCTCTGGGTGAGTCTTTAGAGGTATTTCCAGAGATTTCCTGACAAAGAAAGACTAATGCTGACTGTGAGAGACACCATCCCCTGGGCTAGAGTGAGGTGACTGTTCACTTCCATCATTTTGCTTCCTGACTACAGTCACGAAGAGACCATCTGCCTTAATTTCTTGTCATTATTCCTTCTCCACCTAAATGGATGTATTCTACTCCCACCAAAACGGTGACATATAATAGATCTTTCTTTCCCAAGATTCTTTTTCTGGTATTTTCAGGTATTTTGTTATAGCAAGGAAAACAGAAACTAATAACAGAATTTCATGATCATAATCAGAGAAATTCAGCCTTAGTGCTATATCCCCACCGCAGGTCTAACTCAAACACAGTGATTTTGTGTGTGCGTGTGGGGTGTGTGTGTGTGTGTGTATTTCTGTCTGTCTGTGTATGATACCACTGTGTGAGTGTGTACGCAAGCATGCTCATGTATGTGTGATGATTCAGAATATTTAGAAATGTCAATGGCACAGTAATGTCATCAACACAATAGTTATCACTAGATCAGAACTGAATCTTGTTACCACCACAACATCTGCAACTGTGACTCAGAATGACAGGCATGATCCTCCCTACCACGGCAGCCTCGGGATCTGCAGGATTAATAAAACACGCTCCTCATATTAAAGGCTTTTAATGAACAGCAAGAGGCAATGAGGAAGCACTATTTTAAATTTTTCTCACCTAGTACAGGAATGACAGTAATGTGTTCCTCAAAAACAATACCATCAAAATCAATTTCATTTTCTCTTGTCTACTGAAAAACAGGATACACTATATTTGCTGCAGACTAATAGCTTAAAATGTTCAATATGAACATACCATATTTTTAATGCACACTTTGTTTTAATCAATTTTGCTACAAAACACTCTAGGGCAGGACAATGCCTATATTACTCAATCTTGGAATCTAGAATCTGGCACCACACCTAAAATAAAAGAGAAGGTAATCTCAACAGTATTTTAGAAAGTAATGGCCTGATGAAATTCGAGGAGGTTTTCACTCCTCCTATCTTACAACATCTTGTCAGTGTGTATTTGGGCATCTTGACAGAGAACACAAATCAGAAAGTGCCTGTGGTATCAGACAATGGTCTGATGCAATCTCTTCTACATAGCTTCAAGTCTAATATTCAAATTTTGATTTTCTATTAAGTGCGATTAACAAACGCTTTCTAACTGACTTCTAAAATTTTAGTGCTTTAAGGAACCAAGCACAGAGATTAAACAAGAAAAAAATACTTAATGCATTCAAACTAACTTTCTATACTTTTATAAAAATCAAACAAAATTCTACCTTAATCCAATTTATCTTCACTTAATTTGAAATTAATGTGCTAAATTCACACAAGTTTAAGGAAACTTAACCTACAATAAGAGAGTTTATTATCCAAAAGGAAACAAAGTCTGAACTGGTGGGGTTAATGGCATAGCTCTGTTGATAGAGTGCTTGCCTAATTCATCTGCTGAGTTTGATCCTCAACACTGTGGAAACCTCCCTTGGTAGTCTGGTCAAAGGGGAAAGAGCAGGGAAATAAACATAAATGTAAATCATCTCCAGTTCTGAAAGAAACAATTTCAGAAGAGTATTGTGGCATACATAAAGAAGAGTCACTATTATATAGGAAATAAAATGATTATGCTTAGCATTAAATATAGCGGTTATTGAATTGTTGATACATAACTCTAAGCATAAATCTCTGAGTAAATATAAGTATTATATAATTTTCAAAAGGAGGCATTTGGGAACAGACATGTATAAACATGTATTTTCTAAACAACAGAACATAATAAGAATTAGACTTACTAAGAGCTCTGCCTCTGAATGTTAGGAAAAGGAACTCACGGACTTCTGCTCATTTCTTTTTTAAATTCATGTCTTCCCACTAATTATATACATAAAAAAACAAATATTTTATAAAACTTTGTATATAAAATTTAATATATATTACATTTTATTGTATATGTTACATATATACATTACTACATGATTATATACAATGCATATAATTTTTCATATTACATATCACATATTATTTATTTTATATCATATATTATATATTATACATCATATATGATACATCATGCATCATTTATATTACATGTTGTATGTTATATATTATATATCATACATCACATGTCACATGTCACATGATACTTGTCACAAGTCACACCACATGTCACATACTACATGTTACATACTATTTATTAAGAATTATACATTTATCATCTATTATCTACTGTATATCATATATCAAATATCATCACATATCATATATGATCATATATTATATATCAATTGTATGCAATATCATCATGTATCAAAAATGTATTACTTATTAAACATTGTATATTGTATGATACATGATTTGTTACAAGTACCATGTTACAGGTTACCTGTTACATACTACATATCACATACCATGAATCATATATCATCATATACAACTCATATGCCATAAATCATATATCATATATCACATATCACATGTCACATGTCACATGTCATATACAAGCCTATATCATATATAGTATATCATATATATTACAATTACTATATGCATTACATTTAGAATGTAAAATTTATATATAAAATGTAATAAAATATTTTCCTTATTTTTCTCCATTTTATATACACATATATATGTGTGTATATATATAGTGAGAGGGAAAGAAGAGAACTATTTATGTATTCAGATTCATGTATGAGTATTTGTTAAAAATGGGAAATAAATTGTAATTGCTATTTTACTAAGTTTGTAATATCTACTATATCTAAGTCTAGAGTTGCTTATCTCGATTTTAGAAAACCCAAAATTACTTTACTATTATATACATATATAAATATATATATATGAAATATATATATATAGATACATAGATAGATACACAGACATATAGATAGGTAGATAGATATGTACTGTCTAGAGAATTTGATGGATAGCTTTAAAATAGAAATATATTCTCCCTATAAATTCCCATGGTCTGAAGTTTAGACCACCTTTGTACTTCAGTAAATCTCTTCTTGTGCACAATGCAAACCACTTTCTCAGGGAAACAATACATGTTTTATGATAATTTTTAGGTTACATTTTTCCATTTTATGTAGAAAGAGATTAAAGTGATACCTATGGACACTGCAATGACAATAGCCTCCAAGACATGTCAAGTTCACTAGAGCTTTCCTATGCTTTCTTAACCAATGTTTCTTCTCTTCTATTTCTCAAGGAGCACACCTAGGGCCTCAGGAAAACCATAGATTTCCTCTTAGTAAATATAATGTTACAGATGTACATTGAAATCTAACATAGAATGTCAAGGTGTTCACAAGTCCTAAGACAATTCAGTTTAACAAAATTTCACATCCTAATATTTCACAGATTTATGGCTAAGATTGTATGACTATCAGCCCTGCCCCAAACCCAAAGCTTTAATATCTATCCAGTGCATCAGCTGGTGAAAAGCCTGACCAAGCACAGATATGATAAGCTATAGCGCTAAGAAGACACTGCCATGTTAGAACCTGGAATTTTCCAAATTCCCAAGAACTATTTCTTTACTAAACTGTCATAAATAAACTTTTCCTCTTGGATACTTATTCCTATTAGCTTATAAATAATCTGATATAACAAAGATAAGAATCTCATTTGTGCTTGGAATATCTCTGTCACTTTTTTAGACACTATAGACATCATAAAACATAACACAGGCATGGTCTTGGTCCCTGAAGAAATGCAGTTTAAAATTCTTGAAAATAACTTTGAAGTAATAATGTGCATAATTATAATATAACAAACACCTATGGAATACAAAATTTCTTTGGCATTACTTCATACACATTGGTAGAATATGCAGCAGGTCTTAGATACTCAAAGTCACACAGAAGAATCCACTTTCTGTTTTATCTTGGGATGATGCTGAATACTCTGTATGGTTTTAAAATAGTTGAAAATAGATTTGAAAGTCTGATACTATGATTGAAAACTGGTGAATATTACAGGAATAGACTTGTCCCTTCTTGTGTTTATAGTGGCCAGACCATTCTCTCAGATCCCATATGGGTGATTATGTGCGTGTGTGCATGCACATAAACACACAAAGAGAGAAAGAGAGAGAGAGACAGAGAGAGACAGAGAGAGACAGAGACAGAGAGAGACAGAGAGAGAGAGTCAGAGACAGAGATAAACAGAGAGAGAAAGAGGGAGACAGAGATAGAGACAAAGAGAGAGAGACAGGGACAGAGAGACAGAGACAGAGGCAGAGGAAGGGAAATAGAGAGACAAAGACAGAGAGTGAGAGCAGAGAGTACAAGGGGAGCTCATTCTTTGTATTAACACTATGGTAAGTAAGGCATACCTCATTAGCAGTTTTAAAGGACTCTACAGCTGAAATATTAATCTTGGTATGTCTGGCTCCAAAAGCTGAACCATTATCTAGTATGTTATGCTGTTTAGGCAACTCTCAATATTCATTTCGTGCCAGCAAATTTTTGCTTCTTTATAGACAAAGGTCACTCTCAGTGTCCTATGGCAAATACTTTCCCCAAAGTTAGTTAATGCATCTTCCTTCACACATGCTCCACAACACTGTGAACCTCTGCCAGTGTTAGAGACTATTTCTAACTGTTCCATCTATATGGATTTGGTACTGTAATGATCAGCAAATGTAGCAGCATGCTAATACTTGTGTCTTCTTGATCTTCAGGAGGACTAGAAACCTCTGCCTAGGTTTTTTAAAAATCCTTGTTCTTGGACACTTTCTCTAACAACACTACGACTAGACTGAGATAAGCAGAAGTCAGATGGGTAGCACACAGGGAGATTCCCTGAAGACTGACCAAGCTGAGCTCATAGGTAGCAGTCAGAACCAACTACAAAAGAAGACAATAGTCAGCTTCATACATACGGCCCTGCCCAGCATCTGTTGATTTTACCCTCATCTGCTATGTGACTACATCCAAAGAAGACCTGACAGGGACTCTGTTTAAACAAAATTTGGTCAGGTTTCTGAACCTTCTCCAAAGTTCATCTACATACTTACATTAAAAATAGAGCTTTAGCAGTAATCCCTGTTATTCATGCTTAAGAAGGATCTCCCAGCTTATTTTATCTGATGAACTTTTTTTTAAAATCAAGTCAATTTTCCATCCTATGTTTACCCCCCCATTTGACTTCTATCATTGTAACCTGATTTCATTAAGAATTCTTCTCATCCTTTATATTTTCAGCTGATAATTTTCTTACTTTTATTTCTCAGACATGTTTGCCATTTTTATCAATTAAATTTTTTCTTGGAGACTTTCATACATGCATGCATCTAACACCCTGTGATTGATCTCATTACACCCTCTTTCCTCTCCCTCTCACCTTGTCAAGCTCCTTTCCCACAGTTATACTTTTCTGACTCCCTGAGTTTAACCAAATTACCCACATGACCAAGGATGTGGACTTATCTCTGGATCCAGGAGCAGTCATCAATGGGTCTACAATGATAGACAATGACTTTACTACTCTTTCTATCAACCAGTAGCCAATATTTCCCTAGAGCGACATTGTGGCCCCATGAAGTCCTCACCGATTGATATGATTTGACTGTTGACAGGCTAGTCTAGTGAAAACCAGTGTAGATATTACAGCTACAACTACAGTGAGTTCATGATTGCAATGGCCGTGTCAGACTCAAAGGATTGCATTTAGAAACCCTTCAAATCTTATATTTTGTATGTGTATGTATGTATTTACTTACTTATTAATTTACATCCCAGTCATTGCCCTATCCCAGTCTTCCCTTCTCCGTATACATTCCCCATCTTCCTCTCCTCTGAGAGGATGGGGTACCCACTGGGTATTCCCCCACCCTGGCACACTGAACCTCTGGAGGGTTAAGCATATCCTCTCACACTGAGGCCAGACAAGGCAGCTATGTTTGGGAATAGATTCTATAGACAGGCAACAGCTCTAGGGATATCCCCTGCTCCAATTATTGAAGGACCCACATGGAGACTGGGCTGTATATCTACTACATATATGTCAAGAGTCTCAGTTGAGCCAGTGTATGTTCTTTGGTTGGTGGCTCAGTCTCAGAGAGATCCTAAAGTTCCAGGTTAGTTGACTCTGTTGGTCTTCCTGTAGAATCCCTATTCCCTTCAGAGCCTTCAATCCTTCCCCCAACTTTTCCCTAAGTGTCTCCAACCTCCATCCAATGTTTGGCTGTGGAATCTGTATCTGTCTGAGTCAGCTGCTGAGTGGAACTTCTTGGAGGACAGTTGTGTTAGGCTCCTGTCTGCAAGCATAATGGAGTTCCTTTAAGAGAGTCAAGGATTGGTGCTTGCCCATGAATGGGCCTCATGTTAGGCAGCTTAGAGGGTGGTATAAATATCTACCTTAGGACTATTGCTCAAGGGTCTCTTATTCTCAGATTTTAAACAGTAACGAATCCCTTCATTCACCACTATTCACTAAAGAGAGCCACTTCTCTGATCCAGACTGAGAGTAACATTTATCTAGGTGTGTAAATGTAATTATTTAAAAGGCAGTTTGCCATGTCAGTATAGCAAAACAACAGTAGTGGTTTCCTACCTATCAACTCCTCTGCCGTCTAATTTTGACTAGGTTTATAGAAATCTCCATGTATTCTTGCTTTTGGAGTGAGCTTCAAACTCACGCCCTGAGCTAGCAGCTGGTTACCCCAATAATAAACATGCCACTATAAAGTCAATGGGCATATTTTGCCTAGTAAATAGCATTATAGCATACAATTATGAAAGATGGATGTTATCTGTTACATTTTCTTTGTCAGTAGCTTGAATATTGCCTTCCAGACCTATGTTCAAGTAAAGGAGAGGCCAGTTCAATTCTAGCTTGTTTTCTCTATGTGATATATCCAATATGTGTGATACCTGTAACAACAGGTCCTACCACTTAGTTCTAGTAGGCAACCTTGAACAACAGCAAAAGCATATTGTTTGTGGGTCCTCTGGGGTTTTCTTGAGCTTATTATTCAGCTATCATGTCTGGCACTAGGATTTTTATTTGATCAACCATGAATTCTTAGATTGGTATTATCTGCAAGTTTAGCATTCTACCTTTCAAGCTATTTTACTAAAAATAATTTAATTAGCTGATAAAGTCAGAGTATTCCAAACACTTTGTCTTATACCCTTAGTTCTATTGTTTAATCCTTCTCCTTTCCTTCAACTGCCCTGTTATTCATCTCTTCCCTTCTTAAATCTCATCACACCACACATGTATTATTATGTCAAAATTACCCTACTCTGTGAATACTGTGTTGTGTGTTAATATATATGTATACACAAATATCCAGGAGCACGGAGCACAATCAAAATAGCAGTCAAGGTGATGAGACTCAGCCAAGAATCAAAACATTGCCACAGAGAAGTTTTAAGAAAGCCAGTAAGGAGGAGTGAAGGCTAATCATTGGTAAAAGAAAAAAAAAATCATTGTATGAGTCAATGGCAGAATTTGAGTGTATACATAGAATTTATGAATAAGACATAAATATTCAAAAGAGAAACCTTCAAGGAATAATCAAGATCTCAGTCCCAAGGGATACGTAAAGGATTGACTAGTAAGGTAAATAAAGAAAGCATTAAAGTGGACACCAGAATTGATTGAGCTGAATAGGGTCCTCGGAGACAAAGGAGGTTACAGAATATTAGTGGAGATGCTTGAGGTCATGAACCAGTAAGTAGCTTGGGAATTTCTTCAGACCTGGTCAGTTTCTAGTTCAAATTGATTGCAAAATCACAGAAAGGACTAACTTGGAAGGGATATAAAAGAGACAATTGTGGGAAATGAAAGGCTACAGAGAATGGAAAATTAAGGGGCTTGACATCACCAAGGAAGTTATCCAGGAGTTTTGACAATTTGATGCTATCAGTTAGTCAGGAAGTCCTCAGCAGCAGAAAATACAGCTTCCTGTTCTTAGACAATAAAAATGAGTTCTAGCATTTTTCAAGTCGTTTGTTGATTGATGTAGATTATAGATCAAAATCCTGAGTGTAAATGCTGGGGAGATGGTTCAGTGGGTAAACTGCTTGGTGCAGAAGCATGAGCACCTATTTTGGATGGCCATTGTGTCTTGCATCTGGCCTTTTATATGTTACTTCATCTATCCAGGGGCAAAGCTATACACATTTAACCCAAGTTCTCAGGGAATAAACATGGGAAGACACCCAGAGTTCAGTGGACAGCCAATCTAGATGGCAGGTAAGCCTCAGATTCAATGACAGATTTTGTAATAATTATAACAACAATAATACTAATTAATAATAATAAGGAATAGTGATAATGATAATAATATGTAAGGGAATGACTGGAAAAACACTTAACTTCAACCTCAGGCTACTATTGCTTGTATTAATCATATTTATGATAGGCCAAGTGACTGACACAAACCATTTCCATCAATTGAATTTATATGAGTTACTGGTCATTACATCCTAAGAATCTAGGATTTAAAAATAAAACATGATATTTTTCTTCTTTTCTCACTTTCATATGCTATAATGAAATTTAATACAAATGTGCCCAACACTTTTTTTTTTTTTTTAAGAAAATGAGGCACAGCTTCTTTAGACTGGAACAGTAGAGTAACCTCACCTTTTAAAAATATATGGCTATTGAAAGAGTAGCTTAATTAACACTCCTAGAGCTAAGGTTCATTCACAAGGTAGTGAACTCAGTAGAGTTGGCTTCCAGACAAAATGGGACTGATAAGATGTTAATTAGCTTTCCCCGTTATTTGTCTGAAAGCATTCAGTCTGTACATGAGAATAAAGTATACATTAGAGTTATATAAATTATAAGAAACCTGATGCATTAAGGCTACCTAAAAATAATAATAGGATTAAAAAAGAAAAGTATACCTTTATTTTCCAAAGGAAATTTTGTTCATGTTCTGATTTTTTTCCTATACATTTATTGTTTTCTCTATCAAACAGCTAAATGAGTGATATATCACAGTGCTGGAGCTTCCTTTGTCAGGGATCATTTTTTCCAGAATCCGTCCACTGCCATTTTCTCCTTTGTCTATAAAGGCAAAGAGTAAAATTGATTCCACTCAATTTCTTCTAAACCTGCTGCCATTGTTTTATGAGACCAGAAAACCAAGGGCAAGCCCATCTAGGTTTGGAACCTAGAGTAGCAGAATTAGCTGAGAACTCTGGTCCAATATATCTCTACAGATAAGCCATAAATTTCAGTACTTTCCTTTCTATGTCTGTATTTCTTTATTGGCACACGATAGCAACAATTGCCCACCCTATTATGCTCCTATTTCTAAAGTAACATTGAGGTTTTAGACTCTTCTTTTCCTTTTCAATATCAACCTCTCCCTTAGGGACCTTGGCTTGTATTATTAAGATGACCAATATTTCACAGAAAAGTACAAACCAAACTACTGACAAATGCATCTAAAATACTTAGACCCCTACACCACATTTGGTTTCACTCAAGGGAATGTTTTAACATGTTCCAGACAATGATGTTTACACTAATATGTGACATTATCTCTACTTGCCAGTAGCAAATATCAAAGGCTATAGATTTAGAAAGGTAGTCAGAATTATAAGGCTAATATTATACATGGAATTTCTTTGACTTCAAATACCATGGTTCTAAAGAACTTTAACACCAGGAAAAAAAGAAAAACTCATTTGGGTAAACACTAAAACACTAAATAGGCAACACAAGTCTCTTTTCGTTTTGCTTCTTTTCCCTATAGCTTAGAAAGTCACACTACATAGTAGTTCAAAATAATTAGAGTTATTTTAGTATGGAGTGATTGACTGTCAAGATATGGTCTTGGAAAGCATAGCAAAGTGGAAGGTGATGTGTTCCTCTGATTAAATTTGTTCCTCTGATTGGATTAATGCTGGTTGATTATGAGATACTTTTAGGATGGCTTGCTCTCTGTTTCCCTCATATTGCCCATCAGACAAGAGATGGTGCAACAAGAATATTCTCATCAAATGTTGGCATCTTTATCTTGGACTTCCCAGCTTTTGTATCTGTGTAGAAATTTCTGCTCCTTGTGAAGTATTCTGTATTTTTATAACAGCATAGAATGGACTATAGGATTCTTCTTATATGGACTAAGAGATAGAATCTCTTACCTTCTAAAAGATATCTTCTACCTGTACAGCTACTAGACTGGGATTTGAAAGGGTTGTGTGGCTATTTTTTCCAAAGGAAGCTTTCCCCTCTGGAGAAAGGGTGGAAACTCATAAGGACCAGGAAGCAAACAAAATGTTCAAGTTTCAGGAAGCTTATAAATTTACAGGATTCACAAGGTCCCTTTCCATGCTTGCAGGCATAAACATTTGTGAGAACAAACTTTTCCTACATGTTGTACAGAGAGTCCCAGTGATGGAGCTTTCATGACTCTTTGCTAATCCTTAGGTGGGCTTAAGAGTGAAGCAGATGCTCTGAGCCATCCACACGACCATCTGTAATCCTTCATCTGTAATACTATAAGGAACTCTAACACTCTCAGCAATTCACTAAAAGGCATGTGTAGAATAGTTTCTTGGATTTGTCATCAGTGCCTGACCCAGGCACTGATGCTTGATCATATCTCTCAAGATAACGTCACACAATAGAAAGTTTGTGTTAATCTCTGTGATGACCCTGTTCCTAGGTCTAACTGATTAGACAAAGAATGAGCTATAATCCTTGGGAAGTGAAATCACAGTCTTGTAAAGTAACCTACATTCTCAGTGATCGTAAACATACTTATCATTGTTCAAAAGATCTAGATTCTGAGAAGCTGAAAGACTAAACAACAACAACAAAATCTTTAAAGAATTTGAGCAGATGAGTACCCAGGCATGGAAAACAAAACTCTATGTGCACAGTTGAGATAAGAGAAAGTTACATACAATGAATGAAAACACAGGAAATCAGTTTATAAGGGGATGCAACTGGAACACAGAAGAGCTCTGAGACTTTGAGTAAATGAAGTCACTGGAGAAGGCTTGCTTCCTCCATTTGTCTGTCTCTATCTATAAATCACTGCTTTTAAGGTGACTTGAAAGATCGCTTTTCCTTACAGCTATGGCAAACAAATTCACAGGCTAAGTGTACTATGGGGTCAGGTTTGTATAAACTATGGTAGAGATGCATCATACTCATGTATTTGAACAAATATTTGATAAGTCCGGTGGTTTTGCCTGAGGTTTTCCACAAACAAAATTATAAAGAATCCCAGTGCAATAATGAAGTGCTTAGGTCAACCACAGAAAACGATATTTTACTGAATGACATTTTGTTAAATAAGTATGTCTAATGAATTACTTGCAAATAATTCTGTCTATACATATAAAAAAACGCCAGGGAAGCTCAGAAGTACAAGCAATATTTCAAACAACTTAAATTATCAATCACAGGGAGCTTGTGATCTTGCGATCTTTCATCCTGTCCTGAATTTTTAGATATACGAAGTTAAAGATCAGCCACAGCAAGGGAAGATTAAAAAAAAATCTTTTGTAAGGGGATGAGGAATACATTTTCTTTGATGACACTGATTCTGTGGCATCTATTGTGTGAAGGTGACAGAAAAAAAGAGATACCAAAGACATTAATCACACAAAATCTGTCAAAATGGATGGACACAACTAACAATTTCTCCATCATACCCAAATCTACAATCAGAAGAAAATGGAGATGCTTTGCTCTGTGATTTCCCTGATAACCAATTTAATTAGATGCCAACTGCTAAAGACTGGAGCCAAGGAAGACAATGGACCTATTTTCCTCTTTTATAACAAAGACATTTACAAATGGACTATATTTATTCTTACAAATTTTTATTTCATTAGATCAACATTTGAAATGAATGATCTCAAGTCTGGTCTTTAAAATTCCTAAAAGTTTAGATTTTAAAATTGAAAGAAAAAAATGATCAATAGTATTTATACCATTTATCGTAGAAAACATATGTTATGCCCATTGGAAATTCATGAACATTATTGTTATTGTGTATTAAAATTTAAACAAATATCAAACCAACAGAGACAAGTTTTGTGGAAACGTCAGAATGGCATATGTTTTTGTGTACACGTGTTTTAAATTTCCCTTTGAGGGTTTTAAAAGGAAGTGTGGAAGAGAATGGAATGAAAAAAAACTGTCTTTGGCTTTTAGATTTTACATCTATTCAAAGATAGGTCTTAGGGCCATGGGTAGTGTTTATATGAATTGTTTTTCTTTTCTTTTCTTTTCTTCCTATTCCAGTTATTAACTAAATTAGAGTTATTACCCAAGAATAGAGGTCCCAGAATCAAGCCCTGGGGGAACTTCAGGGCAGTGGCTTTGTGTATGAATTTGTGCTTCTCTGTTCAAAGAAAGCCATTCACATTTTCAATAACTTCCTTTGTTTCCATCAGTGATTTGGGGGGACAAAAAGGGAAGGAATAATAGAGCATATGCATGGAGGTCCTTTAGAAATGCAATCTGAGTGCTTAAAAGTGAAAGCAGGTTTTGGTGGACTTTCTATTTGGGGCTTTAAATGTTCAACCTAGTAATAGCTGTTAGAAGGTTTTGCTAGGAATCAGAGCAAGTAACCACCATCTATACCTCCCTGATGTTTCCTGATGCCCACTAAGGAGCAAGATCTGTGTCCTTTCTGTATCTCAGACTAAATTAAGCTTCCTCAATCAAAACATTAGTCATTTCTCACTGGGCAAAAGTGATTTCATTTTCCTTTGGCATCAGCCACTGTATTTTTTATCATATGCTTATCTTGGGAGTCTAATCAATGTGGAGGTTTCTAGAGTAGCCAGTACTGGTAAGATCTATTTCTTGCCTGCAAACCTTTGTTTTCAGTAAACACCAGGTATAATGCACACAAAATATACTGGAGGGAGAAAGGGGTGAGAATTAAACACATTGTGATGTTGACTTAAAAGGTAAAGTAAATTCCCTTCTGTAGCCCTCTCAGTTGATTTATGACTAAATGTGGGGGATAATGACCACAGAAGACCAGTGGATTCAACGCTCAGTGTTGGTATTCATATAAAAACCGGGGTCCTTTGTATTCTTTACATTTGAAAAGGTAAAATTTTATTCCACACCTAGTTGGCGTTAGTGCTAACGAGTTTTCCTTCTATAACGAGCTCCAACACTACTTGATATTAAAGGGCATGGTTATGTTGAAGGGGAAAAAAACCCACATCTTGGAATACTTCTTTACTCACCGTGCTCAGGTTTTAACGTTTACCCAACTTCAAAACATACTAGTGAAGTATTTTCTATGATTTACAGTATTTCATGAGTATTTCTTCATAATGAAATGCCCAATGGTATATCCAAATAGCTTTTCATAGCATGTGCTCATGCTATCTTTATGTGTCAGAACAGGACAATTTTACCTTTATGGTGATTTATGTAAATATTGAACTGAGGGTACATAAGCATCCTTAGTTTCATAAAATGTACAAATGCAACAATGCACATATGATGTTAGTTGATATATTGTGAATATTATAAAATTCATACTTACTTTGTATCTTAGATTCTATAAGATACCACATAATATCACCCTTTCAAGATACATGCCTCTCCCCATTCATGTGTTTGTTTCCATACAGCCTTAAAAGCAGAATTCTTTGCTGAGAGTAGATCTAAACTGACTCTGCTATATCACTAAGTTGCTTCTTGAACTTCAACAAATCACATACAATTTGATGTTTTTCTTTTATCATAGTAATCATAGAAAACATGAACTAAAAATCATGTTTAGCATGAACTAAGACATAGAAATAGGAAATTTCCTAAGAAAATAAGCTATGACATACTGTGTGTACAGAAATAAAGACACAAATCTAGAAGACGTAATGCATTGGAAGAAAGGAGAAATACAAAAGTGTGGATATTACCATCCTACTTATGGAAATTTAACACGTGAATGCACACTTGCAAGCACACATGCAAACATACATACACAATGCAGAAATACCACATTCACTTTTTCTCCACCTGAAAACATGTGTAAAGGCATCCATGTATATGGTGGTAAATGACCATAGAGAGAAAATAATGACCATGAAGTTCTGAGAAAAAAAAGAAAACGAAAGAAAGAAAGAAAAAGAAAAATTAAGAGAGGTGTCTTTAAGATGGTTCACAATGCTGGTTTTACACAAATAGCAAACAAAGTTTTATAAACTCTCTGCACCTAAAAGTCAAACAGAGGTAAAAATGTAGTTAAATTTAGGTAGAGAGATTTGGCCTTTGGTTCTAACAACTAAACCCCTAAAGCGGGCATTGGGAAGGAAATGGTCCTCTCAGAAGGGAGGAGAAAATGCCAGAGGTCCTTGTCTATTTGCCATGACTGTAGTCTGCAGTTCTGCAGTTCACATGAAAGCCTGGTTTGAGCAGAAAGCAGTTTCTTCCTCAGCACTGTAGAAACTGAATGAAGAGAATCTGAAAACACTGTGAAAATGTGGCAGGAACAAGCCCCTTTGCTCAAAGGACAGCTCTACTTGGTGCTTTATGGGCTCCAGGGCTTTCGGGAAACTATTTATTTCTGTTTTATAAGCCTTGGTTTCCTTATCTGTTAGTGGTGGTAACAGAGCTTTGCAGGGTTGTTACAATGAGACACTTTATCCATTTAATTCAATAAATATTTATTGAGTATCATATCTTACCATGCCTTAGAGCTGGGATATAGTAGTGAAGAAATTGAATTAAAACATAAAAAGTGTCCAGCTCTTATGGCTCAGAGCTGGAAGAAAAAACTATATAAAATAAGAAAAAGGTCTAAAATGATAGGTAGTAAGAATGTGATATAGACAAATGAAATTCAGAAAACACAGACAGGAAGTCCCCAGTAGTGGGACAATTTCACTTTAAGTAAATTGAGTTGTTTAGAACACTCCTTTCTAGGGTTTTAACGAAGGGATTTTGTTTTGTTTTGTTGTTGTTTTTTGTTTTGTTTTTGTTTTTAAGCAAAGTTTAAAGGCCTTGCAAGGGGTTTTAAATAAAGACTTAGAAAAAGTAACTGAGTAGTTCTGGGCAGATAAGGATAGATAGATATCTGGGGAGAAAATTTGGAATCTTGACAGACAGATTTAGAAGCTAGCATGCCCTTTAGAGAGACAAAACAGAACCAGTGTATTGCAGACCAATGAGAAAATAGGAAACACTGGGTACTTAGGGGTAGAAACCCATGGTTCTTACTGCAAGAGTGGCATAGGGCCTTTCAATAACATTGACCACTACTCTGAGCAAGAAGCCGCTGAAAGAATCTGAGCAAAGAAGATTTAGGACAACAGGTCCTTTAAAGAGGTGTTTGCGTTCACATAGATAAAATCATAACAAGCATGGAAGGAAGAAACAACTAAGAAGCAGTAACCTTCCCAATAGGTAGTGGTTGCTTAACTACAGTTTTAGAGAAGAGACTGAAAGGGTCCTTTCTGGATCTGCTTCAAATACACTGACAGATATGGGTACAGACTGTGAAGATGTATGGCTGGACTAGTGTCCACTTTGCATAACTTCTTTGTGCAGCGCTTTGAATCTAATATCACATAAAAAATCAGTTGTCTCAATTGTTTTATAACAGAACTCCCTACAAGGCACATACTAAGCCTATAGTGCTGGTGTCTTCATGGAGACAGCTTCAGTTACAAACTCTGAAATGTGCACTTACAAGAATGGGTAATTCTGCTTGTCCTATGTAACTTTCCAACAAAACCATTAATAAAAGGCACATGCTATCCTTTTCAAAAAGTGGGACAATTTTGGAAGAAATGCAGTTAAATGGGAATAAATGTTTATGAAAATCTCTAGGTGCAGATTGCATTTTAATTTTAAGATATGGAAAATGTATATCAGGTACTATGATGTCTGAAGTCAACAAATGTGTGTGTGTGTGTGGGGGGGGTTCCAGGGGAAACAGTATAGACAGGTCTTCTTCCAGCAGAAGTCAAATCTGGCATGACTAAGTATGTCTGTAAAGCTACATTTGATACATTTATGCACAGAAATTTGTTTGAAATATAATTGCAATGGAAGTATAAATTGAATACCTGAGGAGAAGCAAATCCATGCTTACTCTTCTGTCAGTATTTCTTTTTTGATAAGCATTGTGATTGTATATCAGGGAAGACAAAAACAAATATCTCAAAAATAAAGTGAAAAGTGTCTGCCACTGATTGTCTCTCAGCTTGATTTAAAAAGTAATAATCTGAACTTGAAGAGGCAATGAAGAAGGGAAGAAATGAGTTGGGTTTTATTCTAGTGTGTTGACTCTTTCCTTTCAAACAGCAAATATATAAGGATACTTGACTGAAGTTTCTTTTTGTTTTGTTTTGTTTTAGAGACAAGGTTTCTCTGTATAGCCCTGGCTGTCCTGGAACTCACTCTGTAGACCAGGCTGGCCTTGAACTCAGAAATCCACCTGCCTCTGTCTCCCAAGTGCTGGAATTAAAGGCAAGCACCACCACTGCCTGGCTTGACTGGACTTTCTAAGGTTGTTAAATTAATGGATCCTAGATTGAGGTCAATACAATGTATTTTACCAAATAATGACAATTAAGAATATTCCTGTTCCTGTTGGAATTTTAATTCCTTATCAATAGTTGATATATAGATATTTCCCCTGACATAAAGAAAGTCCTCTAACATTAGCTACTTTTCATAAAATTAGTAAGCAAGGGAGAAAGGTGCTTCTTGAGTTTTAAGATCAGTATTTGGCATGTGAAATTCAATGCCTGGCTGTTCAGATAAGGTCTGGGTGAAGACCCTATCATTTGGCTTCTTTTAAGTTATTCCTATTCCTCTACAATGAGAGGTAGACCGAGAAAGTAAAGCACAGTGGTCCTTGATGCAGATGGAGCTGTTGGGCAAATATGAAGAGCAATGGAAAATGTTATCTTTTAGTAGTTTTTAAAGACAGAGATATAAAATAATGATCATTTGGCTTGGGGTCAGGTAAATGATTATGAGCAGTCCTGTTATTTATCCAGAGAAATTAAGTGGTACCAAATATGTTCATTCTCTGTACAAAGTCCTTAGAACACAATTCACAGATGCTCAACTCAGTTAATATTTGGTAGTTATTAGTTAAAAAACAAAAGAATATTAAGAAGTCCCCATGCCATGTACTTACCTACATATACTAGAAGGATATGGATGAAGAGAGTTTATTTAGTAACTTCAAATTTTTCTCCAAAAAAAAAATGCTTGTTAATATAAGCATATACCAAAAATAGAAGCAAAAATTATCTAAGAAATGAGTAACTGAGAAACCAAACCATTTCGCTCTTCTCCTTTCCCATTGACATCGCTACTAGTGATAAGGTCTGAAATTAATTAGCCAGTTGAAAGAGATAAAACTAAAAGATTCAAAAGGAATCTAGATTTGATGAATACCAACATTTCTACTTTATAATAGAAAATACATTTCTGCTTTGTTATCTACATTTGCTTCTCATTTTTACTTTATTAATATTTGGTAAATATTTGGGGAATTTCCAAAGAAATTGAGTTTTAGCAGTAGGCCATCAAGTTGAGAGGTTTTTGGTTCATATCAATGCATTGCTACAGAAGATTGCTGATGTCTGCAAAGATGGCTCAGTAGTTACGAGTGATGCCTGCTCTGTCAGAAGTCCCTGGTTCAATTTCCAGTACCCACATGATTGCTGACAAGTATATGTAACTCCCGTTCTAGGGGTTCAAGGCGCTTTGCTGGGCTCTGTATGCATAAAGAGTTCATGTTGTATGCAGACATATAAGGTAAATAGCTGTATGAATAAAATACAAATAAATCATAAAATCAAAAATATTGTATACCATTTTAGGGACTCATTGGCAGCTTGCCATTGGACTGACAGAAGTCACTGAATGTGGTGAAAACCCCAGAAGCAATATGTATTAGTGACAAAATCACTAATCATTTCCCTGTTTGGTAATTACTCTTGTTGCATCTTAACTTTATAATTTACATAATTGGTCAGGAATGAATCCTTTGCATCATCAGAAGTTAACAAAGTAAAGGAACAATATATTTTAAGATTTTGACTTTGTATCAACTGGAAAGTTCTGCAAGAATTATTTGTCACTCTGCCAAAATTCAGATTGCTAAATAAAATTGCCACCAACACACCAACTTTTCTAAGAGGTTTTGAATATTAAAGATAGAGTCATAGAAATGCATTTCTTTCCATTGATTGGTGTAATTTGTAAAACTGTCATGGATGAGTGGATTTTGGGCTGTCTCACAACTACCAGCCTGGGATAATACATACTTAAAAGCATATTCTAAGTAGTGAATATCTGAATGTTCTTCAAATGACTTAAATAGTTATGGAACACGATAAAACTTTTGTTGTAAAGCAAGGCTTAATTTTGTGTTTTTAAATTGTCTGAAGTGCATTTGATGATCTGCAGCTATAAAATTTTAAGTTACAATCTTGTTTACTCTGGATTTGTTTCAGACAAAGCAATAGTGTTTTACAACTCATTGTAAATACCACCATTCACTGCATTTAATGAAGCTAGTAAGAGATATGGAAATGTTCTAGGAGAATTAAAATTAGAATTAAAGCATATTAAGACAATAAACCCGTGTTAAATATTAATGTTTGGAACATTAGAAATACTCATATAGTACTGTTTGCATTTATCTTTGAGTAACAACATTATCTCTCACATTAAAACAAATGTATGTACGTGTGATATGTGTGTGTAGGGTATATTAGCATGTATGTGGAAGCTAGAGTACAGTGTAGAAACCCTCCTATCCCACTCTCCATTTTACTACAAGCTTATGCTTTATGGGTAGGTTGCCAAGTGGCACCTACCTGCCTCTTTCCTGCTGGGTCCTGAGGATATGTGTGAGACCTTGTACCCCAGGGACATGGATTTGAAAATCTCAATGCAAGTTCCTATGCAAGTGTTCTTAACCAATGGGCAATCTCCCCAGACTACAGTTTACATTTTTATTACAGTGAGCCACCTACAAAATGCATTTAGCAAGATGCTTAGTACTAAGCTGGTACTAGTCCTGAATTCTTTTCCCTTGTTGCCTAATTTTGTTAAAGTGAACCATGACATTAAAAATACTTACGCATAAATTGTTATGCCTATGTACTTGTTACCACATAATAGACAGTGTAACTAGAGGGAGCTTTTGAAGTTCATGGAAATTAAGATAGTGGTCATAACAAGACCATGATCTAGGAACTAGATTGAAACACAGACAAACTGAATTTTCCTTTTGGATTTTATTTTTTTCTGATAATATAAATCATGCAATATATGTATGTGTATATATATATATATATATATATATATATATATTCTCTAAGTACATGATCTTCATCTGTTTGTCTGCACATTCATTTTGGCAAGCTACAAGAAACCTTGCCCACATACATCTGGACGTACTCAGGGCTCATCATGGTAGAGCTGAGAGATGGGGGTGGAATCTGCTCTGCTGTTATTGGCTTTTGACATTTGTATCTGTGCCATTGCTTTAAATGGAGAGCATTTGCAAACAGTTTGCAGAGTGGCACTTGAGATCTAAAGCACACTGACACAGCTCAGTGTACATGAAAAGGAAACGTTTCATTGTTTGCTGGTGGTTTCCATGCCAAAAGTTTTAGACATGAAAGATAACGATGCCAAGTGCTCAGAGAAAAGACATTGGTGGAGTTATAGTAAACATTGGTATAGTCAGGGCATTAAGACTTTCTATGCTAAAAAAAAAATGATAACTTAAAGTTCCAAATTATGTTCTCTGAGAATTACAAAGTAACCTCTCTCTCTCTCTCTCTCTCTCTCTCTCTCTCTCTCTCTCTCTCTCCCTCTCTCTCTCTCTGATGGTCTGTCAAGGCTCAAGAAAGAAGCTTGCCAGGATTTACTCATAGTGTAGAAAAATATCTTCCAATTTCTTGCAGAAATGCTAATTGGGAGTTGTCATACATTTTTACATTAATTGTGACATCATTTTTCCACTTTTATCTATAAAGCATGAATGACATGAGCAAGTGGTGGTAAGAGAGAAGAAATTGGGGAAGAGCAAGAGAATGGCTTGCGAAATCTCTGTTTTTGAGATGATAGCAGTGATGTTATTTCTTAAAAAAAGAGATGAAATCCAAATCTTGAATAAAGACAAATTACAAGCAGAACCATTCTTCCAAGAAAAAAAAAATGGAACAGAAAGCATGTAACATTTTCAGGATAAAATGCTGATCCTTTTCTCATCTTATCTCTTCAAATGAGATAGTACACCATCTGTTCTCCAAGCCGTTCTTTCCTATCAAGCTGGATTTCTGCATGGTCTCCTCCCTTCGTTCCTCTGAGTTTTCAGATTGGCTCTCTTCCGGTGAGTCATATCCTTTCTTTAAATGTTTCCATATTTTCCCCCATCCTCTTCCGCTGATGTGTAACTCTTGGTTAAGCATTTCAAAATACTGCATGTATCGTAATAGTTTCCTTGTACCTAACACTTCTATTTATTCATAGGAGTTAGTGGTGTTCAAACAAATAGCATCTTCCTCAGAACAGCATTAGAAGTGGTTATTTGCTTAGCAGTATGTTATGCTGCTAGAATGGATGCCTCAGTCCCTGATTCTCCGATGCTCAGTCTAACTCAGGGTCCTGTCAGTATCATTTCAAGGCATCCCTCCATTTATAATCACATACTATCTCATTGTCTTTTCCAGACCATTCTGTGCATTATCATGTGAGCTTTAGTATTACTCATTGGTAATTATCATTACATGCGGACTAGTCAGAATCTGTACGTATTCTTCTTCGTTATTTTTACCCACCCCTACCCTTGCAGTTTTATCTCATCAGTAGTTTAGTACCCTTTGCAAAGTTTGACCTGTGAGTCAATATCCAATAGCTAAGTAAAGTAAGTAAAGTAAGATAGTAAAGTTTTATTGTACTATACCCGTGCTCATTTATACTTTCACACTGATTACTGCAGAATTTTTTCAAGTTTTGTTTAAATCTTCTTATTTGCTTACATTTCAAATGTTATCCCCCTTCCAGGTCTGCCTTCCATGATATGGCAGAATTTATTTTAACAAAAGCACAGATTGGAATTTATTGCTATCCTATTTCAAACAGCCAAGGACTTCCTCCTTCTGTCAGGAAAATGCTCACATTGCTAACCTCAGTTTGTACGGATTTTTGCCACCTATGGTGTCTTTTTCCCCTACTTCTTACACAACAGAGGTTCTAGGCATGAGCAATTTTGAATAAGTCTTTGTATTATCCCACACCACATCAGAAAAGGCTCCTAATTCTGACAGTGTGTGTTAGATGCCCAGCCACTGGTATGTTGTAAAACATTAAATTTCTGGTGCTTGCTAGAATTTCTCTATTGCTTCACTCATTGTCTAAATTACTGTTCTATTTACAAGCACCACACACAGTTCCTGGCATACAGGAAAAATTAAGAAATATACATGGATGCAAATAATAAATTGTACCTACTGCTCCCATGCTCAAAAAAAAAAAAGAAAAGAAAAGAAAAGAAATGATAAGAAAAGCCAATAACTACAGAGATGTTTTGGTAGTTGCTAAACTTACAGATTTCAGTTTGGCTCTCAATAATCACATCTGATGAATCAAAATGACATTCACTTCTGATTTCTATTGGCACACTGCACTCACTCAGACTGTATATGTACACTCAGACCACAAAGACACACAGACACAAACAAATACTTTATTTTTTAAGAATAGGAAAAACCTCGTATCTGTATGATGCTTGTTCTGAAAGAATTCAATTTAAAAAACTGAAGAGAATCAGATAAAAGCCCAAGAGTAGTTAAGAGGATATGTAAGTTCCTTGGGCATTTGTTAAACTTCAACAACTAATATCATAGAGCTATAAGAAATAATGACATAAGACTAGGCATATATTTTGTCTCACCATATGAAGAAGAAACAAGTCCATAGCTATATTTCTTATGCTAATTATTAACATACTTAGTACATAACTGTACATACATTGGCATTTTCATATTCATGTCATATTTCTGGTAATGATGATTAATTACCCACTGTTTTTATTTAGATGTATATTTTTTGATTGGCATTAATTTTATGACGGCTTACCTAGATTTGTTTTTTAATACATGAAATTAATTAATTAGCATAAAATTTACATGACTGAAACCTTTGTCTATTAAACCAGACTCTAAAATTCTGTAGCTATAACTGCAACTAGGTAAGGTACTCAATGGGAAGAACTACTGCCAGGATGTTGGTGTTTGATTTTATTCAGTAGTACCTAATGTTTGAAACTCCCCAAACAACCTAGAGATTGGGACTCCTGCATATTAATATGTATTTATATGTACAACTCAATTTCTGTTCAAAAAATGATTGCAATGCTCTTGCTGGCATTAATTTTTTGAGACACTTTCTGTTACAGCTTCTAAAAAAGTACTCTTTATTACAACTGCTATATGTATTTTCTGGCATTGCCAACGTGAAAAAGATTAGTATTTGTAAATGAGTGAAAATAAAACATTTGCAAAAGAGAGGATTTTGCAGTGTTAGCAGAAGAGTCCTAGTGAAGTTCAAATGCAGTCTAACCACCAAGAGTGACCTGAACTCTTTAGTAGTATAACTAGCTCATTCCTCTACAAGAAGCTTTACCATTTAGCAATTGGATAGAATTAATGCTTTCCATTTAATCTCACACAGCAAATACATAGGATGGACTACCAGCACCTATTCCTCACTCTAACCTTATAGCATTAACTGTCTAAAAGCAAATGAATGTGGGATCTTATGTTATTCATATAAACAACTTGACTGATCCTGGGAAAGGAAAGCCCCCCTACAGTTCGCAATGGTTATGTGACTGGCTAGACCTTGTCTGAACTGTTTGAATGCATATCTCCTTACTTCTGCCTGGTGGGATTCAGAGTCACCCACTAGGCGGGGTTAACTAACGACTGAAATGAAATCCAGCCATTTAAGGAAATCTCAAAGGCTTCCTGGGGTTCGGTTAGAAAGATGTTATAGGAAGTGTAGGGTTGTACTTGATGCTGCTGCCGTGTTTACAGAACCTGTAACAATGGAGCGTGATTAATGGGCTTCTTACAACTCTAACCCCAGACTAAGGCCATTCTTGTCTACATGATCTACAGATCTTCATGTCTACAGATCAACCTTTATCACCCCAATGATGACAGAAATGTAAACCAAAACCTCTTCATTTCCAGAGTGCTAACCCTGGTTTTCATCCTCTACTGAACCATAGGGTTAATGAGGAATTGTTCTCATTTACTAAGTGAGATCAACACTTTTTCATTGAGAAATGTTTTATCCATAAACATTTTTACATCAGTCATGTTACTTTATACGTACAGAGTGGCGTAAAATGAGCTTGCAAAAATCATTGTCATCTTACAGTGGCTGAGATATCTGCCGCACAAAGTCATCAAGTAACTTCAGAAAATATAACAGGTTGAGAACTTGTTTGGTGCTAGAATTCAATCTGGCTCTATTACTTTTATTGTTACCATCATCAGTTTGATTTTGGTTTTTGAGACACGATTTTTTTATGTAGCCCTCCTGGCCTTGCACAGTGAATCAAAGTTATCTTGGCTGTGAAAAGCCATTAAAGAGCATGCCTTATTGATTTTACCGCAATTTTGGTTGGAGACATATGAAAACCAAATAGGGCCTGTCCTCACTGAGAGGCCGTGTCTAGTATCTTGACACTCCTGGTGTGCGGAGCATGACCTATGTTTTGCATCTTTTTGTCCCATTCAAGGTAGATGGGAATTATTCTTCCAGCAGAATTTTCCTTAACAGCACCGAAAAGGAGAATGGTGACAGCTACCCAAATGCAACAGACATGACCTGCGCTTGTCAGATCTTCTTCTTTTGTAGTACTTAATTTTGTCAGGTCATTTTCCCAGTAAAATGACAGATTTATCCTTTCCAGACACCTCAATGGAAAACATGAAGAAATAATACCTTTGGTGGCTTTGGTTGTTTATTTTATGGTTACTCAGAGCTCTGGACCTGTCACCGTTTGAGTAAAGAAAGGCTCTTCATCTGAGTTTCTTGATGGACAACATGTTGTCCTTATTCCCCCCTCTTGGCAATTGATACTATGTCTGATTTTCTTCTTCAGCCATCTGTCTTATGTTTCTTATTTTGCTAGAAGTGAAAAAGAAAACTTTGGCATTCTCAAAAATTGATATTTGCATTTCTGTAGCAGGACACAGGCAAAAAACAAATAAACAAAAAAAAAAAAAACCAAACTCAAAAAACCAAATGATACTCAATGCTTAACTATCTAAAAACAATTAAACTTCTTTGTGGGCAAGCAAGGCATAATTCTGTGAACAAAAATAGAGGCTTAGGAAAACACAACCACAGTTTTACTGTGAACTTAGTGAACAAGAATCCCTAAAGCCGTGACAGTAGAAAGATTTGTTGGCATTGGTGTCTGGGTGCAAATAGCCACATAAAACAGAAATTTTTCTCTTACATGTGGATTTACAGACCTTTTAAAATGTTTTTAAAGAAAATATAATAAGAATAAGTTATTTAAACTTTCCTTATTTTTCCTCTAAATTTAACAAATCACGTGGATGTTTTCATTAAAATTTTGGTTACCTGTTGCTGTAAAGTACTCTAAAACCACAGACAATGCTGTTTAGATTTGCATATTAGCTTTCTATTTCTTTTATACACCTAATATCTCATCTACCACCCTTAAGATTCGTGTCTTTTATATCAATGGTAAAAGACAACTTTCGAAGATTACACAATCATAGCTATTGACATTGTTCTTATCTTTTTCTTTAGAAAATAATTCCACATAGGCATAGTTTGTATCATATAACTCATTGCTATTGAGAATACGGCTCAATATTTTTAACAAGCTTAACAAGTGATTATTAAGACTATCAAGATTATTACCATAGTATTGTGACTCCATGTATTTTATATTACTTTTATTTATTGTTTGAAGACTTCACACACATATACCATGTATTTTGGTCCTACACCTCTCTCCTTAGTGTACCTACCCTAGAATTCCCTCCAACACATTCACCTGTCCATGTTTAGGCCCTCTCTTTTTTGCTGTTTGATTTAATTTGGTCTTGGAGTCCAAATGAAGCCAATTAAGTATCCTCTATGTGTGCATGGGCATGGAGCCATCTAATGAAGCACACCCCTCAAAGGAAAATTCCTCTCTGTCATCCGTCGGTCATGAGCTGTCAATAGCCTCTCAGCTAAGAATATGGCCTCATAAACCCTCTCCATCTGTTTAATAATTTCTATTCGTTTCCTCTTGTTCAGATCTTACACACATAGACACACTGCAGAGCTCATGAGTACAGCAGCCACCTCATGCCGCGAAGACAGCTTTTAACAACACACCTTCCCTTCTTAATCTCTTATTCTTCTCCTGTTTCCTAAGGTTCAGGGAAGCACAGAAAGGGAATTGATATAGATACCCCATTTAGGTCTGAGTACTCAAGAGGCATTTATTCTGAGCCTTTTGACCAGTTATAAGTCTATGTATTGACTGCTGCCTACAGCTTCTCAGATCAAAGCTGAGAAAAGTCCAGGTCTATGGGTATGAGCATAAATATCAGAAGGCAATAAGAAAATGTGGCTATTTAGCAAAAGAAGCTTCTCTACTGGCTCTATGACTTGCTCAGCTATGGGTTTTCGAGAAATTTACAGTTTTAGCTATGAATTTCATCCTAAAGATCAGACCTCAAATCTGATGTTGATGATGATGATGATGATGATGATGATGATGATGATGATGAATGTATATCTCCATAAGAGTAGGGCTACCACTGTATCAGTTGGTACAATTTGCTTTGTATTGTAGCATACAGAGTCTAGGAAAGAAGTAAGGGAGGGGGTTGTGTTAACAGAGGAGTAGGAGTAGAAGCAAGGTTAAAGAAAGGTAGAGATAGGTACTATTCAGGGTGCAAAAGTTTAAGCAGGGAAGAAGATAGATGGATGGGAGAAATGAGGATAGAGGAAAAGAGAAATTAAACAAATTAAAGGGTATATAAAACTAATTTGGAAACCTCCTAGCTTGCAACCCAATTAAAAAATATAATTGGCCAGATGATAGTAAAACTCATGCAATATGAAAGAAGGGGTTTTAATGGGGTTCATTTTATTATTATCTGGGATAGAGGATGTGAGGGGACAAGGTAGGTATGGGTTAAACAAAACTAATAATGTATGAGAAGCCACATGGAAACCTACTAGTTTGTAAGCTAATTACAATTGTTTAAGAGAAGTTTGAATGGAGATGCCCTGAATAGATGGACAATACTGCTCCCAGAAAATAAGGAATTAAATGAAAAAAAAAAATCTCAGTGCTAGTCATAAAATGCCTTCTGATGAGTTATTGTTCAGGAAGCGCCGGAGCTCTCCAAAACAACCTAGGCTACTTCCATTGCCCTTAGCTGCCTATCATAAATAGATGCTAAGACTTTATTATTGACAGCACCACATGTTTTGGTTTTAGGACAGAGAGAAATTAATCTTGGCCTGACCAGAAAACTTTCTCCCTGAATGCTTGCTTTCACAGTACTCCTAGACTTACTACTTAGGTTGAGGGGAAAGAAAAGAGAACAACAGTTTTACCCAGCACTGTCACTATTTGCTATAACCTCATATTCTTTTACTGTTTATCTATACTTCTTAGCCTTCCATAGAAGCCATTAATTAATATGCTTTTGATCTTCATAGTATATATATATATATATATATATATATATGTATATATATATATATGTATATACATATATATATATCCATAAATTAGAATTCATAATTTAATTTTCCTCTTTTGTTCTCTTTCACTGAGTACAACATTTGTAGGTTTCAAACATGTTATAGAATATATCCATAATCTTACTTTTAATTGTCTAATAGCATATCAGTATGTAGTTATGTGACAGTTCATCTATCTAAGCCCCCATTACAGTGGTTATTATTAGTGTCTCATTCTGGTTTAAGTTTGCAGTTTCTCCATGATGTTAAGGCCTCCTTGGCTTTCATAGACTCACCCCTATAATATAAAAAGCCATCCATTAAAGACTGACACACGAGAAAACTATGGCATCTTTTGGGGTATCCATTTTTTATTCAGGGATAATTAGAAAGAACTATGACTTCCGTTGGGTTCAGCTATCATCATGAAACTAATATTGGTGCTGATATAAAAGTGAAATAAATACTCATCAGGAAGAGGGGCCAAGCTCTTTACAGTCTTCTGAGTCTTCCTGCCACATGTCATTTATTTATATCTATTTCACTAACAAAAAATCTAACACTATGTCACTTATGAACAACTAAAGGAAATAGAAGGAAGCTAGAGATAAATGAACACAACTAAAATTGATTAGTTAATTAATTAATTAATAAACAGCTCTTCCAATAAGCAGTCAAGGTGAACTATGAAGATGGTTCCCTACTCCCTTGGCCCAGAAAACCCCACAAAGTCACACAAATCACGAGGTTCAAATCTTTGTGTTCACTTTAAGAACACCCAGATAACTGCCTAGGCCATCAAGGGTATGTATATCCGCAAAGCCACCAAGTATCCAAAGGATGTGCACTTTAAAGAAGCAATGTGTACCATTCCAGCGGTAGAATGGTGGAGTTTGTAGACGCACCCAGGCTAAACAGTGGGGCTAGACACAGGGATGGTAGTCAAGAAAGAGTGCTGAATTTTTGCTGTGCATGCTTGAAAATGCAGAGAGTGATGCTGAACGTAAGGGTTTGAATGTAGATTCTCTATCATTGAACATATCAAGGTGAACAAGCCACTGAAGAGGTGCTGATGAAGTTACAAAGCTCATGACCAGATTAACCCATACAAGAGCTCCCCCTGTCACACTGAGATGACCCTCACTGAGAAAGAACAAATTCGTCCAAAGCCAGAAAAAGGAGGTTGTACAGAAGAAAAAGATATCTCAGAAGAAACTGAAGAAACAAAATCCTCATGGAACAGGAATTAATTCAGCATAAAATAAATGCAGATAAAAGTAATATATATATATATAGTTCAGAAGCAGAATCATCTCAGACTTCCTAAAGTGAGTATCATGGGTGGATGAACAAAACATCCCTTATTCAATGTCATGTAAGTTAAATTAATAAACTCATGGTTTATAATGTATTGGTCCTGTTCCTTTAGATATCTGACTGATACAAACATTTTTATAAAGAAGTGAAGTGATTTCTTCTTTTTCCTTTTTTTTTTTTGAAAATAGGCTTCTACCTCACACAATGTATCTTGACTCTACTCCCAGCACTTCCCTATGTCTCCTCCCATTTAGATTCACTTCTTTCCTTTCTCCCATTAGAAACAAACAGGATTCTATGAGATAATAACAAAATAATATATAGTAAGATCAAACTGCCACACACTGTCTGATTAACAGTAGAGTCCTGCTTGCAAGATACGCTAGTGCAATGGAAGCCCATACTTGGTGGGAAAACGTAAGCTATCGCTGTGATGAATTCAGTGATGTGCTTCATGTGACTAGTTATTGGGGTTTCAGAGTATACCATGGACTCTATCAGGAACTGGGTTAAAGGTCTTTCATCTGATGTTCTGACAAAGAAGCTGGCTTCATCTGCCCCTGTTCTGAGAATGTGTATGAGTTCAACAGAATGCAGGTTATATACGGAGCTGACAGTGCAACTTGACAGTGCTGTCTAAATAATTCTGGTTTTGCAGGCCTGAGAGATGCAAGAAAAAGTAGATAATGGTGACCTGCACCAAGGTTTCCAGGAAGCTACAAAGGCCAGCCAGTGTGTAGCAGTGTCAGATTCTTTTCAGGGAAGTCTTGAGGGCAAGATCATAAAGCTATCAATATAAGGTTTAAGTGACAATGAATACCCCAAAATGATAGACATGACAGCTGTGAGATATTTACCTTGTGAAATTTAAGATAGAGTGTAGCCTGCCCACGACAGAGTGTATGCAACACTGGAGGTCCCAGTGCTGGAGTAGCAGGCCTGCTCAGAGATGCAAACAGGAGCCCATTCACAGTATATTTGCAGTATATGAAGGGGCAGTTTTCATGTTTGGTCTTTTCTACTTCAGCTTTTGATTGAGTCTTTCTTTGCTATTCTGGGACCGTTTATTCTATTGTATATAGGATGTATATAGCTTAATATCTTTTGCTACTTTCAGTCTTGAATCTTAAAAGACTTTGGGCATAAAAATCATGTTTGGAATGTTAACGGATAAAGAAGCTTCCAGAGACAAACTTTGAATCAGATTATGAAAATAAAGAGTTAAGATCCAGAGGCAGAAGTCTGTATTATAAAATTGATGTGTTTGGGTGTCAGGTTGACAAGGTGTGGAGGTGTGATGATTGTTCCTTGTCAAGCTGACACCATGGAAATACACTTCAAGGTCTTAGACTGTGTTTCCAGGAAAGTTTAACTAGGGTGGAAGGCATACCCAGAATGTAGCATCTAATGAAGCTGTGGGATTGCATCCCAGGCTGAGTGAAAAATAGAGAGTGAGTTCATTATTTTAAGACTCAGTCTTTCTCTGCTTCTTTGTTTGGATTACTGTGATTAGCTGCCCCCTGTTCCTGCCTCCATGACTTCTTTACCAGGATAACTGTACTTTCAGATAATGGACCCAAATAATTTGTGTTTCTCTGGTACTTTGTGTCAGCAGAAAGTCAACTAACACAACTTTTCAAAGCAAATATCTTTGTGAACCTAAAAAATAGGCTAGTAGTGTCTCCTTAGTGCATAATGGGAAATTTCAAACTGAAGTTATATGGATGGAGAAACACTATGAGAAACTATTTAACTTTTAATGTACCAAGTTCTAATGCTCATTTTAATTTTCAAAAGTGTTTCAAACATAAAAGGGACAAAACACAGATGTAAGTAGTTCCAACTAAGTAAATGACATAACTAAATTGTAGGAATTTGAGTACTAACATAATGCAAGAATATAATAAAGACGACAAGTGACAAGCCTACTTGAAACCTTCTGCTAGTCAGTAGAGGAAGTGTAATAACAATTCCTCAGCAAATAATATGACATTTTTTAAATGACACACTGACAGATTAAAATCTCTGAGGTCAGGTACTTTTCCTTCCATGAGTAATATTTGGTACCAAAATGTGACTGCTGAAGGTATTGTGCAAAGTAACTTTGCAAAAGCTCTATGGTTCTATGCATTGGAAGTTAAGCGAGGGTGGGTAAAACCAAGGATTGAGCTATCAGAGAACTAAGACACAGTTAAAATCCTATGAGGCAACACAGAACGGTCTAGGGTAGACTATGGCACAGGGTGAAGAGTGCTTTGCAGAACACCTTAACTATGTAATGTCAACTTCTTCCTGTGTTGAGGTTTGAGCTAGCTCAGTAGAGTTGATTTTTGCACATGCATCTGGATGGTAGAGTTGGTTTCACATTTATTTGATAGCAAGGAGACTGGGGCTGAGAGCCATTTAACGATTTCCTGATAAACTGATGGAGACTTGAAATAAGATCTTCTAAGTCCAAGTTTGGAATATCTGTAATCGAACAAGCCAGAGTGAAGATGTGTTTGTTTTCCTAATAAAAGTCAGTCTTGCAAACGGTCTCTGCTTTCCTAAGAAATTAAGTTTATTTTTCTAGTATGTCAATACACAGAACTGAGAGAACGTATATCAGTTTTAATTCAGAATCTAACAGACACATTCAATTAAATGTGCTTTCTCAGATTATAAGATGCCGCCTCTGCTCATCAGAATCACAGCTAGATATAAGAAACTCTATTACATTTACTATAATGGAAACATCTAAGATTAAAAAGTCCCTGGGTAGATCTTGTGTTTCATTTTATACCCCCTTTTTGAAAAGGTGCGTCTCCAAGTTATTCCCCCTAGTGCAGTAGAAGAATATACATCAAGTTTTTGCTAGCCTTCCTTTGGAACAGAGCAACTGCAGAACAAATGGCAGGTTTATGTAAGAGGAAATCTCCATGGTTTAATGTGCTTGTGTTTCCTGTCAGTGTGTACCTTCTGTTTTTGTTCACGCATAATCATCTTGTAGCCTACACAGAAATGGGGAGGGGGGGCAGGGCTAAGAAAATGGATGTTCCAGCAATTACTTATAGGCTGGTTTTTCAGTCTTGGTTTAAAGAGCTTTTCATGAGTCCAGAGACTCCAGTAGCTGGGGCTGCATCATGAAGAAGGTTGGATATAAAATAATGCCACAGAGGTCCCTGTAAAATCAGTATACAGTCAAGAGATCTTCACCATCACTTGAATGAGGCCTTCTCTCTAGAGAAATGTCTTTCAAAGCACTAAAGCACTTTGCACATACTAAAATTGTTTTATTTCTGTAATGAGCATGTAATTATGTGTCTCTGGGACTTCACTAGAGTGAGAATTTGACAGGGTAGACACAAAATCTATTCATCAAAGGCCTGCTCCAAGTTGTGCATTTTCTACAGATGTTTGTGGGGTGCACCCTACACTTTGCAGAGTAACATTTTCAAATTAGAAGGGAATGTATCCCAGAGCTGCAGATGGCAGGACAACAGCCCCACTGACAAAATAATTTCATAAATTAGTAGTATTTTCTATTAGTGAAAGAGAAGAAAAGCAATCTGTGCAATGTGTGCTAGCCATAGATTTCCTTACAATTGCCCCTATCTTAGAAGAAAGGAAAGGAAGCATTTCTATGACTGGCAAAGAAGGCTTAGTTGTAAAATCAAACTATCACTGAGCATCTGCCTGGGGGGGGGGGGATGATGGACTCTGCACAACTGAAATAGAAATGTGAAACCAATGTAATTCTTTGGGATGCTAAGGTCTAGTTGAGAGACAAAACATGAAGACAGTTAAACATCTTTTTGTGGAAAACTGAAATAAACAGCACTCTCGTAAATGTGTGAGGATGAGATAGAGAGGCACGGGTTTAACAGCCAGTGTCTTCGCATAAATAAGTTGAGGTTTTGAACAAATGAAGAATGTGATGTGGGGATAGAAGGAAAGCACAAAAAAGATCAAAGAAAGACTATTTTTGAGAGAGATTAGCTGAAAACTGTTTCAAAGCGAGTAGACAGGGGAGATTGTGGAGCAATCTTTCACGGAAATACTGGAGGCTCTCATAGTACCAGAAGATTCTCTGCACACTGCTGGGGGAGAGAGGTAATAGGCAAGTGCTACCAGCTATAATTTTATGGCAGCCACAAAAAGTCTGCATTGGCAAGATATCACTAATTGTGCCTTTGGACTAAAGGCCTGCTCAATAGGAAGGAATTAATGCCTGGTACTGTAAACCTGGAGATGCAGGAAAGGTCATAAACCAGAAAGAAGAACCTAGTACTGCCATTTTCCAAAATGTATATATTTCCTAAACATATTATAAATACTTACTTTAAACCTACAGGTAACTGTAGTTCTTACCCTTCATTAAAGAAGTTTCTTTTGCAACAGATGAAGACTTTTATAGAAATCTGCGACTTGTCAAAATGCAGAGAATAAAGGAATGCAGCTGTCAAGTCACACTCGAAACATCTGCAATGTAACCACTCCACCCAAAAGGCTCCAAGAACATTATGGAAAAGGAGTCAGAAAAGTTGTAAGACTGAGAATCTCAAGAGGCACGATGTTAGATAGTAGCCCCTAAGCATAACAGGAGAAATGTACCCATGATATCTCATAATGTGATTGCTTGGGCAAGATCTTTGTAATGCCAATGCCAGTTGACATGCCAGTGTCAACAGCAGAAATTTCACATAGTCCCATGCTTACAAGTGCTCACTCAATGGCTGTTGAGAGGAGAATCAGCCTTTTCCAAAGACCAAATTCCAAATTCCTCATAGGATGTTCAGTCTCAGGCCGATAACCCTTAAGACATGGATAGTGGATATCCAAGTAAGTCTAAAAGGATTTATTAGTCTCTCTCTCTCTCTCTCTCTCTCTCTCTCTCTCTCTCTCTCTGTGTGTGTGTGTGTGTGCATGCGCGCACTCAAGTGTGTGTGTGCGTGCATGTGTGTGTGTTTGTTTGTAACAATAATGATTAATGAGACCACTGATTTAGAGGGAGGAACATAAGGTTAATTTGAGGCAAAGAGGGTGGAAGTGAAGTAGATAATGCTCCTGTATGAAGTTCTCAAAAAAAAAAAAATCCTAATGTGTTAAAAAAAATTAGGAAGACCAGCACGTGGAAGATGCTTTCTTTTTCCCCCCGATGTATGCTTTTGGCTTCTTTGACAAAGATCAAATGTCCATAGGGGTATGGGTTTATTTCTGGGTCTTCAGTTCTATCCCATTGATCAATCTGTCTGTCTCTGTACCAATACCATAAAGTTTTTTGTATCATTATTGCTTTGTATGTAGTACAGCTTGAGGTCAGGGATGGTGACTCTTCCAGAAGTTCTTTTATTGTTCAAAATTTTTTCTGGCTATCCTGTTTTATTTGCAAATACAGGCCTAATGCACCTTGCCTATACTGATTCCCTGGTGAAACATGAATAGCTTATGTCTTTTTTAGAAATCAAGTACCACCGGCTCAGTGTGGGGTTTAATTTACACAATGTTGAACGTTTTAGCACGTGGAGTACCAAACACGGTTTGTGATCCCGGTAGTGTATTATTTTAACTGTTACCTAGTATTAGAAAGATAGGCCAGTTCCTTCTTCTGTCTATGTGTGTGTGTGTGTGTGTGTGTGTGTGTGTGTGTGTGAATGTGTGTGTGGGTGTGTGTATGCACCATTGTGCACATGCTACCTATTGATGGAGAATTATTTGAGAATTTGAGATATTAGAAGGGAAGTAAATTGTTTCAGATGGCAATCAAATTTTAGTTGCAATAAAAAATCCATTAAGGACTAGAGCCTTGAAGATTATTAGTGATCCAGAAGTATGGTTTCATTTCATTCCTCTTCTTCCCACTTTAGACTGTCACTAACATTCTAATGTATCCTGGTTGTTTCTCAATAAGATGTAAAATGTTGTAACCATCACAGATTGCCAGTTTGTAAAATCATTAGACTTTGGAGCGCTTGGAGCTAATCTACTTCCCTTTTTCTGTTGACCTCACCTCCATGCTTTCTAAAGTTGATTCTTAAGTCACCAGACTTAGGACTTATAACGTCGCTTCTCTTTGTACATTTGCACTAGTGTTACTTACATTTATAAAAATCATGATCATCATAATCACACCCATAACTTTTTAAAAAGGAGAGCATGCTCATTGCCCTACTTGGTTATACTTTTGAATCACTATTACTGGAAAATGAAACTCTATATATTAGCAACTGCCCCCTCTTCCTTTTCTGGATTAATTCTGTTCCCTCCAGCATAAATCACAAAGTAAAGCCTGTTTGGGGTTCCATCTTGTCAGTTAACTGATATATATTTGTAAGGATGAACTTAATAAACCATCCTCTCAGAAGGATGTAGAGGAAGATCGGTTCTGCGGACACATATGCATACTTTCACAGAGCAATAGATATTTAAAGAATGGTGGAAATGGATTTTTCCTAAAGTGTGATCTCTGCTGATTCAAGAACCAAAGGAGCTATTCCTATGCTCTGCTGCCACCTTGGCAAATCAGAAGGATTTACAACGGAATTCTTCAAGCTGAAGTCTGAAGCAGTTCCAGAAGCCTCTCAGAATTGCTGGGCTCAGATGGGCATTTGAAGTCGCTGCGATTCACATCGAGTTGGGTATGTTGGGTCCGGAGGAAGGCATCGATTCGTGGAGAAGTGTGCTTTGATCTCCCTTTTAAAATAATCGCTCTCAGCAATGCCTACCTGTAACTCTCAGAGTTCTCTTACAGCTTCCTACTTCTGAATAGAGCCTGAGAAAAGCAGTTGTGGGTTGGCACTCAGATGATAGTCCTGGCTCATTTGAAAGAGAAAGCTAGCAAGGAACAGTTTTCTCAGGCCTGAGTTTCTTTTCCGGTCAACGAAATGGTTCTCTGCATATTCAGTTAACTTTCTGGAAATTTTGAATATATAGCAAAGCTGTTCACTAAACCCAAGCAGGAGTGTGTTATATAAATAACCCGTTTCTATGGAGCTGAGGAAACACTGTGGGTCAAATCGCCCTCAAAACTGATCTGTTATGTCAAGCCCCGCCCCTTTATTGTTTTTCTTCTTGTTTTTAATTTTTGCATTTTTATTCTCGGTGGGTTTTTTTGTTTGGGTTTTTGTTTTGTTTTGTTTTGTTTTGTTTTTTTGTCCCTCTCTCTCTCTCTCACTGTTTATTCCACTCAAGCCTTTACCTTTAGGCTCATTTCCCTAATCACATATCAACTTTGTTTTTGTTTTTGTTTTTGTTTTTCCCAGTCCGGCTTTCAGGTGTCTTACTCTTTCTCACTTGACTGATGTCATGTAATTGACACTGGCTTCTGATGGGTAGGTGAGAGGCAGCTGTCCTTGAGATTTCACTTAAATTTGCCAGGAGTGGGTGGGTACCCTTCTCCATTCCTCTTGCACAACACTCGAAATTCTGTTAAGAGTTAGAGCTACATCAGAGATTTCTAAGGCTTCAAAGCGCAGCTGGGCAAGGAAATTATACGAGAGGCGGGGGACACAGAAGTAAAGGAATAAAAACCAACTTTGCTGGCAACTTCTATAAATCCGGTAACTGGAGGTAAAAAATAGATTGTGAGGGCTGGGTCTGGTCCGGATGAAACGCTAGGTTCCTTCCCATCCCGGAGTCTGGCTCAGAAAGCGCGCCACTGGCATCTTGCCATGCAAGTGCCCCTAGACAGTCACACGCCCACTGGAACTGCACGTGAACAAAGCTTTTGCCGGGAGAGCCACCGCCTGCGGTTTCTCAGTGCAATCTAGCTTCTATCCAGAGTGTAGGGTGAACACAGGGTTAAGCTAGTTCCCTCCTCTATGGGAGGGAAAGGAGTGGGAGGTGAACGGAGCTTTCTGTCTTGTCGGGTACCTTGCAGTTAGTTGTACATTTGAAACCAGTCGCCATCACTTGTGAGTTTGGCGTCATCCATTGTCACCACCGAGGAATGTGCGCTGGGAGATAACACCAAGTGCAGGGCTTCTCAAACACGCAGAGCTCTCTCTGCTTCCAGGTGCGCTCCTATCTGGTGGTCCTCGGTCCCGAGTTTCCAGCACCTGGAGACAGCACCTCAGAACCAGTCACCGCATCCACTGAGCCTCAGGACCAGGCTGGCAGTTCTCAACGATGGGCAGGCGGGACCTCGGCGGCGACCCCTAAAACAATACCATGCCCGGGGAGTCCCTCTACTGCCGCTCCAGCTTCTTCCCTTTCCACCTCCCCGACCCTGTCGGATTCGGATGAGCTAAGGAGACAAGGCTACCAGGTAAAGGGATTGCTATGCCAGGAGAAGTTTCTAGTGACTGCCCTAGCTTTCTATACTGTGGCCACCAAGTAATTTGGATGCCCCCTCCCTATTGAATAAGTGGTGGGTGGTCACCAGGTGGGTGTTCTAGGATTTGTCTTTTTATCCGCAAAGAAAATGGGCTTTTTTTCTCTGCCCCGACTACTGGGGGTTGGGGGGAGCTTCTATATTCAAGTCAATTCCACATCCCCTAGTGTGTTTTGTAACTGAGTTGTGGGTAAAATCGCTCATTTGCTACCTGCCAAAAACATCGATCCTAAATGGAGTTTTCCAAATCCCCTATGCTTAGAACAGCCTTTCATTTCCTTAAAATGCTTCTCTTAAGTCCGGTAAGTAGCAACCTCCCATACCCATTTGTGTTGAATTCAAGAAGTGTTATTATCAAGCCTCAGTATCTCAAGCCCCTACCTGCCCTGTGCCTGAAATCCGGGATCAATGAGCCACTAAACTGAGGATACTAATTCGTTTTCTTTCCAATCGCCTGTAATTTTTTTCAAGCCAAGGACCTTTCCTGCCCTGCTGCTGCACCTGGGACTGGCAGTTCCAGAGCTGGTTTAATTGTGCTTTCCTGACTCACCGGCCAGGGATGGAGAAGTCCCCAGGAGCTTCCAATGCTGGGGAACCCACTTTCCCTAAGGCTGGGAGCCAGGGTTGCAGAGATAGGTCCTTTTACGCCCTCAGGCGCTGAATACAGATACCCAGAGCAGTAAGGAGGAAGAACCTATCCAGCTGCCCTAGAATCTCTACAAGACTCTGGGCCTCCTGGAAAAAGAGTCCTCTGAACTGCACAGTCCAGGGCTCTTCTTGGAGCTTTAAGCGCTGGTGCTGCGGTCACTTCTTTTTTTGTAATCTCCTCCATGATCAAGAAGCCCAGCTAGCTAAGTCTGTCTTGGAAGGGCTGGTCCCACACTTGCTATTTGGATAAACCATGTGGCCTGCCAGGCGCCTTAAGCTAGCAGGGGCAGTAGATCCTGAAGGCTACTGCCTTCGCCTCTCTTATCTCCACACTTTACTTCAGAAGCTCCCAAGACAACTCTCACTATCGGTTGGTTCTCAGATTAGAGTCTCCATTCGAGCCCCATTCTCTCCTGGTTATTTGTCAGTTATACTTTTGAGTTTGACGAGAAGACAGTCAAGGATATGCCTATGCGTTTTCTAGTCTCCCTTGTATATAGAAAGCACGGGGAAGGGTGGCAAGCTCTCTTGAACCCCAGTGGTGTGTGCCAATGTGAATGAATGCATGAGTCGCGGCGGGTTTGGGTGGATCCCTGTGTGGCTTGGGAGACAAATCGGGCGTTTCTCCCAGAGGCCTCACTAGGGTTTAAGAGCTCAAATCCATGAAGGTAGCAGACACAACAGCACTGCAAGGAAATAAAAACAATTGGGGAAGTGCTGCCAAGTGACTCAGACTTTGAACTGAGGACAAGGAGTGCGGTCGAGCCGAGGGTTCGACCGGAAATCATCTCCAGCGCGTTACAGCCAACGCCCCTGCCAAAGTCCTCAGACCCGCGAGCTGAGAAGATCCCTAGGGAGTTGGTTCCAGCCAGCTTTCAAGTTGCAAATCGCTTATCCCGGGGCCCTACCAACAGTGCGACTCCGTGTATCCTAACGCTCGGTGCCGGCATGTTCTCCCCCTTCTGTTAGTATTCGGCCGGTCTCCAGACTAGTTAAAACAGGACCACAACTTGCTGGAGACCCGGGGACAGCAATGAATGGAGGAGCAAACCAGGCCACCATCCCCTTGCCAAAAGGAAGGGGGGGGGGCTTCAAATAAAAGGTCATGTCTCTGATTTCTTAGATTACCCTTTCACCTTTGCAAAGAGAATCCCAAGGGAGAAAGCTCTATCCACTGAACATCTTAACTATACAGCTGGTTCTCTTAGTCTTTGAAGCTGGACTTTGTCAGTCGTCTATTGTAATTTATGGAGACAACTCTTCTACTGAACATCATTCTTTCCAGGAGCAGCCAGGGTGACAGGGGAAAGTGGATGTGTCTAAATATGATGCCAAACTCTAATTTCTCCAACTAAAGTTTATGGAAGAAAGCTTGGTGAGCGGACCTTTGATGGGCTGGGGGTGCAGCACGTCCCCAGTGTTGCCGGAGAGTGAAATAACGCCATTTTGGTTTGAGAGACTTGCTATATTTTACCCTCTAATGTTACGTTTTGATCATTTCTGAGTCTAAGTAATAGCTCCTCTGGTGTAGACATACATCCGGAGGACTACAGGGAAAGGGTCTTTCACCTTTCAGAGAAGCCGCGCGTGGGTACGGAAGACTCCTGAGGAAGCTTAGAGAGGCAGAGGAGCTGTGCTGGGTCAAGTTGGCATCCCTGGGTAAGCGGGGTGCACTTAACTCTCTCCAGGGAGGACAGGGTTAAAAGCCCCATCTGACTTCTCTTGGAAAGCTTAGAGTTGCTGCGGCTCCTCCCAAGCATTCTTTAAACCAGAGAAGTGGGAGGGACTCCGCAAGGGTGGGAGGAGAGGAGGGAAGCAGAGAAAGAGGGCTCCAAGAGGGGAGCGCGCCAGAGCACGAGGGACCGAGGGAGAGGAGGGGCGCGCGAGCAGCAAAGCGGACCCCGCGAATTCATTACAGTAAACATCTCCAGAGAGGGAGGGGGTGTCAGGAGGGGTAGGGGGTGGGGACCTCGCTCCAAGCCTACATTAGCTGACCAGGTCCGATCAAGGCTGCAGTGTGGCTGGAGCAGCCTCCAGACCAGCGCGCCCGCAGACGCTGCACTTGGAGCCAGCTCCGCGCCCGCCCCCGCGCAGCCCGAACTGCACGCCCCGCCGCGCGTGGTCCGCGCACTCTGCGACCGAGCTCCCGCCGGGTTCCCCAGCCGACCCGCGTAGCTCTCTGTCTCTCAGCAGTCCCGGACTTGCTCGGACGCTCTTCACCGCCTTCCTATATCGTCCTACTTTTTTCGGGGTTCAGGGCTGAGAGGGTGAGACTGAGGAGGGAAGACCGGAGCTGTGGCGGCAGAAGGAGCCTAGAGACAGTGGCATGCCCGACCCCTGGAGGCGGAGGTGTCGGAGGACCGGGGAAGACGATGCCGCGGCTCCGTAGGGGACGTAGGCGACAGCAAGAGAGGCGAGCAGGGTGCTGGGGCGCCGGCAGGCTGCCGGGGGGCACGCACCGCTCTGAAGCTCCAGCCTTTGCATCCCGGGGCTCCGACGCAGCGGGTGACCGAGCTCGGTTCCAGCAGCCACCGCCGCCGCCACCTGGAGGACCTAGTAAAAGTTTGGATCTTGGGGAGGGCGCTGTGCTGAGAGGAATTACCAGCGGGGCTGGAAGGAGACCTGAAAATCCTTAGCAGGTAAAAGCGCACCCTTAACCGTGCCTCCCCCTCTGGGCTTCGTTTCCTTTGAGAGCAGAGTTAGCTAGGGTTGACTCAAAGTACGAAGGAGGCCAAGTTCAAGGTCCCGGGGATGGGTATCCAGCGCAAGGCAGTTCGACAGTCCTTTTAGCTGAGTGTGGGAGTGTGAGTGTGTGGCGGCGGCTGGGGGAGGAGGGTGTCTTGGTGTTTCTTCTTGCCAGATAGGCAGCTGTGCGAGAGTCGACCCCCTCTCCTCCAGGAGATCAGGAGAACCCTGGGCCCCAGCTGGTGTCTGGTGTTGTAGAGTTTGGAAATTTGGAATATGTAGTCAAGGACTTTTAAGTGTGCTCGAATCCAGAGAAGAGATTGATGGATTTCAGTCACCCCCATCGTCTTTTTCTCTCAGTCCTATTTCTTATTAAAAGAAAGGAAGCTCTACCTTGCCTGCCTCTCCGAGCTGTCCCTGGATCTTAGATTTGGAGAGGGGTATGAATATTGAAAATCGGATCTTTCCATGCTTTGGAGTCTTCCCTACTTTCATTAACCTTCTGGTGTCATAAAAAGCATGAACTATAAAATTCACATTTTCACTGAAGGGCAAAATGAAACGTGCTAGCCATTGGTGGTTTAAATTTGCTGTGTATATGCATGGTAGCAAAAAAATGGGGGGGGGGGAATGTGGATCAGGATCTGGACGTGTGTTCTGCTACCTGAGGTTATTGATGTTGTAGACAGCAGCCCCCTCTCCTTTTTGGCCTGAGACTCAATGGCCTCATGTGTGCAAGGAGGCCAGGGTATCAGAGGGAAGAGGCTCACAAATTCTGAACAGCATCCCTATGCATTTCAGCTAATAAAATAGCTACCGCTCACTCCCAGGGCAAAGAAGATTCAGCAGCACCACCACCCATTAAGGCCCTATAGAGTTTTGAAGCATCTCTTGGGGCCCTGCTCTCATCTTTATTATGATGATCACTATTAATTCTCCTGGAAACTCTTAGTACTTTCCCTGAATGAAAATCATCTCTCTGAGAGAGCTTCTGATTAGTTCTAATAGAGGGAATCTCATATAAAGCTAACAGTAAACTAATCAAGCATGCGAAAGGCGCAAATCCCTGTAAAGGCTCCTTCCTACAGGAGTGCAAAGTGCTGATCAGATTTCTTTGCATGCTGTGTCTGCTGTGCAAACCCTCTTCTAAATGGGAGCCATTGCTCCTCATTCAGCTGGGAGTCTACTTAATCACACGGGGTTCCAGGAGCTTTGGAGCATGTCCACTAGCTTACAGGATTATTGCTAAATTTATTATGTCTAACTTCCCCCAGCCTAACCTTAATATGAAGAATGGCTTCCATACCAGAGTGGGATTCTGTCTAGTTCTACCTTGCATGACCTTATTAAATCTGCCAAGCTGTATCCCCCAAACATTCAGAGGTAAATAGAATGCGGGGTTGGCATTTATACAGCACTTTGTGATTGTTGCTGAATGAATATAAAATTCTAGGTGGGGATTGGAAATGTTAGAACTGGATTGTGCCTTTTAAATCAGCAAGGATATTTACCAGATGCATGGAGCGGGCTGGCCACCATATTAGAGGAGAGTTGATCTTCGGGGAATGTGTGCATCAAGAGAAGTTGCTCATTTTCAGGAGGCATTATTGCCTCTGACTATGGACAACTTTTCTCTCCTCCTCTGGTTTTTGTGAAGCCTGAGAAGAAGTTACAGCAGTGTCGGAGAAAACCCTTTAAGGCTCTGTACTAATGACTGTCGACAGTGCAGCAACACACTCTCATGTCAAGTTGTAAATATCTGTGACAGACGGAGGTCGAAAATGTGATTTCAGTCATTATCCTATGTGTCTGATAGTAAGACCAACGGAGTTGTACCAAGAACAGGACCAGCTGCACTACAACAGAACCTGTTAGACTATTATAGAATGCTATTATAGACCTTGTAAGAAGGAATGCTAGATTTTATTTTTGTTTTTGTTTTTGTTGCTGTTGTTTTGTAAAGGGGTTCCTATCTTTACACTTAAGAGGTTTCACTGCAGTTTTGCAAATTCTCTAGGGTGCTTTCAGGAAAATAAATTAGGTTCCAAAAGATTTCATGCTGGCCTTCTCTGGAGTCCTTAGAGCAGTCAGTCATGTTCTTGTGTGCAGGGTTTGAGTTGATCACATCTGGGTTTGAATGGATGGATCTCATTTGAACCTCCTCTGATGTCCTTTACATTTATTCTGGCCTGCTGGATAGCTTGACTTCAGGTTTAAACCAACCTTCCTAAAGCAGTGATTCCGTTTCTCAGTTTGAGGCTGTGGTTTTAAGTATGTCTACACCCAGAAGTCCTATTCTGTAGAGGCTCAGCTGGAGCATCTGATCTAGTTTGACCCTTCAGCTTTATACTTTTCTAGGGAAGAATGTCTGCTCCGAGGATCAGCAGTGCCTAGGGTTCTAAATAAATCAGGAAAGAAAGAAAGTGTTGAGAGACTGTTGCTGTCTCTTTAGAACATTCCAGTAAGTAAAGGTGGTGAAGATCATTATTTCTGTTTGGGTCATTTTTTTTCTGGCTAATTATCTTTTGGTATGTTTAATTTTAATTCAGGTTCACTTTTTCCACTGGATTGCTTTAATAACTTTGTGGTTTCTGCCACACTGATTCAAATTCAGTCCATTAGTGACCTCTATCTGTGAGAAGTGAATACTCATTGTTTTTCTTTCTTCTCATCAGGATCTGCAGACAGATGATGTGTGTCTGGGGACCTACCAGCTCCATAGATCTTTCTGAATATTTTAGATTTTTTTCCAATTCCATTTTTTTTTCTAATAAAGAGTTCAGTATGGTTAATGATATTTAATAATAGTAATAAAATGTTATCAGTGAATGGAGCCAGTCCTACTAAATGGTTATTCCATAAAACATTGACAATATGATCAAAATTAATTAAACTCAAGTAATGTAAACTGCCTGAAAGAATTGTGCACTCAAGGTGACTGTTGTCTTGAGACTGCTGCTGAATGTCTGTGAAATTTTATTGCCCCTAAGTGCTTACATAATAAGGGAAACTTGAGATGGGCCCTGAACATGTATGTGGTAACTAGATTTCTTAGTAACTGTTTGCGTGCATCTTTAAATTCAGCTTGGTTTCTGTGAACTTAGGTGCTGATGAGGGGCAGAGTACAGTGTGAGAGGGGTGTTTGACACAACGGCCCTTTCAAGGAGACTCTAAAAACTTGACTCTTTATCTAGCTCTATCCTCTGGTGCTGTTCATATAGAAGTGCGAGTTTTAGTTGATTATTTGAAATATGAATTGAAGTCAAAGTTTATTCCATTTCTTAACTTGGGTGGATATCATTGTCTGACATTTTCCACATGGTTTTGATGTGTGTTCGAGATGTGGAGTTTTTAGGAGTTTGTTTTTATTCTCCCTTAGGCAGGTTTTACATAAAAGACATTTTTAAAGACTAATTATTGTTATTGAAGTCAGCCATTGTTGTATGCCCATAGGCTCTCTTCTTTATTATTCCAGTCCTCATTTATTTGCTTTCATGAAATCATATATTTTTTCCCTGCAACTACATGTTGAGAGTAGGAGCCGTATTATCAGTATGGTGTGACTCAATCTAATAAAAAAGCAAACTCCAATTAAATATCTGTTTATTATCAAATACACATATATGTATACCTCATGGGCAATTTTTAGACAGAGATTCTTTTCAAAGGTCTAGGTATGTTCCCCCCCTTTTAAGGGCTATGACACAAATATTGTAATAAAAATATCCTGTGTTCTGATGAATACAGAGGCCTACTTCACTCACACGGAACAGTAAAACACTGTATTAGCAGAATAATCAGTGGTATTTTGATTACATGGTCAAAATCTGTTAGAACTTACATGTTTCTTTCCCTTTCCCCCCCTTCTACCCTTTGGCGAATTTCACATCTACTGGCTTTTTTTTTTGTTTTCTTTGATTCCTTCTACTGTGGCTCTTTGAAGTGCTTCAAAATTAAACAGTAGCTACTTTTTAGGGAAATTCATCATGTTATGTTCGGGATTCCAGGAGAGTTAATGACGCAGAAAAAGTCCTGTAAAATATCTTTCTAAAAGAAGGCCTTCTCTCACAGGCTTGCTACTTACTGGCCTCCTGTACCATTTGCAGTGAATTGGAACTCCGTGATTTATTTATTTTTCAAATACCGCCTTTAACTTAATTTAACGTGGGATGTGTTTCTGCAGAAGTGTGCAGTGCCTGGTGAGTCTTGAGTCCCTTGAACAATGCAGCATCGCTTTCAAACTGCAGTAGGAGAAGGTAAAAGCAAATCCTTCTCAGGTGTAATTGAGGAAGTCGGAAGGCCTCCTTCATGATTCTCAAACACTGGTCAGGTACTCTACTGATGTTTAATAAGGACATACCCTTGTCGGTTAAAGACCTCAGCCATTTCTTTGGAAGCATTCCTAAGATAAATCTATCTCCAGAGTGGCAAACCGTTTCCTGCTCTTCATGCTTCATACTTTCTTCTCTTGTTGGTTTTAGAGGACTGCTTAAGAAACTTGGAAGAAGCCTTCTGTTGACCTGAGTTCATAGGTTTTATTGTTCATTTCAGTTGTGTTGTTATATTTCAGTTATTTTTTTCCAAGCTTTCATACAGATTAAAGGATCCCTCCTGTGAATTTTTGGAGAACCAGAAGGATTTTGGAGTTAAGACCACTGAAAAATAGCACATCCTGAAGTTCACAGATAGCAATGACCACCTTTGTTTGGGGACTAAAACAGCAAACAGCAGTGGCTTCTACGGAGGGTCATGAATCTCCTGCTCACTTGAGTTCATCCAGGTCACGTGGCCAAGTGGAAAACATTAGATACGTGTTAGTCCTGAAATAGATTCACATGTTGGTGTCACTCTTAGCTCCAGCTGGTTGTGGGTATTACTTTCATGAGAGTCTAGTGTCAAGACAAACTTTGAGATAGTTTCCTTTCTTATTTTGATCCCAAGCTTGGAAACAGATGCTTGGATGAAGGCATTTTGAAGAGGTTCTAACACTCAACTCCATGTAGGACAAAGGGGAGCTGAGGAAAACAGCTTAGTTAAGCATTGCCCTTAAAGACCCTATCATACATTTTGTTTATTTTTTTCTCCCCGTTGTGGACCAGCTTCTGAATAAGTGCCATGTCGGAGCTGAGGGCTACTTTGCTTTTCAAGGAGTTAATAATGGACATTTTAAATTTTAATTAAGCAGATCAAAATTCTCCAAATACAGATAAAAATTTTCATTCTTTTACAGATCCAACAACAACAACAAAAAGATCCAATTTGGGTATTTTTATTAAAGTACAAAAACTTCATGGAAGTCTGATATATTTATATTTAAAATAATAGCATTTTCATACTTTCCGACTATAAAGCAAGTTTATCAGCTTTTCTAATCTGAATAATTTTTCAGTATAGGTATTTGGCCCCCCAACCATGATTGAGTATGAGAAATGTCATCTTTTGGTGGGAAAAAATACAATGTGCATATTTATGTCTGTATATTTCTTCCTATATTTGACCTTGTAAGAATAACTTCATCTACTGGAGACTTAATTTCCTCTTTGCAGAGTTCAACAGAGTTGTTGAGAGGTCTAATAAGATTAATGTGTGTGGAATGCCTTGATAACAATACGGAGTTATATTCTCATAAAGAAGCATTATTCAGGTTGATAACATTTATCATTGCATGACTGTCTTGTGCTAGGATAGGCTGGGTTTTGTCTAATTAACAGGATAAGCAAGAGAGTCCTTTGTCCTTCAGGAGCCTTGGTTAATGTGTGTGTGTGTGTTCACCTAACTTATGAAGTATTTTTGGAAGCATGAATCATTTTTTCCAGCTCATAGTGATTGGTTACCTCCTTAGATGAACTTTCTCTGTTTTGATACACTTCTTCTTTCCAAGCAAGGAAGGTAATTAGGGTGAGATGTGTTCCAGATCTAGACTTTCCTTCCCTTGACTGAAGTGATCATGAATGGATTCTGTTAAGGCTGTTTATTGGAAGAAAGCTTGAAATAAAACCTCTTGAAATAAAATCACTTCTGTTTTTGACCAGGTATAAAATTTAAGTATGAAAGTTACCTGTTGTGAAAATAACAGCATTAATTTTAAAAAAGTATGATGCATTTTTAAAAGTTTATCTTATAAAATAAGACTATTGTTTCGGTTCTTTGGTCAAAAGGAAAAATTCTCATTTCTTATCAATGAATAAAAAGATTGCATTTGTTTTGGTGGAAACATGTGTTACAAATTTTATGTCATTAGTGTCACTAACACTAACCTGGTGATACAGTTCTTTATGACTTATTTAATTTTATTTAATTGTATTTCTTGATCTAAAGTTTCATAAACATATGCTTTTTCAAAGGTACAAAATTATCTTGACATCACGGTTCTTGGTTAGAATGAATATTTCAACCATTGATTCCAAATTCTTTTCCATTCCTAATTGTTATCTTTCCAGGTTCTGAAAGTTAGTATTACTTTCTGTTTTATTTATTGGCTTGTTATTATTTATTTATACTTTTTGAGATTACTGAAACAGGCTCTCGCTGTGTACTATTAGCTATTCTACAATGACTTTGTAGACCAGGCTGACCTTGAACTCATAGAGATCTGCCTGCCTCTGCTTTCCAAATTCTGAAGTTAAAGGCCCTTACAGCTAGTCTTACATCTTCCTTAAGTTTGGTACTTTAATAGTATCTTGTAAAGTCCATGCTCATAGATATTTTAAGATGGAAAATTGCTTTCATACTTTGGCAAAGTGGATGAAAATACTTTTGTGTCTGGCCTTGTTAAATCTAGTAGTAATAAGATCTTAAGAAGGACGATGTTTTTGTACTACTGAAAGTTTAAATGATCTAATATAAAGAGCTTATATGTATCTGTGTGGGGAAGTTAGCATATTAGTGTGTACCCTTGTAGTGTAAAAATACATCTTAGGTCTTGGAGACTGGAGAGGAAGTAATTATTTTGCTAAATTAAGTTGTTGTTAATTTAGCTGACATCCCCTTGAGATAATAAAATAATGAGGTCTCAACAGAACTTTTCCCCCAATTTTTGTTTCCTTGTTTGAGTTTATAATATAATTATTCTTTTGCCCATTGTTTCTTCCTTCTGAACATGCCCTGTCCCCACCCCATGCACCCCATATTGCTCTTTTTCAAATTCAGGCCTCTCTGGTTATTATTGCTATATACATATGTGTATATCTAAATGTTTATGTATATACACATACATTGTCCAACACAATGGTCTCAATCTGGACAATGCCACTCACATGCATGTCCTCAGAAGTTATCATTTGGTATTGCACTACCAATTGATGCACTGTTCCCTGCAGAAGACTATTTCTCCCACTCTCAGCATTCTTTAGTTACCCATAGTTCTTCTTTAATTGGACATTTTCTTTTCCATATATGCTGGAAGAAAACAGTATGTGACAAATGTAGCACATGACTTCAGAATGTCTGTCCCTTGTGAAGTCTATTATGATGGTTTAGATACAGAAGGTATACTACAGATGGTGAAGGAAATTCATTCATTCGTTCAGAAGATGATCTTTAGATCTTGCCATGGACCAGGCATTCATTGCAGGCATGAATGAACAAGATTACCAGAAAGTCAAGAGGTCTGTAGTGAAGGAGTCCTGTGGTGAGGGTCCATGCTGGTGGCAGGAGAGGGAGATGCAGAGCCTGCTTACATCATTGGGTTATGCCTGACTGAAGATAGTGCTATCAACCTGAGTGAGGGAGCCAGAAATATGCAATGAAAGGAATTCTCCTCTCAGATAATGATGCCCTTAGGTCCTAATGATGTCTCTTCTACTTGTTAATTTTGTGAAATGTGCAAAATTTTAAAGTGTTTCTAAGTCATTGTCTTCTTTAAGCAGAAAATGGGAGTGTTAGGCATATATCTCTGTGGCAGGGAAACTTCCCAATGTAAGGCTCTGCTGTCCATTTCCAGTGTAGGAAGGACTGGGAAATGAGAAAAGAAAGGGATGTGGAGATAAAAGGGACGAGGGGCAGAGAATGTGAGAAGTATGTTCGACTGACAAGATGTTCCTGTGAAAATTAAGTTAGTTGTATAATTGTCTAACTGGGCACAGATCAGTACTGACTGTACATCCTTATGTCTCAAAATGACACACACACCTTCTATAAATATTTTGGCGGCTTCCTTAAAATCTGAAAGATTTTTCCCAATTCTGGACTAGATGTAGCCTCTACCACAAAGTCCTCTTTTAAATGCATGCGCTGTAACTTATAGAGGACAAGAAATGGCTTAAAGTGTTAAAAAGTGACAAAAGGAGCCTGTAGCTTGTAGGTGATTTGAGACAGTGCTGGGGAAAGAGAGAGAGGACAGAGTCAAGATCTTCTGTCAAGTTAGGAAATCAGAGAGTTATGCCAACTAGTTCTTTGAAAGCAGAACTCTTTCACCCATGGAAGTATATCTGTGTACCACTGGCCAATTTTTACAAGAAATCCAGGTTACAGACTAGTACCCAGAGCACAGTGAGCTATGTTAACGATGTCTTTGCCGATGTTCAGCGATTTTTATCAAGATGAATTTTAAGCACTTCCTTTGCTCAACTCACTTCACCCATGACTTTTGTCAGAGTTTTGAAAATACTTCATTGTAAAAAATTCAAACTTAAATTACTGTTATATTTCTTCATACTGCTTAATGTCCTTATGCAATGACTGCACCTAAAGTGTCACAATTAGTTTTTGTTTTTGTTTTGTTTTGTTTGTTTTTTCAACTCCATGCAAACTAGGAAAGAGGGAGCATCAACTAAAAGAATCAGCTCATTTAGATTTTCCTGTAGCCACATCTGCAAAAGATTGTCTTGACTGATAATTTATGTGGGAGGAGCCGTCCCATTGTGGACTATACCACCCTTAGGCAGGCAGCTTAGGGCTGTATAGTGAAGATAGCTGAACGTGAGCCAGTGAACAACAATTTCCCCAAGGTCTGTGCTTCTCAGCTCCTGCCCCGACTTCCCTCAATGGGGGAAAGTACTCTGGAAGTGTAAGCTGAAATGAACCCTTTCTTTCCAGAAGCTGCTTTGGGTCATGGTAACTACCAGAGCAACAGAAACCAAGCTAGAACCCTTATGTATTTTGGATATGAGAAGTTACCACTGGGTGATCAGTTCACTGTGGAGACATTTCTTTCAAAAACATTTTTAAATTATTTAAAAGGGTGGTTTTGCACAGCTTCTGTAATAGGCTTCTTAGCAAATAAAGTCCTAAGATGCACTGTTGAAAATCCACTTTAATTTATCATTATATGCAGAAAATACTACATATGTGTGTGTGTATACATTCAAAATATAGAAAGTATAATATACATTATTGAGATTTTTTTTTCTTAAATTGTAGTTCTATGAATATCTTGATTTAGCAGGATATTAGGCAGGCGCAGGCCACCAGATAGGGAGACACGGTAGCTTTTCCTTTTAAGATCACATAATATATAATGTAACATAAATGCATGTAATTAATTAAATTGGATCAGGGGGCAGCAGACCCCAGAGTATACTTCTTAAGCTGTTGCATGTTTTTAAGTAGCTTCTGAGTTAACATTCACCTCAACATAAGACAATAAGACCTTGTTTTGCTACTTTTGAAAATATAAGAGAAATTAAAATTCTTTGGAAAATGATTTAAAAAAAAAATTCCTTTTTACCCAAATAGGTAAGGAACGAGTCCAGTAGTGCGGGCAGCAGTGGAACATAAAACTTCAGTGTAATAATCTCAGGCTCCAAGGAATGCCAGACAGACATCCGTCGGAGTCAGGAGCTTGTAACTGAGGTCTGGGCAGAGTCTGACTACTAACCATGTGTCACACACCATGCTAAATTTGTGCAAAGGCATTTGGGGTAAATGTCGAAGTAAGACTCCATCCTTGCTCACAAAATGGTGATAGTTTAACCCTCAGTAGAATTAAGTGAAGACACTAGATAAAAATGCAAGTTTTTAGACCATTGCATTGGAGATTTTGCCTAAGTTTTTGTAAAAAAAATAATGGCATTCTGGGCTCATTGAGAACTCCTTGATTGTAATCAAAGGTTACACTTTATTTTCTCTGACCTCAATATTCAGTAGGTATGTAATCCTTTAGTTGAGAATTTCTGTGAGTGTGCGTCTGTGTGAGTGTGCATGTGGTGTGCGTGTGTGTGTTGCCACTAATACTGTTCCATGTACTTTTTACTTTCTATTCGTCAGATCTCAAGGTTGGCTTCACTCTTTGAAGCTGCAGTGCCCTATTCTGTCTCTCTACTATCACTGTCCCCTTGACCTCTCACACTGTCTTTACTATTCCCAGAATTAATGTACTAAAATATCAAACAGGCTAAAAGATATAGTTGTACCATACTCTTCATTCACCTCACCTGTTTCTTGTATTCTCTCACCTGGATAAAGCCTGTCCAAATATATTAGTCTACCTTTCAAGGTCAAGATTATCCAGATTTCAAACTGGCTGTAAGTTTTCAAAGACCCATTTCAGGTACTTAAGTAACTTAAGAAACTCAATCTTTCCCACAGGGTTTATCACTTATACAGAACATTAACTAATTGTCTTTCTTTTAAAAAATTTCCAGTAAGACTTGTTGAGATGTAAACTCTCTTCCTGGTCAGCATAAATCATATCTTTCTTTGGATTTAAAACTTTATTGGCCGTTGGTGCATGTTGCATTACAATGTATTTGTATATCGGTCTGTGTCTCACTGTACTCCAGAGGTTTACCTTAGTCAGTCTTTCTTCCTGGTGCTAATAAATATGCCTGGTGCAGCAAATTCTGCATACATGTAGTTAAATAAGCTCATGAGTAACTGCATAAGCTGATCAGGAAAGACAAGCTCTTTATACAGTAGCAGAGAAAGATGGTCAGAAGCACAGTTCATTCCCATACATTGGTTGCCCAATGGAAAGAAATATAGCTCCCCACCTTTTGACTTTCTCTAAACAGGTTTTACAGGCAAACAACTGCTGGTTAGCCAAACCCTGATCAGCAACAAGCTCTTCAACCCACATATGAGGTAATTCAGATGCCACATAGCATAGATATGTTAAACAATAATAATAATTTTGTTTCCTGATATGTCTTTCCCGGTGTCAAATGAAACTGTTTCTTAAATAGATGCTCATGTAGCTGTGTATTTTTACGGAGAATTAAAACAATAGCTCTCTGAATCGACTTTATGTATCTGTCCTGGCAGATTTAAATAGAACAAAGCAAAGAACATGTGAGAGTTTGTGCATTTTGCTCTCTTTTTTATATTTTTGGTTCTTTTATTTATTTTATCTTTGGAATATTCTTTCTTGACAGTGTTCTTTGAGAGGCAGGGGTTCTCCAGGGAGGACAAAAGAAGACTAGAAATCACTTTTCTTAAAAAACACAGGGTTTCCCGAGTCTATTGATTTGCATGTTGAGTGCAGCAAAGGGTATGTGAAGGTTAGGATAAGTTCTAATCATGTATGACATAACTCGATTTAACAGTTAACCATGGCAACAACAGAAGGTAAACCTTAGGTCTCTTCTTGTTGACCAAAATACAAATCTAATTGTGCTTTTCTGATTTCATGGTGGGTAATAAATTGATGGAAAGACATGACTTGCTGACAAGCGTTATGTCTGTGCTTGAACCTGCTTTTCAGAAAGGGAAGAAAAACACATAAAATAGAAGTAGGAAAGAATGGGGAAAAAGACTTTATTTTGATATGTTCCTTTTAAGTTTCTTTTGCTGATATATATATATATATATCCATTCTTTCAAACCCTAAAATAGTTTTTTACAAGATCAAGGCCTTTCACACTGCAGACCCATGCCAACTCAGAATTTTAGTGTTACAGACTTTTAGTGTTACTCCGTCCATTTCTATGAAGCAATGACCTCTCACCCCAGTTGTGAATTTCAGAGTATTAGAGAGGCTACATTCTTACCCAGAGGATCAATAATAATAACACTACCAATAAAGGTTAGTAATAATTTTATCAACAATATAGTTATTCTTTCAGAATGCTGCTTATTCGATTCATGTATGATACTACATTAAATTCTTCACAAAGCCTGTGGGAAACGCATTCTTCTGATTACTATTGTAAAGGCTCTGCCTTGCACATAGTACCAACTGATAGGCTTGCTTTTCTTATTTTCTAGTTATAAATAGTTTTGTTAGTACCATGGAACTGCCTAAAACATTGCGATGTTTTCCTTGCCATTGTTTTGACTGAAGAAAATGATTCATGAAGTGATCAATACTATTCAGTGAAATGGGAATACTGAAAGTGTCACTCACTCCTTTGTAAATAAAGTGTGACAACTTTAGTAACATTTGTGACAGGAATCTGAGTCCGCAGATACAGCTCGAGGTGGAGGACTATGTTAATTGTGCAGGAGACTTTTGTCCTTTTACCAGCATTGCTAATAAATAGTTAAATAGATTGATTTGAGATTCACCTCTGTTCCCTGCGGAGGTGATAATGGGCAATGGAGTGACTATAGGGCCAATAACAACGTAAAGTGTATAGCTTGAGAGAGTCTGGAATAATGGAGAATTGACTGTGTTATAAATAGGTCAGCTTTGCTCCTTCTCTCAATCTATGTAATTGCTTGGGTTGTAAGCTTTTATTGAGTGAAAAAAAAAAAAAAAGACCCAGAGATGGGCTGGAAAAGACTGGTTTTGCATTGATGACTTGTAAATAAGCAAAGCATAAGCTTTCAAGTCTTCTGTCACCTCTTTGAATTGGAGTTTTGACTACCCTTTCCTCTTTTTGACTTTCTGTCTATGGAGTGCATTTCTGCACATATAAAAGTTGTAATTTTCTAAGTTCCAGAATTAAAATTAGGATCCTCTAGTTATGTGTTCATTATGTTTGCATGTAAATACTTTTAATACTGTTGAAATTAAGTGGTCTGTTTATTAATCCTTCCCCTTCCCTTAAGGCAGGAGACTGCAGTTTCTGTTATTTCTGTACACATTTGTCACCAGACCCAATTAGCTGTTGTGAGTCATGAGGATACTGCAGATTATTCTGACCTAGGTCAGTGCAGAGGAGCTCATTTCTGGGTTTGTCTGACAGAATTCAGTACTCAGGTGTGGGAAAATTTTGGAGAGCATCTTTGAAGCCATCCAACGCCATGACTCATTAGAATTATCAGCTCATTTTGGCTCTCAATAAATGATTTAGTGTTTCTTGTCTAGGACTCTGTACTAGATGGAATACAAACATTTGTTACACTATCTTATAATTAGAAATGATCAAGTCCAATTAAAACAAACCCATAACTGCCCTGTGTGAATCTCTGTGTGGCTTCTCTGCCCCAGCAGGTAGGTCTGGGGCGTGGAGTCTCTCTTCTTTCCTACTCTTGTTGCTCTGCTTACTTGAACATTTTAGATTTCAGTGACAGTACATTTTAGGCTGACCTGATAATTCCTGGAATAGTTCCATTCATGCTCAGTTTACAGATATTTTGTGAACAAGAGATGCAGCCTACTTAGGACCACAACTTTGAGTCATCTGGTCTTGTCTGTTTTCCTGAAGCTGGTCTGCCTCAAACTCTTGACCCCACTCCTTAGCCTTCAAAGTGGTGGAAGTAGAGGTTTTCTCTACAATGGCGACCAATTTTGAACCACCATTACCCCTTCATGTATCTTCATCTTTCCCATCATTCTTTCCGTGCGTTGTGAGGGAATTCCTTCCTTAATGTCCTCCGTGGATATTTACAAGTGTGACCAGTGTAGTGATTTCCACCAGGAACCTCCTTTCATTTCTCTTTCACTAACCTGAAGGGCAGTTACTTGAAATTTTCCCATTCTTCTGATAATCTCACTCTATACTAATTGTGGAGTTCATGCTGATTTATAGGGTCTGAAACTAAGATTTCTCTTTCAGAAATATTCCATAGTCTTTCAAGGACTCATATCTTCTTCTTTTCTAACAAAATTTAAAATAGACTGTTACTTATTTTCCTCCTGGTCTCAGTGTGAATATAAATTATTCCCCAGTGCTCTGTGTCTACTCTCTGACTGTGAGCTCACTCAGAGCAAAAGCCATTTGAAAAGGTGTGGAGCTGAATTGAACTCAGGTGTCTATCTCTCCACCTCTTACATACGTATTATAACATGAAAAGTGCATCATTAGAGATACTTGCTCCCATTAGAGTTTTACTTGCTGAATATGTTAGTATTTACAGAGTTTGTACAAATAATGGGGATGTACAAATGTTTTAAATGATCTAATAGAAGAAGCATCCTTTGTTCTCACTGTGGGATACTTTACCAAGCAGTGTGGCCTCTTACTTTGAAAACAGGAAGGTAGAACATTCCAATAGCATCATGAGCCCTCTGTTTATATTTGTAAAGTCTGTACTCTTCCCAGGCCTCTAGGCAAATGCAACTAGGAATAATCAGAGACATTAGAACTTGATTATTTTGAATTGGTTTCTTAAAACCAAAGCTTGATAGCAAATTATTGGTGTGGTAGTTTATTCTGAAAGAAATCCTTGTGATATTGTAAAACCATAGACTTCCTGCTTGCTGGTATCTTTGAAGATTCCAGCTAGACATTTTGAAAAAAGTACAATAGTCCATGCTTTTGGTGATATTTTGATTATCTCCATAGTAGCATGGAGCTCTGCATAGGATGGAGAAGGAGGAAGGCCAGGGAGCTCAGATTTACATAAACTAGATTTGAATCCTGATTTGGCCTCAGCTGGTTAGCATTCTTCTTTCCCTTTATATCTGTTTTCTCAGTTTTTAATTAGAGGACCAGTAATACTCATAGGGCCATTTTGACTGACAGCTTATGTGGCACTGATATATATCATGACTAGCAGGCATAAAGGTTTTTCTCCTCTGACCCTCAATTGTACACAGGGAATTTTGTGACTTATAAGGCATTGTTTTCTTTTGCATTGGTAAGAAAGTCCTGTAAGATACTGACTGGTTCCCCCAAAGGAACCTTCTGTCTGGTCACCATAAATTTCTCTATAACAATATTTATTTCTGAGGTCCAGAGGAAGGGAAGATACTCTGGAACTAGTTACTGCTCTCTCTCAGTAAGGACCCTCTTTGCTCATAAAAATCAATTCTATTTCTGAAAAAAAAAAAAAATGAAAAGAAAGAAAAGAAATCTTTCCTAGAGGCTCATCATTTCCCAGACAGTGGATAATAGGAATTGTTAGAGAGGAGTTACCCAAACAAAGTATTCTTCAAAATAACTGCCTGTAGAGGAAGGTTGCTGATCAATGGGAGAAAAGAGAGTTTTTCTACTAAATTTCATCTTGTCGCTATAAATGAGGCATTGCAGCATTCCTGCTGTACTCTATGGGGACAATGCTGTGAGTGTTTCCACTAGGTTCAATTCTCCGGTACGAGTGTCTGAGAATGAACATGTACTCTAGAGATCCCCAGCGAGGGACTGTTAGGACACAGAAAGATGAACAAATGAGAGAGAGCTCTTGCAAAGGGAAAAGCAAAAATAATAATAAATAATAAATAGGTAAATCATGTGACTAAATTCTAGACCACATTGTGATATGAGGCACATTGCATTTTATTCAGAATGAAGGATCAGTGTGATTATAGTGAATGAGTATTTTTTGCTTTTCTGCATGGTATTAATATCATTGAAAATTTTATGATAATTTTGTGTCCAAATTCATAGTAATCCAAATTATTATTATTATTATTATTATTATTATTATTATTATTATTAATCATCAATGGTGGTGGTTGGCGAAAAGTAGCATGTGTTCTTTTGTTCTTTAAAAAGAGATTTGTTAATTTTTATGCCCATGAGTGCTTACCTACTTGTATGTATGGACATCCCATGTGTAAATTTCCTGCAGAGGACAAAAGAGGACACAGATCCCCAGGAGCTGGAGTTAGACATAGGAATGAACTCTGGTGTTGGTGCTGGAACATAACCTGGGTCCTTTGTAATAACAAGAAGTGCCTTTAACCATTGAGCTGTCTCTCCATCCAATGTTCTTTTACTTTTTTAAAACCTGGATTTAACAGTTTATTGACAATTGGAAACTCCACTTCAGAACACACAAGGATTTATGGAATATGTTTTGTGACCTAAAGCAAAGGAATGTTGGAAAATCCTTGCATGGGAGGATTGACCTCTTATAGCACACTTTGGAGATCTGGAAGTGGTGTCATGGGAAATTTGTATCCATGCCAGAGCTTTTAAGAATGTGAACACTCATCTAGATGATTTCGAATCAGTTGCTCTAATTTTGACAAGTGTGCAAACAAGTTGGCTATCATTGTCCTCTCCAGATCTCTGCTTCTTACATTGCTGAATCATTAATGGAGTTTCTCTGAATACAGCATATAAATTCCTGACATAAACTGCTATGCAAATAATTCTTCCCTGTGTCCAGAAGAGACTTCTAAATAATTAAATCTAGTGACAAATCTCTAGTTTCATTTAACTGGTAGATTGGATTCAACTCTGACTATAACTGTTTATCAGAGCTCTGAGCAGGAAGATGAAACCGATCTGATCTTCAAATCCTATTTCTTTTTCTCTTTGAAATTGAGAACACTATGCTGTATTGGAAGGGAGGTGATGAATGGGAACAGTATACCATGGTTAAAGTAATGGAGAAGCAGGATTGACTGGAAAGATTTGAAAATGAGGGGTAAGTGAATAGGGCAGTACCTGAGAAATGCCCATCTATGTTATGGGTTAAAAATATCATTTGATGTGATTTTTTGTTGTTGTTGTTATGTAAACGTTACTGCTCCAAGGGTCATTACTTGATCAGTTGTTAAAAATTTTAAAACAGGTGAAAGTCATGCTTTCATCTAGTTAACTCTTGAAAGCTCATTTGATAACAGCAGAGATTCCAGTTTCACCCCTACATGTCTTGTTAAATAGGGAGGGAATAAAGAAGTGGTGAATGTTCTCTCTTGCCACAAGCAAACATGACTGTACATGGACGGAATTATAGGCATCACATCAATGTAGAATTAAATAGGCCCGAAAACATAGGAATATTATTAGTTTTATCTAAATCCCTCCTGCAAAGTGAGAACACTGTATGCAGTTACTAGAAAAGTTAACCAAAATAGACTGGTCACCATACTCTGCATAGGAATGTAGTGTATTGTTGTTGGTATTGTATATGCTTGGCTGTTGACCACTATATTCTCATTGTTTAGTAAATTTAGCGGATAAAGGCTAGCATGCAGTATATGAATGCATCTGAATGAGAGTTTGGCCCTCAATGTCTGTGAAGGCTTATTTTGTTTAAGATGTCAAGGGACCCAAATAGATAACTAAAGATTCAGTTCAAGTGTTATAGAAAGAAAGTGTATCCATATAACCAGAGGATGAGAAACTTGGAGGGGAAAACTACGTCTCCCAATCCTTGTTATTTTTGTAATGTGTGTGCCTTTGACTAAAGTTTACATTGTTTATATAACATTTACCAGTATGTAAAGTCACTGGCAGGGAAGCACAGAAGATGATCTCTTTTTTACATTTCTCTGCTCCAAGAGACATTCCATCAATTGATACTATGAGCTGAGCACCACCATGTCAAAATAAACTTTATGTAATGTGAAATTATTTAACTTTGGTCTTCAGTTTCTTTAACTTTCAAAATCTAACTCCAGATTTTCAAAGTCTAGATTGTCAACAGTGGCAGATAAAGACTTGGCTCCAATGAGTCTGTTTGAATTAAGAACTACTCTACTTGTTTTAGGATTCTCTTGTGTTGACAAGATGATTAACCTATATATGAGCCTCATTTTTCATATATGTACAATGTAGGAAGCATTGATCAAAAACAGCTTAATAATTTGTCTTAAAGATTAAAAGATAGAGTCAGTCAGAAGCCTTTAGCAGTGAACTTGGTACAGGTAAGAGATGAAAAACTTTTACCAAAATTTCCAATATAACTCTGTTAAAAAAAATTTAGGCAAGTTTTTCTGATGTTTTAAGAAAGTGTTGGCATTGATATAGTCTTGTGTTATTTACTCAACAGCTTAGATCATGCTCAATACAGTACTCCAAAGACTGGGTTATCATGGCTGAACATGGAATGTCTCAGGGGCCTCTTCAAAGTGAAAATTAGTCTTTGTAGGCACTGGGATTGGGAAAGATAGTGGTGTTGATTATGTTAGACATGAGGTTTCCAGGTGAAGACAGGTAAAGTGTGGAGACCTTTGGGATATGGTTGGTTATCAGGGACATTTTGGAAGAAAGTTATTTCGAACATCCAAGACGCCTAAACTGCTTACCTAATGACACTTGACACTCAACCATCTGATATGTCTTCCACTATATTAAGTCTCTGAAAATGTACAGCCTAATTTCTAGGATAGAGTTCTGAAGACTGTAGGAGCTCTTATTTTTTCATGCAGTGTTTGACATGTGAATCCGTCTCTGAATTTCAGTGATGGGAATGTTATGATGAGAGATATTCAGGCAAAGCAGATGAAGTAGATCTGATAGTGCTATAAAGTAGAGCTGCTTTTTAGGTATTGGCTGCAAACTTTTTGATCAGGTAAGATAATAAGAGACACAGAATTAGTGATGGTTATGCACTGCACTCCCAACTATCATTTGCAATATTCAGAAGGGCCAAAATGATTCAGTTAATGGTGCAGCTCTGATGTTTAATTTGCTAAGAAGCATGTATGGTGATAAGTCTTCTTAACATACAAACAGAATATTTACTAGTGGTTCACTTTAACTGCATGCCCCTTGTGACCACAAGTTTCCTTTGTCTCTTAGAGCTGATGGTCACAGGTAATATTGAAGGCCATCTGTTCTTGCTGAAATACTTGGGGACTAGAGATGTGAATTCCATATTTTTATCCTTCAATTCTGAGAGGAATTGGGTATTCAGTAAATATTTGTGGAAGGCAGGAGTTAGGGAATGAAAAGGGGAGGAAGAAAGACTGTAGAGCTCATAGTAAAGAGAAAAGATTGAAGCTTACTTCCACAAGTCATTGTAACTCGTTTTTATTTTCATTTTGTACTTTAATTTTTGAGGACAGGGACTTTGTGAGGGCTATGAAAGAAATAGAATTAAGAGGTGGTTTTCAGGGTGTATTAAAGTTCAACTCTGCCTAAAGAAACACAATAGATTCTATGTTCTTTGGCTTACAGGATAGGGTAGATACTTGTCAAATGTGCTTTTGAAGGTTTAAATTGGAAAGAAAATCTTATCAGAAACACAAAGCAAAGCCTCCCTTTTCATTCACCTGGAGAAGAAAGGGAAAACTTCTTATTTTATTCTCTTTTAAGAGCTTAACTTAGTAGAGGGTTTTAAGATACTCTGCAGGACACCATATATGTTTAAGCAGAAAGAGATTCTTGACAGAGACCGTGATCATCAAGTATTTATTGAAGTTCCAAATGCCGGAAAGTTCTAAGGTTGGTACAGTGGTCTTCCTGAGAGATTGAATCAACTGTCATCTATCCAAAAACAAACTGTTAAAGACGGATATTCCTCAAGAGTTGGCATGGCTATGATGCCTTTACAGACAATTGCTTGTATATGCTTCATTTGGAGCGTGGCAGTACTTCTATGAAGGGTACTCCAGACTGCACAGGGATTTCATTTGTTTATAAAGAACATCAGTGGGTGACAGATCATCCTCAGGTCTTAGTATGTTATAGGCTTATGATTTTTTCCCACATATATATCCTGAAAGCATGTACATGCTTTCTCCTACCTGTACTCCTACTTCCTACCTCTTTGTGTCTCTCAGAAAACAAACATGCTTCTAATGGATGATAATAAATCAAATGAAATAAAAGTCTTCCATTGCAGTCTTGCCTAGGAAACTATGAACACAACTTAGCAAAAGGAAAGAGGTTGCTTCCTCTTTAAATTGTGTAATTTCTAGTTGAGACATTTACAAAATTCAATTCATTAACCTGAACAAATAATGCTATGAATATTAGTGTAGCCTTTAACCTACTCCAAGCAATGTTTATCTCTGCTTAGTATTTCCTTTCTGAAAGTAAACTCAAAAAAAAAAAAAAAAAAAAAAAAAAAAGATGTCTTGCTTTGAATTTTAATGAACACCTGGTAAAAAACAGTTCTGCTTCAACACGGGGTGAAGGTGGCTTTAAGGTTTCTTTTTTGTATTGCTGAAAGTGGTTGTTTCTTGTCCTGTAAGAGTGGGGGTCAGCCTTTACCATGTACTTGGACCACATATTCCCTCCCTCACCCCTGGCTATTTATCTTACCCTGAAGAGTGTTATGATTTCCAGAAACAAAAACCAAGCAAGCAACAACAACAACAACAAAAACAACAAAAACAAACCCAGCATCATCTAATAGTGTCTGTTTACTGGAAACAGACATCACTTTGTTAATGTAGTTTTGTTCCTTAGACGTTCAGTATGTACTTAGGAATTGTGTTTTACTCTGTGAAAAAGCTCTCTTAATAGAGAGGGAAAAAAAAATTAGTAGGAACTCAGTAAAGGATGTTTTATCTTTTATTATTGTTTGGCACTGCTTGGAATTGATCCCTGGGCCCTACACATGATAGTAAATTGTGTTGCCATTAAAATGTTTAAATTGATCTCATACGAACATAGGAAAAGCAAAGCCAGGCAATGTAATATCTGAATAACACTTTTAAAGATGAGAAGAAATGAACATTTAATATGTAAAAATGAGCTAAAATGCAAAAAAAAAAAATTTATAAGTACACATGATTTGGGGAAACTGCTCAGTGCGAAAAACACATACAAGTCATACAAGCATGAGTGGAGTATGGATCCCCTGAACCTGTGTAAGAAATCAGACATGCAATAAATCCCAGACAAGGAAATATCTGGAAGCTCATAGATAAGTTAATTTAGCATAAACAGTGGTAAACAACAAGCCACCCTGACTCAAATAAGGTGGGAAGTGAGGACTGACACCTGAAATGGTCCTCTGACCTCTACATGGATGCTATGGCATCCATGTGCCCATACCAAACACACAGGGATATGAACCTTTACATACAGAGACACAGAGCTTCCTGGTTTCTAGCAGTAACTTTTTGGTTCGGGGTGAGTAGTACATTAGGGATATGTATCACATTGGCAAATATCATCCTGCAAATCTCAAATTCTTTTCTAACTTAAAACTCATTTGTTTATTTAGTATGTGTGCATGCATGTGTGTGTGTGTGTCTGTGTGTGTGTGTGTGTGAGAATGTGTGTGTATACGTGCATGACAAGGGACACATGTGGACAAACGAGGACAACGTAGAGAAATTGATTTTCTCCTTCTACTAGAGGGACTTTGGGGGTCAAACTGTGGTTTAGTGTGAAGTGTCATTGTCCACTGAGCCCTTTTCTCAGTCCATAGAAACTCCCTTACCATATGCCTCTACTACGTGCCCTCACTACTTGGGTATTTGTCATACTCTGAAGAATGCCCTGATGTGGATTAAAAACCCATGACATCATCTGAGAGTATCTGTCTAGTAGAAAGGCATCACTTTGGTAGTTTTGTACTTATATAGAGGTAGATGGAATACGGTGATGATTCTTTACTGTAAAATCAAAGCATCAACAGTAATTATTGCTGCCAGGACATTTAAAGTGAGCAGGCTTCATGTCCTAGAGAATATATAGATTCTATTCTATTCTGTATTCTGCTAACCATACAGAACAAATGCCTACTCCTGTTTCCTTGGAATGCCCTTGGGAAACAACTTGCAAAGGATGGTCTGCGACACAATTTCAGCAACAGGCACTTTAAAAAAAAAACAAAAAACAAAAAAAACCCTTGCTTTTTCAAACCTCCGACTTACGCCCCAAACATCCTCTTTTTATCACCTGAATTTCCATTCAAATAATGCTGATAATCTTTAAAAATTTATCAATAAAATTCTGTTGCTAAAATATGTTCATTTGAAATGGAATGTAGTTTAGGTTTTGAACACATTCTTGCGGGAAAAGCATATTCATTTTCAATATTCACTATACCATGGGAAAATGCTTAAGTTGTAGAACCTTGTAAAACAGGCAAGGGGACCAGACACCCCAGTTTCAAAGTCTATCTCTTACATCATGTGCTGCATCACTTTGGACAAGCTTCTTGTCTCTGAACAATTTAAGGTGGTTCTGTTAGAACACGGTCTACTGACAGGAAGGCTATCTTTTGCATCTGGGGAGGAGATTGCCTCATTTAACATACACATGAGTTCAGAACATGTTTTGTGTGCGGTGAGTATCAGTTTTAATGTTAGATATAAATAGTGCTTTTTTGGCACAGATTCTATACCACTTGCGGTTTGCCTGCTAAATGAAGTTACAGATACCTATGTAAAACACATATCCTCCCACAGGAATAGAAGCCTAAAATACTGGTTCCCCATGTTTTTTCTTAAAGCATTTTTAATCAAGATCGCTTTTGTGATAGATTTACAATGGTACGAAATCGTGAGTGTTGCTATAAGCATCACAGGATATCTCTGCAACGCTTATCCAATCATTGAAATGATGACCAAGTCCTCCTTAATGTTTCCTTCCCTGTATTTATATTATGAATGTGAGTGATGTGAGTGGTGATGTCCCTGCGCAGGCTATATGACAGCAAGAACCAAAAGGACTCATTCTTTTTAGAACTACCCCGGTCCCACTTGTTCATGTTAAAAGGAAAACACTGACTATTGAAAAGATCTGCCTGGGAGCGTTTTCAGGAAATACAGCACAGAAAGGACTTCCACAGAAAGCATCTTCCAGGACATTCTAGGGACTGATTGTTATAACGAAGACTCTGGGTAGTCTGTTTTGCCCTCAGAGTATTTGTGCCTGTGTGTATGTGTGTATGCCTACATAAATACATCTTTGCCAGGGATTTCAGTAGTGTCAGTTGAAATTTTTATTTTCTAAGCAGAATGAGAGATAATTTGCTTTTTTTATTTTACTGAAGATTTTTTTTCTTCCAGAGAATTTTCTATTCCCTATACTTTGCAAGATTTATCCTTGCTTCTGAACTTAATTTGAAAAATAAGCAAATAAGACAAAGTGAAAGCTATGGACAGGTGGTAGAGGGAAAAATCTGAGTTTTGATAATGGGCTCACGCTTAGCTGGTTAGAAATGAGAAGTAAATCTGGGGCCAGGAATCCTGGGTAAATGTCAATATGCATTATTAAATGAAACAGCAGTAAAATATAGACTGTCAGAAGAAATTTTTTCTTTACAGAGACACAGGGAGAACTGAAATATGGTTTCAAAGGAGAAATTTCTCACCGTGTTTCTTCAATCATTTTCTCTGTGAAGCTTTGATTACAGGACTTGTTGCTGCCTAATGCTTTTGGTTTAAATCCCATCACAAAAGAGACTAACTACTCTTCTGCAAAGCAGAGAGTGGTTTCAGCATCAAGGCGTTCCTTCAGCAGGAAGCTCCTGCTGAGTGATTCCTTTCTAGATCAACATTTTTTCTTGGGTGATGTTTTTGTGCCCTGCTTATCTCGCACAGTGTTTCTTTGACACTGTCATTAACAGCACTGAGAGCAACCTTTAGGAAAGAATGTATTTGAAATAAAGGAGCTCATTATTTGCGTAGCATTTTCTAGACAGGACAATGTGTGCAAGACAAGTTGGCTAGTGGCTTCTCAGGGCTCTAGCATGCTACTCAAGGCAACTTGGATTTAAAATGTTTCCACAGAGAGAAATACACAGAGAGGCACCTGTACACATGGATGCACACAAATTCACAGCCACACATAGATTACTTGTATGCTTAGTGTAAGGAACAGAGATCTAGAGGCCTCTGTTCTCAGGGTGCTCCCTGTCTATGGAGGAAAATGTAGGAGTATGGATTACAATTGAATGGTTGGGGACATACCCACGGAGGTGGGAGCAGAACACAGTGGGTGAGGCTTTTCCTTCTAGGAATCTTTGGTAGTCTCCGGGAGGAAGTGACCTCCGAGTTGATTCTTGATGAAGCCAGGGGAATAAGATAAACACATGAACAATAGGAAGTTATATCAGGTGAGGGAGTAATTCCCTTTGGGATTAAATTTACCCATGAACAAATAGTCTTTCATTTTCAAGTAATTTCAATGTTGTTTTGGTGTGTTGGGCTCATGTACTGAGGAAAGGGAGATGGAGGACTGGTTTAGTCTATGGTACCTTGCAGGAAGACTATTTTAAATGTTCAGTGTGTAAACTCTATTGCATACATGTATGTCTTTATTTACATACATGTAGCATATATATATATATATATATATTATAAAATTCATTTATATGTCCTTCTTTCTCTCATCCAGCTCCTCCTCCTTTTTCTTTTACCACCAAAAAATCAGACTAATGGGTCCATTGTCTGTCAGTAAAAGACATAAGGGTTGAACAATATCACTTTTGTAAGGTCACAGGCATATTTATTCCCAGTGAAGTTTTGGGACTCCTGTCCCTTGCCATGACCCTTAGGTTGAATTTCAGATTGTAGATGACATTTCTGATCTTGGTGCCCTGGTCCTTGTCAATGTCTAGTTAGTGACTTCCCTGGGAGTGTATGGCTTTATTCTCCATTTAGAGAATTTCAGATATCTTACCAAATCGAAGTGAAACTCTGACTTCTGGTCAACTCTGCCAAGCCCCCAGGAATTTAAATAAATCTCCTGATGCCATTTTCTCATTTCCAAACCTCAGAAAGTTTCTGCCAGACACATAGTCTGAACTACCTCTGCATTTTTATTAAAATTCTCACTTTTTGCATACGTATGGCCATACCTCATGTAGGGAACTGCTTCACCTTGCCTTGTTTCTGTAGTTAAAGAGGCATAGTCACTCAATTAACTGAAAGAATTTTGGTCAGAACCAGAGAGTACATCTTAATCTAACAGAATTAGCCATGCTGTCACAGTGGATCTCCACACTCAACATAGGTGGATTCATGCTATAGGACCAGGAATTTGTAGCTTCTTAAAAAAAAAAAAAAAATTAAGTTCTTCACAGGGAACACAAACAGGATGAGCTGTGTATGTGTCCATGTGGCTAGTCATGCTTTCGTGAGCTCTCTGTGATAGTTGTAGAAAGATTTAAAAGTAAATTCAAATATCCATTTCTCTTCTTTCCTTCTAAGATTAGATCATTCTGACAGCATAAAACCTCAGACAGAAGAGCAACTCCCCGGTTATGATAATTACTCTCCTAATTATAATGATAGCCATGTCGTATTATCATAATTCTCCAAACAGAAAAGGCAAACTCCAAATTACAGCAATACTGGTTCTCTTCCTTTGTGAATGGCTCACTGTCAAGCCCTAGGATGATAAAATTTTTCTCCATTACATTTCTCTTACACTGCACATATTTCGTTGCCTCAGAAAATGATAATATATTCAGTCTGATGTGTTTGTGTTCCACTACTCCATGATCTGAATATAGCTGTTTGAACATCTCCACAGTTTCTGACACCTTCTCCTGAGCAGTATGTAATTCTCCCTGGCTGTTTGATGGTAATGGGAACCGTACATGTAATTGAAGAAAGTAAAACACAGCCCAGGGGGAGCAGGTCGCTATTTATCAAGGTATCTCACAACCTTGGTTTATGTTGTTGTAAAATGTTACTGTGCATGCTCTGTAAGATTACATCCCCTAGAAATTTGTCATCCATTGTCAACATACTGTAAGGAAAAAAGAATGTGTATTATTCTAGTCAGCTTAATTTCATTCTGTATTTCTTTGCCCTCATTTTCAAAGGGACTATCAGGGACACTGTTTAATGGTTCCATCTGTTAGATTATGAACTATACAGAATGAGCTGAAGATATATACCAGAACACTCCCTGAACCCTGACAGGTGGATGACAAGTTACCCTGATGCATGGCTCCTGCCTGTGTGGAAACTCTCCCTCCATTATTATAGCAGATGATACTGTTGACAACCAATAACATTACGGAATGGCTGACTCTAAAACAGTGATGAAGTGGGGTTGCCATAAAATAAAATCACTATCTATATGCAGTGGGAAATTGCCCTAATTTTAAACGGATTGTAATGGCACCTTTAAAACCATTAGTCCTGATGCTGGAGAGATGTCTCAGTACTTAAAGAGCACTTATTACTCTTGCAGAGGACATGGGTTCAATTCCCTCCACCTATGTGGAAGCTCCCAATTGCCTACCACTCCAGGTGTGGGGAATCTGATGCTCTCTTCTGGCCTCTACAGGCACTGCATGGATGTGGCCCATGACATGTATGCAGTCAAAACAGTCTTACATGTAAAATACCTTTAACTCTTCAGTTCTTCAGGTGTCTGAGCCTTGGATAAATAATGTGTTGTTGTTGTTGTTGTTTTTTGTTACTCTATTTGTTTTCTGTTACTGCTTGGGGGTAGGGCTCCTAAGGTTTCAGATCGCCCCCTTTTTGCATATTTGAGGTACTTTGAACACATAGTTTATGTGTGCCTTAATGTTTTCTTACTATCGAAACTGGCTTCAGTGAAGTGGAGACCCATTTTCATTACAGTGACTCTCACCGAAACCCATGTTTTCATGGAGTTTTTCAGAAGTATTTACTCTTTAAAATTGTGCATTAGATTTGAACTATATGCAAGTATCTGCTGAAATGAGTTTTTGGATGACTAATTACCATAGTAATAGTATTGGTGGACACAAAACTGCCACTGTCTCCTTAAAGATGTCTTTACGTTCCTAGGTTCCAGAATATTATCTACTACATTTTGAGCCTGTGATCTAGTGATAATTGTTAAATTTTCCAAAATTGAGTCTCCATTGTACATTTAATTCAATGACATGGACAGGTAGATTAATTCCAACGCTTAAATGAGCTATTGTTTATCAATCATCATGGAGAATAAATGGCTAAATATTGTCTACTATACGGTGTTTATTTCCAAAAATGTCCCTTGGGCCTGTGTTCTTTTGTTTTTAAATTCTAGAACACATTTCCCCATTTTTTTTCAAACACTGGTTCTCATAGGCATTTTTTTTTTCTGCTGTGTAGGACATTCATCAGGTTTTAACAGCTTACTTGCAGGGAACAACACCATCCCCCGATTGCACTGCCAGTGTTGAGAGTGAAATCTATTGACAGCTCAACAGTGTAAATAGCAAAGAGCATAATTGGTCTGAACGACCGGGGAGAAATAGCCCAATGAAATTAGGCAAATGAAACTGTATACTGTGAGTGAAAATCAGTGATTGTAACAGAACCCCACATGAAAAGAAGTTCCCTTGTCACTTAGAAACAGAGAGGCATTACGAAGTAACCTAGGCCAGGTCCTGGACCCTCATTTCTACATTTACATGCTTTATATATGCTAAATATAAAAATAGTTGCCAAATGTGTTTTATTTTCCTCACTGATATCACTTGCGATTCAGATGGCAAAAAGTTCCACTGGATACTTACTCCTTACTATTTATGTAAGAGTATTTCAGCCAAAAATGCTTTTGTTCATGCTTCATGAATTGATTTGGCCAACAGCTATTAATAATGTGAATACTCATTGGATGGAGTGCTTTGTTTTGTCTGTTTAGAAGCTCTGTCGTTCTTCAGACCCTATGTCAAGTAGCACAAGTAGCAATTTAGAAATAGTAAAATAGTAACTGGTTTATCTCCTATGAGACTAAAATTAATTTCTTTTTTTAGAATGATTTAGTTTAATTACTAAACAAACAGAAACAACCACTAGCAACTTGAAAATATTATTTATGTTATTAAAAGCCTAAGTCATTGTATCATTATCAGACCAACCAATACCATTACCATGTGTGTTTATCAAAGTCTATTTGAAGATATTTTGATGTCATCGAGAAAGGCTGGCTTTCAGATATATATAGTGCTCTGAAATAACAGTAAACAGATTAGAAAGCAAGATTCTATTATACCATTTTCTAGGTGTCTCTTAAATCTTGGTAACCTTCTTGTAAATGTATCACCATTCCTGTCCTGATTGAAATAAACAATATGTAATTTAATACTGTAACGATTAAACTGTAGCTTTTCTTCCTCTGGGGATCAGCTGATTCATCCAGTCTGTGAGGCCAGTAATAGTGCTCATCGAGAGGGATTTTTGTGAAGCTTTCGAGAAGTAACTTTGAAGTCAAAGAACCCTGTTCACATGTAAATCCCATGACCAATAATTATTGGGAGTCTTTGGGGTGGTTCAAACACGGGGTAATGTCATGTGGCTTATCTTTTTTTTAAAATTTTCTTTATTTTTTCATGTGGCTTATCTTAATTTCATATAGTAATAACAATTTGACTGCCCTTCATCTTACTAACTTCTCTTCATTGACTGTATACCTGCAAATTAGTTCTTAAAGTACAATCCTGGGTTCCTTAGGAAGCAAATGGTTTTAACACATAGCCTGACCTTTGAGATTTTCAAATACTGTTTTTCAACATTCAAAAGAAATTGCAACTAATGATTTGATGGTTTTTCTATGATAATTTCTATGATATTATAAAGAAAGCTGTTGAATGTGTACTGGCCATTTCCTATTATAGAGGAGGGTTGTCATTTGCCATATGATAACTAGTTTTATCTTGGCTTCACTTACTGTCTGTGACAGCAAGAAATAAGCACCAGGTCTCCGGACTGTGCCTTAGTCTCTTGTACAGGGACTAAGATGATACACGGTAGAGAGTACATACAAAGCCCTAGGGACCCCAGCAATCTAATTCAAGCTACATGCTACATTTTCAGTTGTTACTGCTTTCCTTCCAAAGATCATAGGAATAAGAATTGAATGACTGAAAATAAAACAAACAAACCAAACCAAAGAGAAATGGACAGTGTTTTGTTTTTGCTTTTTTATTTTTTTTTTCTATGAACGAAAATAATAAAAGTCTCTATGACTCCTCAACGGATATTCTGGCAGGTGTGTGTGTGTGTTTGTGTGTGTGTGTGTGTGCATTTGACTGTGTGTGTATAATGTATGCATATCTTACATAGATTGATGTGAAAGTCCTCTGTTCATATATAGTAATAAAAATAACTTTTTGTCATAACATCACTAGTGTGCTATTACATTTCTCATAAGGAATCTGTCACATTCATTTTATGTTAAAATGTGGCTGTGACACAGGCAGAAGCTGCAGGTTTTAAAAATGGTCTGTGGTAGAAATAATGATCTTCCAGTAGCGGTTCAGAGTATTATATGCTAACTGAAGTTCTGACGACAATTTCCTAATCCAACTTACAAGAATATCATCATCTCTATTACATGTCTGGTAACTGGGTTTGTTTGTTTGTTTATTTATTTATTTATTGGTATCCCACATAATATAAAAAACCGAGTATAAAGATATATATTGGCAGGCATATGTGTTGGGGGCAGGGTTCTTGAACTCTGGTTTCAGGTTTTAAAATATAGGTTGTTAAGTCTTAAAATAAGTGTTGCTATTTTGAGATGTCTCGCCTGAAAGACATTTGGAAATAACATGAAAGAATTCCTAGATTGAAAGCTGCTACATGCCACAAGGGAAAATGTGCTTCCTGTGACAGTAATGTATTCACACAGGTTGAATCCACAGGGTCTTGGAATCTGTGATGAAACTGATTGTAAAATAGCACCAGGCTCAGTGTTTCAGGAAAAAGGATGCTGCTTTGTTGGCATCCTAGGTAGATGCCTATTTAAGGAGAGATTTGGATAGAGCATTCATATACACCATGTGCTAAATTTTATATGATTCTCCTGACACCATTTAGAATATGAAAGAAAAGTCTCTGTCTCCTGCCTATTCTATCTATTCGATTCTATCTATTCTAGTACAGAAGTATTCTTCTATACTACCCTAAGCGATGAAAAAGTTAAGAAAAATTTAAAAACTCAGGGAAATTTATAAATCTTACTGTCAGTAGTAGTTTTCCCATCCTGTAACCTGATAACACAAACCCAGGACACAGCTAGAGGATGGAGAAATTATGCCTGGAGAGAGGGTGACATTTATATTGTTACTTACTTACTCATTCTGCTTTGGGGCCTTAAGAATTATGTGAACCAAAAATACAATAACATGTAGATATATTAACAAGGGAAAGGGCACATTGATGTGGTCTGAAGAACCCTGATGAGCTCTATATGCATGGCCCAGGGATGATGACATTCTCTAGAATCTAGTGACTCCATGATGGATGAATTTGGCTGTAAAAATGCGCAACAAGTTTCACTGGGAAAATGAAAAAAAAAGTTACAAAACATTTTTGACAAATTTTTCTCTAGGGATAAATTCTTTGTAAAATGGTGAAAAAAAAATCCTGATTTTCAGTGCATAATAAAACACTGGCAGAATTCACCAGTTTAAGTTACACAAGCTGGTTTTTATCTATTTTATAGCTTTTTCTTTCTTTCTGTCTGTGTCTGTGTCTGCGACTGTCTCCTCTGCTTTTTTGCTCTCTCTCTCTCTTTCTCTCTCTATCCCCCTCTGTCCATGTCTTTGTTTCTCTCTCCTGTGTCTGTGTGTGTGTGTGTGTGTGTGTGTGTGTATGTGCATGTGCATGCTCACGAGCACACATAGACAAGCAAAGCAGACCCTTCTGCTACTTTAGAGAAAGACTTCTAGAAAATGCAAATGTTGTTAGCTATTTGATAGAAATGTGTGTGGTAGAGTTTACAGGGTTTATATTCCTATCCTACTTTGCAGGAAAAGGAAATACCATCAACTGGCTGAAAAATAATGTCAGTGTTCAGTCTTATTCAATCTTTGACATGATAAAGGAATTTATCCGTTCAGTGTATAAACTTTCTAAAAAAGAAGCAAGTATAAATACTTTGTGAGGTAGTCATTTGTGTATTAGTCATAATTAAAAAGCAGCCCATTTCTGCCGTATGCTATGAAATTTCAAACACTATTCATGCTTGTATTGGGGTTAAAGGACAATGAATGCTAGTTTAGTTATACAAAATGTCTCATCCTACAACATCATTGAAAGTTGAGTGAAAGGAGTATCTCTTGAAACTTGTTTAAATAAATAGTAGGCTGATGTTTATATTGAACACTAATTTATGTTAAAGAGTCTGGAGACGTATGTATATATTATACACACATATATACATATACATAAATTAGGAGCAGAATTGTAGGTTTAAAATTTGAAACCATTCAAATTTAGCTGGCATACTTGACATGTTCTCCCGGAACCATTAGACATAGTCTTTATCACTGTTTTTCCCACAATCCTGGCTCTGTTAGATGCTCCTGGTCTATTTAAAGCCTGCAAGCTTCCTTCTGCACTTAAGGTGGGTATGAGGAAGGAAAGAAGGAAGGAAAGAAGGAAGGAAGGAACAAGAAAGATAAACAAAGAATGGCTGCTCTCTACGTATGCAGTGTCTGCTTCTGCTTTGCATATTGTGTTGGTTCAAAGTGCTTGGTCATTTCCTTAAGAGCTAAGGCATATATGTTTTCCATCTGCTTGCCTGCCTCTCTTTGCCAAGTGCACTTGGGATCTGCTATGCTTCACATGAAAAGATGCCTGAATACAAAGTTAACTGTAAATGGCTTAGAGCAGGGTACCTACTAGGACAATTTGACCTTTGTTGACTGGTCCTTTAAAACATCATGGTTTGCCCTTCTCTTAGCATAGATGTTCTAGTCAGCCTGTAACATGCCACTTGCAAGGATTTGGACAGCTGACTTGCCAATTAACCATCTCTTTTCTTGACTTGGGTTTCTCTGAGTATCTTTGAACTTTTCCTGCTTTGTAAATAGACTAAAGTTGTTTTTATAAAACCTTGATCTACATAGAGGCACATAACAGCTCAGGTAGAGTGGTAGAGGAGTTTTGAAGCATAGAGCACTTGAGTTTTAGGTAGAGTCTTTCTTCTTTGTATATTAGAGACTTATTGTCCAAATCGGTTCTGAAATAATAAACCAATTGGACATCCTAAGAGAAGTATTAATAACAAAACAGAAGCCATTGCTAGACAATTTAGTCCCCATTTTAAGTGAATTATCCTTATGTTGCACAACATTCATGGGGCTGATCACGTAAAATATTTCATGCAAGTGACCTGGTCTTGCTCTTCAGTAAACCCATGACACTCAATTTACCTACAGACCCTCCTCCCCCCTTTTTCTTTATTTCTATGAATTATCTTAGGGATGGAAGATCCATCCTGTCCCTTTTCCATTCAACTAGTTACGATGAAACACAGCCCCAGTTTGGCTGCCTACTCTTGCCTCTCCAGTGTCTGCTGTACCTTTATACAATAAGCAAGAATAAAAGGAATTGTTAGTCAATTATATAACATTTAGTCCACAAATGGTTAAAAGAATGCCTTCCATTT
>JADRCH010000018.1:6760180-6770846 GCA_019843965.1 Rhynchomys soricoides | reverse complement strand
CCCTAAGCACCAGTGCTTAAGTAATGACATTGAAGACATGGACAATATTGATGGGAGTTGCAGTGTCTCCCAGTTATCCTCTGGTTCAGTATTTTCTCATTTCTGGGACTTCACTTATATCATATATAAAGGATTTCTTCTTCTCTGGTTATCTTAACTCTGCGTCATCTTCAAAGCCTGTCTCCAGTGGCTTATCTTCCATGAAGATTGCCCGACTCCTTTAAGTAAAGATAGCTCCTTTCTCATCTGAGCTCATATCTTTTGCTAACCAATTACAACAACTTTCATGAGCACTTAGTGGCTACTATGTTTGCTTTTATGCAGTCATTTTGTAGTTAATATTCTACTCATTGCCATTAGTTTTCCATTCTAAATGTGGAGAACAAACAGAAATGTCTTAGGATTTTTATACCATCTGCAAACCCATATCTCAAGTTCATGACGAGGGGTTGTATTTAGCATTGACTGATTTCCTTAGTAATATGACATCATCAGCATGGAAAACAGTAGATTTTGATGTTATTCTGGTGTTCCTTTGTCCTGTTCACAGTTAGGCAAAAATTTACATTCATAGCTAGGCAAATAGTAAATTCATGTCTGAGGCTTAGTTAACATATGGTAATTGGTAAATCTAAGGGTGCACAAAAATGCACTCCATTGCTTTCCACTCTTCTCATTAAGTGACATGTACTATTCTGTGTGCTGGATATTTAGTACATATAAATTTACTTACCCTTCATGAATGGGTTTACTTACCTTGATCATGGATGATCAAGAGACTCAGAGGGTTCAGGTTTGAATATTCTGTGTATTAGCCAATGATGGGAGAACTTGAATTTGAGTGTGGGTCTGAGTAGCCATCAAGAAGAAACTTCTGTCACTCATTGCTTTCCTGTATGTAGTTTTGAGTACATGGTTATCCCTACTTCAAATTTAGCTTTCCAATCTGTGGTCATTCTTTGCACTGATTAGCAAGGAGTTTCCTTTGGATATCTGTCTCTGTCTAAGTCATCATTTTAGAAATTTGGAGTCTCTAGCAAAACAGAATTGTCACCTATACCCTTCCATAGGGAAGTTTCTATCAATTATAAGTGACCAGGTAAATGGAGTGTATTAAAAACCTAGCATTTTCATCACAAGATGATACATAGCTTTCATCCCTCTTCAAAGAAGCTTCTTTTTTTGAAGCACAAGGAGACTATTACAGGAAGCCACAGCTGGTGCACATGCAGAGAAAAGCAATTGGCCATGAGGTGTCCAGACCCAATTGATACATTTATATTGGAATCCCTACATACAGAGTTTAGGGAAAATATCAGAAGGGAGACTGTGAAGTTGTATCTTCTCGATATGACAGGGAGGTTACACCCATGTAATCTCAACAATATGGCTGCCTAAACAAGACCTGCCAGTAACAGCAGTTGACATGCCAACAGAGATGAGAGAAAACTCGCAGGACTCCACCCTCAGATGAAGAGATGCAGGCTAATTAGTTCCAAGAGGAAGAGAATCAATACTCCCCAGAAATGAGCAACTTAAATATTATGCAATAACAAGTGATCGACCCTGAAAACATACACATGCAAGCAACAGTAAATAGATTCAGAAAGTTTTATTTATAATATGCATTGTGTGCACACACATATGTAAAGTAATAATAACTAAAGATACGAGGAACATGAATTGGAGGCAGGACATGGGCCATTGGACAAAGGAGAGGGAATGGGAGCACAGTGTGATTATAGTTTAACTAAAAATAAAATAAATATCAGAAGTTAATGACATTTAGAGAAAAGAGAAAAAAGATATGAAGAAAAGCACAGGGGCTATTCCCTTCTATACTCTTCTATACCACAATGCTTCAGCTACTACTACATACGCACACATAAAACACATACACCTAGAAGAAAAGAAAAGTTTTATTTTTATTCAATTTCAATGATATATTTTTGTATTTATTTTTTAATATTGTACAACCCTTTGTGGATAAAATGAACAAATGGTTTACATCTGTTCAGGTAATTTCTGATTCACATGTGAATTTCCTTATGCCACAATATGATTTGACAGTCTCTCTGTGGTGAAGGAGTTAGTGCATTATCTAAGCACAGAAAAATGTATCCGCTCCTTCGGTTGGGTGTGCCAGTTCTTTCAGCTGTTGAAGAAACAAGACTAGAGGGGGATTGTTCAGCAGTGACAGCATGGGTAAGTGCTGGCATCGGGTGCCATAGCTTCTATTCTGGGCCTTCTCGCTTGCTACTTTAGGTGACTTCCTCTGTAGTGTCCTCATCTAGTTGCTAAAGAAGCAGACTTATTTGGATTGGCTTAATCTCTTTGACCATTCCCAAGGTGATACTGCCTCAAGCTTCTCAACTTCTAAACTATCTCTAGAGGTCTGGTGGAGTGAGGTGAGCTGTCAGAAGCCTTTGGTGCCTTTGTAATAGTTATTCCAGTGTGGGTGTGCACAGGAGCTACGCCATGATGGTGCTTGATTCATAAGAAACCTGATCACAAGACAGAAGGTCCCAAGAGTGAATGCTTTTAAAATATGTCCTAGGAAACTGGAAAGTGCTTACTTTGTTAAGGACATTTGGCTTGCATCATTCAGTGTTTGGCTCATGACTGCCAGATTTTTCTGTTAAAACAACTATAGTGTTAATAAATACATTTCAGTAAATAGATTACCTTGGAATTTTTAACAGACACCCACTGTGTTTTGTGCACATATGCCTCATGGGAGAACTAGTTTGTTTAGTATACTGCCCTTTATAATACACAGAGTCGGGGAAATTTCTGTACTTCTCATATGTTAATGCAGAGAAATTGCAGAGGATGGGGTATGGGGTTGTAGAGGCATTGGTCCCACCATGGACCTGTCTTCAGACACCCTTTATCAAATTGTTATACTAGAAATGTGGCGAAGCTTTGTTTATATCTTATTCAGTTCTCTTCATTTCTGCTGCTCCGTGACATTTCAGCATTCACTTCTGTCCTTTAAATAACTGAAGATTGCCTTGTGGAATGCAGAGGAGCATAGACCCATGGCTCTTCTTAAGTCATCTCTTCACATGGAAATATGTTCCAGGTTTTCTCATTTGGGTACAATCCTTTCTCCTAAATTTCAGAACAGTATTTTGATTGGTGGTTTATGAGGAAGCTGGGATATCCCCATTGACTACTTTGTTCTCTTCTCAAACAACCATTATCCCAAGTGGAATCTTCTTCTAGTAGGTGAATGGCACTTTTCAAGTCTCTGTTTGAGAAGGAAAAAAAAAAAAATATTCCAGGACAATCCTGGGCAATGCAGAAAGCAAAGTTTTTGGCTACCTTCCAAGAGTGAAGCAGGTCAATACCGACCACAGGAGGATTCATTTTCACTCAGATCTCTGGGTACCAACTACACGTGTTACAAATTCTCCTCAGTAGAAAAGTCCTGTGGCCTGGATAAACAAATACTTTCTCTATGGCTTTTAGTAAGTTATCACATGTGGCTTTCTGCGCATCCTAGGCATACACATCTTGTTCCTGTTACAGAATCTAATACAGAACTTGGAATGGCTAGTTAGGATGACCAGGGAAATAGTTGAGCTGACCCGATTTACACTTAGTACCATCTTTATTTGTTTACCACCAATGCTTGTCCTTAGATATTGACAATCTGAAATTGAGAAACTCAGAACCAGATGAACCTCCACAGTAAACGTATGTCTAAAGCATGAATGGTATTACTTTACACAAAAATATCGAGTGAATGCTTCTGCTAGGCCTGGATGGAATATGGATGCTGTACAAGAGGGAATTCTGTACCTGCAAACTCCAGGCCCCTTTTCCAAGACTAATAGCTTAATCATTCATTATTGAAATATTTCTTCCAACAACAGTGCATCTTTCTGATTCATTGTCACCTTAAAAGTAGTGTTTTTCAAAGAAAAATTAAAGTATTTTGTATGTACTACAAGAATTCCAGAATTTACCCTTTTAGTAACTGTAAGTTAGATTGAAAGTAGGGAAAACTATGTATCTTTGCTTTTGGACTGGCATATCAACTCAGGTTTAGAAGATGTACATGGCATAATGGAAGACGAACAGTTTGGATCTCTGATACCCTGAGCTAGCATGGTTTATGATCTGTGTAGAAAATCCTTTGCTATGTATTGTTTGCCATGGGTACAGTGTACTAGTGAATAAAGACCATTCTTCACACATCCAAGGCTCCGTGTAGGAACTGCACACTGAGAATGTTTTGAAGCAAAGGCCTTTTAGACACCTTCAAATTAGAGGACCACAGTCCTAGATAACGCCCACTTCTGGTTGTCAGGTGTTCAAAACAAGAGAAGTGGTACCTTCACTTACTGCACTGAGCTATAGGAAACATGAGAGCTAATATCAGCTCAGAGCCTTGCACATTGCCAGGAAGGAGGACAGGCTTTAAAGACTCAGTAAATCTTAATACTTCCTTGCCATTTGTGAGATCACATTTTAGAATCGAAATGAATGCTTGTTGTTTGACTCATTTGCTGTGTTTCCTATAATTAATGGTCTAGTCTGAGACTCAGAAAGAACATGAGAGGAAAAAAATAAACAGATAATCGGTGGTATGCTTAAAAATCTGACTGACAGGATCCTCAGAAACTCATGTTACTCAATTTTACTTGTATTCAGTGTTATTTTTTAAAAAAAAAAAAACTACATATGTTTTCTTATTTTTTCACGACAAATACTATGTATTTTTATTATGACAGTTACCTCTGAATACCTCAACGTATTTGGCCATTTCCTTCTGTTTGAGATTAGAAATAGGAGGCTTCCTGATTTGCTCGAAAGCATTTGCTGTCTCCAAACAGTAGACAGAGTGACTTACATTTATAATGTGATAAAATACTACTGTTGTTTGCTGTTTGTGGCTTGCTAACTTGGGATTTCACATGTTATTAAAAGCTCTCAACACCCTTTCTTCTTTGAAGAATAATCAGCATATCACTTGCCTCTAGCTGTCTTCCAAGGAAAACTAAAAACCGTGTTCTTGTTCTTGAAACATCCAATTCTAAATGCAGAGGCAGCACACACTGGTTGTGTTGTCTAGGACTAGGTAAACACACTGTTTGTCCTTTTTATTTTTTGTTTTCAAACTCCTTTTTAGCTTTAAGGCTCTCCTTGGGTAAAATTAATTGCCTGCTCAGTGGTGGAAATTTCTTAGTTCATAGGTGAAAAGACATCATAGATGGAATTTAGAAGCACCTCTGACATACCTGCGAGAGCATTTACTACAGAGATCAGAGTGGAACTGATCATGCCGCTGCCAGGTGCACACCATTGACACTGGTTTCTTACTTACTGTGTGCATTTGCTTTCTCTTTCTGTAGAGGAAAAGTAGAAAGCTAGCTCTGTCAATGTTCTTAAATATTCTTCTTCTTCTAAATATAGTGCAGGACATTTGTCAGGAGACTGTAAAGCTCTTGTTAAAAATAAAGTGGAAATTCTCATCTCAAAATAAGTCAAGAGCAATCTACACTGCTTAAGCACTTGCATTTTTCTTTGTGAGCTGGTTGGGTCTGTGGCTCATGGAATTCCATCATGGGTCACCCCACTTAAGTATTTGTTCACAGGCTGTCAAATCTTTTAATTCTTGGGGCTCTTTTAGATGCTTCAGGAGAATACTACAAAACAAAATTGATTTTTTTGTAGAATGTATTTTTATATTCTGTCAATATATATGAAAATGCAAGAGAGGAAGCAAAATGAATCATTGCAAATGACATATGAATCCATTTCCCTCTGCACTGCTGTAACAGAACTGTTGACATTGGAAGAGAGTGTGCATTTATAGATAGGATTCTAGTCACAGGCTCACCTCTGCTGCTACTAAAAAGAGATGCATGGATTTTTACTAATTCCCCACAGCCTCACTATTTATCCATGTTCACTTCCTGGGCAGCAGACTGTCTTGTAGTGTGTTTATTAGTCTCTGAGGACCATGCCCAGTCTCCAGAATGTGTTTCCCTTCCTTGACTGTCAGTAGGACATGCAGGAGAAGGTGAAGGACAGACTTGGGCCTTCTTTCTGCAGATGGTCATCAGCATTGGTAGAGACATTCTCAAAAGTGAATTGAGAGCGAGTGGTCCAGCATCTTTTTTCCTGTTGGGGTCTGAATCACTTTCTCTTGCCATCTTTACATGAAAGGACACTCAGCCTATCATTTTAAAAGATGCTGTGAGCTTGTTTCTTTTTCCTCCCTCAGCTCTACAAGTAGCCATCCAGAAGCTGCTAAACACTTCACTGCTTTGGCTTTGGGGACAGGACAGAAATGAAACGTATGCTGTGTTAACTAGGCAGTGCGAAAGCATATTACAAACATTATAATCAGAAGGCTCATCTTTATACTCTGTAATAATTTGGAAGAATAATGCAGCAGACCCAATGATGGCGGATGGATGATGAAGTAAGAGTGAATGCCCAAATGGATGTTTCAAAGAAGTCAGCTTGTAAATCAGTGACAGACCAGAGGGAGGGAGGCATCGGCCCAACTTCCAGGCAGACTCCAATCCCTGACACAGCAGAGAAAACAGATGCCCTAGCAAAGTGGAGAGGCTGGGGGTTGGTAATGCAAGAGACCTCTACTTATAGCACAAGGTTGTTGGGTTTTGTTTTTTTTTAATGTATTCTCTCAATTTAGAGTCATTTTTTCCTCCTACAAGAAATGTAGTTCTTGAAATTACAGAAGTGCACAAATAAAGACAGATTAGCAATGTGGGAAAGGTGGTACCCACTGCCCTGTCATGGTAGGGCTTTCCCTGCTCATTAAACTCAGATGGGCACACAGAAACCCAAAACAGTCTTAGAAACCTGGGAACTATCTGTGCAGCAGAACCACATCCCTCCCAGATGGAAACTCTTACTATCAGATCCCCGATAGAAATCAGCATTGGGAGGATTCTTTGAACACAAGATTTGAGATGATTGTCATCAGCAATGAGTCTCTGTTTCTCCCTGCCTCTCTATGGATCAGGACCTCCTCCTACTGGCCTTTTTAGGCCTCATTGCTCTCACTTTTGCTGGAGCTGGTTTTGAAGTCAGTGGGAGTTGTTCAGTGGGCTGGGGGAAGTGGAACACCAGGAAGAAAGGAAGAGGCAGCAGAAGTCCATGTAGCTCCATGGAATTATAGCTTTCTCTTTTTCCTTCTTTGTCATTTATTTATTTATTATTTATTTTGAAATGGGTATATTCTCTTTGCTAAAATCTAAGAAAATCATCAGAATTTCAGAAACTGTGGAAAATTAGGCTCTTTGTCCAGAGTGGAGTGTGATGAGCCCTTGTATGCAAATCCACTGGGGTAAGGATTTGAAAGTTGGGCAAATACGCAATTCATTTAGTCATTGTTAATGAGAATAAGTGAAAGCAAGAGGGAAGTGTCACCAAATTCATAAAGGACTCCAATGCCCGCCTATGCCCATTTTCTTCATATTACTATATGAATCAAATTACTTTTCTTCCCTCAAACCTCAATTTACGTTACCATAAAATAGAAAACATTTATTGCTCCCATGGTTGTTTCTAAGATTAAAGGGTAGAATGCTTAGGCAATTAATATAATTTCTCACTTATTCTAACTACTCAATGATTTAAATCATTTTGTCACACGCAGAGCCATGTTTGTGGCAAGGCAGTTTCTACTGGATATTCACAGAAACTGAAATGGCCAAGTTTAACAGTTTTTTGATGGCAATACCACTGGAGTCAGTGCAGACACTTTTTTGTGAACATGTAAGCAGTATTGCAGGTTGGACCACTCAGGGCGGTCATCTCCCACACAGAGTGCTAAGATTTCCTGAATCAGAACCTGTCTGCTTCTCTTGCAGATTTGCCTTTGAACACATGCTAGCTTGTTTTGAGCTGTCTTAGTTTTGTCTCTCCCATTTGCATCTTGTCTTTGGATTCCCCCCAAAGTATTTGTGGCTGAGAATCCTTTTGGACTCTAAGCTGCCTTCTTTTAAAACATGAGTTTTGGATGGGAATCAATAGAATGTCAAGATGCCAGGCACATTCAGCCTAATTGCAGGTGGGTGTCTGGTGGACATTGTGACTGCTTTCCTGACAATAGCAAATTTGGGCCTGAATTAATGATCCAGGGAAGGTTCTGTGGGTGTTACAGGGCTTGTGGAGACTTTTCAGAAGAAATGTGGGTTTTTTCTCCTGATAGGTATATTTACACAAGAAATTCTGTTCATGCATACATGTACCACTATCAATGTGCCTTTACTATGGATTTAGTACTGCTTAGTACATATAACCTCAGTCGGGTTTAAAGTCATAGTTTTATGCTAGTTAATGTTCAAGGGAGCAAAACATTGGAAGGCTGAGTGTATTACTTAAGTCCTTATTCACATTTATCAGCCCTGTTTCTATCACAGCAAAGGACTCTTAGAGAAAGACTGGCCAGAAAGCAAGTCAGGTAGACTGAAAGTTAAGGAAATGGGTCAGATCCAGGTGTAAGTGCATTTGTATCTTGTTTCTGCTCTTACGATATTTTGAATGTCCTCATAATTCTAGACCATTTTACATATTAAATGCAGATGTGCAAATAAGCTACTGAGATACCTCATAGGCACCCCATAAGTGCTGGCTTTCTAGCTAATCCATGAAGATAGGTAAGACACCATAGTGGTGAGTCCAGTTGCTTTCACATTGACATTTTCACTGTCACTCTGCTCTTCTCTCCTCCCATCTCTCTCTCTCTCTCTCTCTCTCTCTCTCTCTCTCTCTCTCTCTCCCCCCTCTCTTTGTCTGTCTCTGTCTCTGTCTCTCTCCCTGCTTACAACAAGCTTTCTCTAGCTTCAGCTATTAAGTTCAAACATAAACTGAGTTCTGGAGGGTGTGACTTTTACTTTCTGACTACTTATACCCTTCCATGTTAGTGACTTCCCACATTTGGATATTTCCAAACCACCCTGATCTAGATTTAGGCCGAAGATGAAGGAAGTAGAAACCGAACTTACGCAAATTGCTTTCTCCTTTGTTCAACCATGGTCTGGAGGCAGTAGAGAGGTCAACCGGTATTCCAAATTTCAGAGGAGAACAAATAGTGCTCTGGATGAGATGCTTGTGGTCACAGTGGCTCATTGAAGAATGAGATGTGGCCACTAGGCTTAGAAAAGGCTGGCTTTAGCAGTAAAGAAAGGAAAACAATAACCTGGAAGGGCTATGGAGTTCTGGCTGTAACAGTTCAGCAAACTATACCACATCTCAATTTCTCGGAAGCATGTTCTGGATGTTGCGGTGCCTGATTCCTTCTTCAAAGTTCACAACCCCAGTCTTCATAGGCATGCATGCTCACCATTACAGTAGCGGTAGAATTACAGCTTTATTCCAGAATGCACATGCCCATTTTCTGCTGCAATGAGAGGTTTAATTTCCTGCATATAATGCAAGCATTACAAATATTCTTATAGGTATTTTTTTTATAGAATGTTTATGTTTTAATTTTTAGGAAAGTATTTTGTATGATTAAATTATTTTTCTTTGATTTAAGCAAAGAGAATCCATGTTTACAAAGATTATGAGAATGGTTCTCCAATATTCCTTTCCCATATTTAATTTAAATAAAAATGTGATATAATTTTTAAAGATTTTTTTGCACTGCTTTTTTTTTTCATTTTATTTTGTTCACAGATTGGAAGTGTCATGAACAAAATTGTGTGTCATTGTAATTCAACCAAGATTTTGGCCTTTGAAAGGATACACATTTGGCATATTTATTTGCATATGTACATGCAAATAAAAATGGTCTCTGGTATAAACATACTATGAGAGACATGTAATGGTACCTCTAATAATGGGAAATCTTTCCTTAATGATGACTGCTAACCTATAGCTAAATATAGCCTGTGGGATATATGGACCAAAATGTATGTGCAGTTCTTGATATTAGATCTGAGGGGCTGTGGTAAGGTAGAATAAATAGAATTTGGATGTAATCTGTTCAATAGTCATATGAGAATTATTTTGGTACACAAGAATTATTAGTTACGATTGATTGACGTGCATGGGTGTTTTTCTTTCGGTGAAATGTAGCTGTGGTTTATTTTGATTTAAGACTAAAGGAACTAGTAATAAAGTTTGAATGTTTGGACGGCTGGGCAGTTCTATACTCAATAACATTAGATATCCTTTTGAATTCCTTTCATTGATTTTTATTTGCACCTAGCATTTGTTTGAAATATATTTGCACAGGGATTATGAAGTTTAGGACCCAGGAATTTTGAGTTAATGTGCTGGCACTTATTTAGAGAGGCACTAACTCATTGACCCTCTGTGGTATCAGTTTTTGACTCTGTGTATTGAAAATAACTGAAGAACCAACTTCAGTACTGTTAAATGAGCTAAATGAAGGCATCTTAATTATTGTGCCTGGCAGGTACAGTTAATTTCCTTTAAATCTTACTGGTATAATCACCACTGTGAATGTATAATAGCAATGATAATTAGTCCTTTCTTAAGTGGCCATTTAGAGGATGAGATATTCATGTATAGCTGCTTTCACCTCAAAGAGTAAATTCTGGCTTTCTATTATCAACTCAGTAGGAAACTCTCATTTTGAGAACTTGTTAAGTAGTGGCACAATATAATAATAATAATAATAATAATAATAATAATAATAATAATAATAATA
>JADRCH010000018.1:6697505-6760170 GCA_019843965.1 Rhynchomys soricoides | reverse complement strand
TAATAATAATAATAATAATAATAATAATAATAATAATAATAATAATATCAATTTTAAAACTAGAAAGAACCTAGGAAAAATTTCCTCTTGAGGAATAGAATACCACTTTGAGGGTTAGAGCTCAAAGAACTATGTGTAGAATAGTCAATGAAAGATAGTTTGTATGCATAATGAACATTATTAATGTCAGGGTTCAACTTTGAGGCTGAGACTGTCTCTCCTAGTCCTTGTACAAATAATACTTAGAGAAATGTATTTATTTGTCGTGTCTCCCTGACTTTTTTAGGTATACCAATTTCAGAAGCAAGGGAATTTAAAGTATATTTCCAAAGGGATTTAATTTTGGTTCATACTCTTAAACACTCCCAGATTTTTACTACTGGGAAACTGGAACATCAACATTTTCAGAGTAGTAGTGATCAAAGGGTAAATCCATTGAGCAGTGGATGAGTGCTCCATCATGAGAAGAATTCAAATGTGAGTTAGGACAAAGAATTTTAGGAGTGTAGCTCTATTTTGGCAGCAGGTGCTTAAAGCCACAAGTACTTCCAGCATCAGGTCCTGATGTCTGACAGTTACCAGGAACATATCCCGGAACTCTCTTACAGGGTCAAGGCAGAGTCACAGCTGCTGGCCCCATTTAGGAAGGTTATTCAAGGTATTGTTAAAGAAAGAAATATCATTCCTCTTAAAGTTAGTAAATGCATAAAGTTGACTGTGATACTCTAGAGAGCAGAGAGCTGTCTCTGGACAAGCTAGGAAAACAAGGACCTTCTTAGGCTAGTCAGCATCTGGCCATGAGCATATGTAAGGTGTGAGAATAGCACGTGGTGGTTGGCATTGGTTTCTTGTTATTGACTGGCCCCTATGTGTGAACTATCTTTAGCACTGCAGTCGGATTTATTTTATGTTCCATGGATGTGGGCTCCCGCGCTCCTTTGCTGTGGAGTCTGAACATTCTGGAAAGCCCTCCAATTAAATTGCTCTGTTGTCTTAACCTTCCTAAGCACTGCTGAACTAGGTCTTCTTAGCTACTTACCTCATAACATCAACAGGCAAGATGATTAATGTTTGCATAAGACTTGAGATGCCTGTTCCACATAGAATGTGCACGTACCAGGTTGTAGAATATTGACTCAGGACGTGATACTTATTACCTTGTTTAAATAATTAGGAGAGATATTTCGTGACCAAACCATTGAAAACTATAAGCAAGAAAACTGTGGAGGCCAATAAAAGCTGCACTTGTAAAACTGTTTCTTCATTCTGCATATCTGTAAACCAGCAGATATTGGGCACCTAGGCTGGGAGACATAGTGTTGCTGAGGTTCTTCCATTGACAATGTTGGCTGGCTTTCCTCTTCCTGCCTTTCAGAATGTGACAATACACCCTCCAGAGCCACAGAGGATGGACATTCTTCTCAGGTTCCCAGGCCCTTTTCTCTGCTTACACGCAGTGAGTTCAGCAGAGAATCGCTCACTGTGCAGTATCTGGCTTCTGCTGCAGATGCACACTCACACAGGGTGCTAAGTGCTGCTGAAAGCTGCTTTATGAGCCTTGCAGAGTCAGTGTGCATGTCTGCAGCTGCACTTCTGTGAGAATGCTACTGGGTTCGGACTTTGCTGACCTTATCGTCATCAGCCTCTCTGTGTGGAAGCAAGGGGAGCATTTTGTACCCTTGCTTACTTTTCACTGAAAGGGAGTGACATCCAAAAGGTGCAGAGGGGACAAAATGGCAAAGGATTAAATGAAATGTAGATGGGCCAAGGAAAAGAAAGAGGCAGTCTGGGTCTCTGTGACATTCTTGAAAGGAAGTTTGACTTAGTTCCAAGAAATCTGTAGGCATTTCAATGTTCTCTTATGACACACTGTGTGGCATTGAAGTCTGATTTCTTTTTTTTTTTTTTTTAAACTTCTCTAGTATGCATACCTATATATCTAGTGATCCTTCTAATGGCAGCTGAGAGTTAGGGACATATTATCTGTCACATTGTCTGTCCTTAGCACTCACTAAGCCCTGGTCAGTACAAGCCATCTGTGATTAGGTTTACCCAGCCAACTGTCTATTCTCTTGGTTGAGGAAGTTGTTCATTAAGGCTTTCTGTTTTCGCTACTGATCTCTTTCAGGTTTGTGTGATCCCAGACTGTCATTTTCCAGGACAGTATTTGCATCACACTGGAATGACCCTGCCTTTCTCTTCCGAAGGGGAATTTACTGTGCAGTGAGGATAGTAACCCTAAGCCAGCCACATGTTAAAAATAGAAATCTTCTACATCTCAGAAGATAAACGAAACTGTATTATTCATGTTTTCTTTCTTATTTTTTTAATCCAAAGATGAACAGTAAATTACCCAGCAACTGTAAACTCAGCACACAGAGGGATCATAGTGTGTGCAGCTAGGTGTGTACATGTGGGTGTATTTTTATACCTGTGTGCCAGTGTGGATACAGAGTGCTCTAGTGAGTGTTATATTTCTTATGGTGTTTCAGAGAATGATAGGTTCCTAAATCTAAACAATAAGATATTTGTCACACAGACAAAGTTGCAAAGGGTTCCTTGCATTTCTTCCTGAAGCTCCCTGTAAAGATGAGAAGATGCCAAACCACAGATGGGTGGCTTGCTGTGCCTTTCCTAATGCTGTGGAAGAGAAACAGGGCTTCAGTTTTGCTGACAATTACAGTAAATATTGTGATATATTTTCCTCCTTGGCATCAGCTCTATGTTCCTTAAATGAGTAAGTGAAAGTATTTCACTAAAACACCTTTCAATTCTAATGTGTAATTAATGTAATCAATGCTTATATAACATATAAGCATAAGCATATGTGTTAATCACGAACTTATGTATGTATTATATATTAAAATATTGATTCTTACAAAGAATTGAAGCTAAGACCTTGTAATTACTAGGCCACTGTTTTGCCATTAAGCTGTATCCCTAACCCAGATGATTAATTCATAAAACAACAGTATGATAAGTAATTATTTCGTCCCCATTTAAAAAATGAGGGGAATAAAACACCATCACAGTCAATGTGAGGAACTATGTTAGTATCCTACGGGTTGAGCCTGAGCTTGTCTCTAATTTGGGTTAACCAGGCAGGCAAACTCTCATCCTCAGTCAGCACTCAGAAAATTTCAAGTATGAACGAGCAAGCTACAGAGGTATGTAATATATCATTGCCCTGTGGTTAATATGCCATATTCAACAGTTAACAATTTGATTAGTGGGTTGGTAACATGTTAGATGTGACTGCCATAGTGTGGTAAAATTTCTAAAACAAGGGATTGTGCTAAAATTGGTGTTTAAAGCCCTTCTATGAGTACCAATGTTTATGTAGTAATTTAAGTCATGTAATTTTTTTTTTTAAATTGTGGTGCTTATGGGGCTGCAGAGAGTGCCAAGTGGTTAAGAGCACTTGTTGCTCTTGCAGAGGATCCTGGTCCAATTCCCAGCACTAGTGTGGTTGTTCATAACCATCTGTAACCTACACACAGAAAATAAAACAACCTTACACATAAATTTAAAAATAAAATAAATCTTCAAAAATTTGGTATACATATACATGTATAATACATAAGACACATGAAAACACGTGGATAACTTTTATGTATAAAAATGCACATTTTCATGGGATTTTTCAACCTAGAATCAATCTGGAAATGAACTTGATTTCAAAGTAATAAGTAAGAAATTCACATGGAAGTGGTTGACACACAGGAAAGACTTATTCTGAGGCACATTTTGGGGGACAAGGAGACTCCCAGAGAGCTTAAAAAATGGTGGAAATGTGTTTGTATTTATTTTCCTATGTTTTCTTTGATAGACCAATAGTCTCCATTCTGACTGCTGCAAAATCTAAGTGGTTTTATACAGCAAGCGTCTAACAACCAGCGTCTAGCTTGGTATTTGCTACTCGACTGACTGTATTTTAGACAAGCATGCTTTGATTGCCTTTTATCATCAAAGGAGGAAGCTCACTTTAGCCTTATTTCCAAAAGTGACACTTATGGGCAAGCACAGTGACTCACACACGGGGGAGTCTTTCTGCATTTAAGGAAGTGGGCACAAGGTTTTTTTTGGTTTGGTTTTTTTTTTTTTGTTTTTTTTTCCTGCACTGAAACTGCTTTGTCATCTAGTTCGTAGCTGGCTAAGGAATGAGAGAAGATTAAAAAGCAGAGGTCATCTTGATCCCTCTAATTGACATCAACAGCAAGCACCAATGTGCTAACAGTTGTAGCGAATTTCTGCTGAAGAGTTGTTTCTGCTGTCAGGATTCTCCTGAGTTGTTTTGTTTGTTCATTAGCTGCATAATCTTGTAGTTTCTGCCTATGGTCACCTCTTAAAACAGAAACATATTGGATTTTTAGGTCGTTTTAATAGGAACTTGCTTTTCAAGTGCCAACTATTTCAACAAATTAAATGACCAGACCAGGGAGGAAACCAACCCTCCCTGCCCAAGTGAAGACATCCCTATTATTCAAAACTCACCACAAGATCAGCAGACCCATGCAAACTCTTTTCAGATGCGGTCACACTTGACAGTTCAAACAAACCATATCTGATCCCTTAAGACTAAATTAAAAAAAAAAATTAGCCTTGGCGTAGGAACTCCTGTTTCAAAGATAATACGAATATAATTGTTATTTTAACATCGTTTTAGGTGTAAATTCTTTCTATTTCAATACTGACTGTAATTTTTAATTGCCCTTCTTCTGCAAAATACTCAGGTTTGTGGGATGACAAATGAAGAGATTGCTTTGGAATTGTTTATTGTAGCATCCTATCTGTTGGTGGTGATAGCATTAGCCCACGATCCTGTAAAGGGTACCAAGTATTGTGTTTTTGTTTTTGTTTTTTTTTTTCAATAATGGACTTTCTTAGTGGTATTTTATATTTAAAGCTAGGTGCTTCAAACATCCTTACCACTTCCTCATGTCATCAATCTACATTTCAAATGTCTGTCCCCCATAATAAAGTATTTAAAATACAAATAACAAAACAAAACAAACAAACAAAAACCCCCAAACCAAACCAAACCAAAAAACCCTAGGTTTTTTTTTTTTTTTTTTTTAGAGCTAGATTTTCTTCATTCTTCATGTGTAATGTTAATGCTAACATTTCAGGAGCCGTTCAGTAATCGAATGAAACGTTTTGATTGAATTGTTTCTTGTCACACCAAAATGTAGCTTCCAATGTAGCATCTGTCTTATTAGGAATATTATGTAGGTGGGGATTGAAAGGCTTTCAGAAAATCAGTAACCTAGTTAAGGTCCTGTCACCAGTTTAGTGTTCCATTGAGGTGACACTAGCAAACGTTGAAGACTTTGTTACAGAAGGTTGATCTGTGCTATACATTGTACGAGAGTTAGCCATCTCTGTCCTCTATGTCTCTGCCTATTCAATACCAATCACACCTCAGAAGGAAGCTTTCAGAAGTGCCTGCATCAGGCCCTTCATTTAAAGTAAAGACAGAGGAGTAAAATTCTTAAAATGGAGAACTAAGTTGTAGCAGAGCCTGGGGATATTTCAGACTAATTTCTTTCTGCTTCAGTGTACCATTGTTTCTCTGTTTATCTTATAAGTAGTGATAGTTGCTAGCTTTTGCCCCTTCTGTCTTCCTGGACATATTCAATTAAAAATAGTATAGAGATTCGAACATCTGAAGGCTATACATAGCATCTGCATAGTATCATATGCAGAGGCATATATGAAGCGCCATGTGATTTTTTCCCTTTGAGTGAGTGGTAGGAAAGTGCAATAGTCATATGCTCACTGAGTCAGATGCTTAAGCACTGTTTCCTCTGAATGCTGAGTGGCCTTGAGTAAGTCACTGATTGGTTATGTTTCCCCTTTCCTCCTCCTCCTCCTCCCCTTTCTCCTCCTTCTCCTTTTCTTTCTATTGCAGAGTCAGTAATAGTCATTTGTGTTCTCTATTTCTTTTACTTCTTACTTTGGGTAACTGAAAAAAGGCTAACTGCAAGGTAGTACAAAAGAAATTCCAAATCAATGAATTCCTTCACAGTGAAATGCCATGCCTCAGAAAGAAAGCATTTATTCAAAAGGCTTTACCATTTGATGAGAAATAGTCATCTTTTTTTAATGCAAAATTTAAGTCAGGAAAGTTTCAAAGACCTGCCCTCTACTGGTTGGTTTCTGTTTTCTCAGTATAGACACTTTCTTAGGCCTTGAACTTCTAGTCTAGCTCAGGTGGTACTTTCTGTCTGCTGCTTCAGTTTGATCAGTGCCTTGGACTATCACCCTTTACTCCATTCCCAACCTCCAAGCTTAACATCCCTGTGAAAGAACAGCCGGGTGAGTCTGTCTGATTCTGTACTCTCCCAGCCTCTTGACTGCCTGGATGCTTTCCTGCATGTGCCTTCCTCAACTCTTGTGCCTAGCCTCTATCACAGCCTTTACACTGTCCTCTCCAGCAAGTGCTTAAGGCCCAGGCCCACGCATGTGCTTCCCACACTGCCAGTCGCCCAGGAAGCCCAGCTAACATATGACACACACAGCCCAAACATATCCAGCCATTTGTCTCATTCCCATGTGTTTTTTTTCCCCCTTCTGGAATTATATCCTTTTCTTAAATGTTCTTTCTTTCTTTCTATATTTGAATTAACATTTTCTTTCTTTAATTTTTAATTTTAATTTTGTTTTTATTTGGGGTTTCTTTTGCATTTTAACTATTTTTTTCATACTTTATTTACATTTCAAATGTTTCCCCCTTTCCAGATCTCCCCTTTGGAACCTCCCCATTCCCTCCCCCCTCCCCCTGCCACTATGGGGATATTCCCCCACCCACCCACCCACCCACTCTTGTATTCCCTCCTTGGCATTCTCCTCTAATGTACTTTGAACACTGCAGATCTCAAAGATTCCCTACATACTTCTTATACCTAAATTGAAATCAAACCATATTGGATAACAAGTATCCAGGCATTAGGAAAACTGAATGAAGGTGCTGACTTAATGTTAAAGACTTTTTGAGAGTAACAGAAGTTAATAAAACCTTGCAATGTAGGTGCACTGGAAGGGCACTGTGCTGTAGTGAAGACTTAGATTGATTAAAAAGTCTACAGTGTGAAGGAATTTGGATTCTGAACATCTGAAGATACACAGGGTGAGCATCCAACACAGCCCTTTCCTTTGATTGAAGCCAGTAGAACCGGATATTATTATGCCCTTGAAATTTAGCTGACCACTTAGGAGACTGAGAGACCTGTTACTTCAAGTCTGCAAAATAGCTGTCAAGTTTTTCTGCCAGTTAATACATAAAACTGTCTGAGAATAACACAAATCTTCATATATCCAGGGTTATAGGCAACTGCATATTTCTCTTTAATTACTTTTGATTGATTGAGTGACAAGTGAATGTGCTTCCTAATTTATAATAAAGCCATTGTTTTAACTGGTGAATGTACAGCAGTTTTATTGTGTAATAAATATTTTGATAGTAAAACCTTGACACTTACAGATATGTAAGATAAAGGAACATTATGCACATACAGAATGCTATATAATTTTAGTGCACATTTATCTTATTGTTTAAAACATATGTAAGAGTGAAGAAATGAATAACTACCTACACTAATTGAAAAAATCACAAAGTAAATTACAACATGTTTCTGGAATTGTCGTTACTTCATAGTAATAGATTTGACACTACTTGAAATTGGTCATCACAATACATGTTTTTGAAATGACTAATGAGTTTTATTTGATAAAATCTATTCAAAATATCATCATTGTAAGACAACAATTGTTAATAAGATTGTTTTATACAGTTTTAAAATAATCTTTGTATTTTAAAAATTGTGATTACATCACATCCACCATCCATTTACTCCCTCCAAATTCTCTCTTATATCCCCTCCTTGTTCTTTTCATACTCATGGCTTCTTTATTAAATTAAATCTTATAAATGTTATTTTTTTTCCTAAAGACATAAGTTAAAGCTGCATAGTCTGCATAATGCTTCATTTTATGTATGTTTTCAAGGCTCAGAGACCATTGTAGATGATGGGAAGAGAATATTGTAAGAGCCAGAAGGACAGGCATTTCCTGTAAGATTGTATCTCCAAAGACCATCAGAAGCAACACCCGTAACATCTGTCTCACTAACATGACTGCCTAATCATGAGCTAAACAAGGACAACAACAGTAAACCTGCTAATGTTTGGGGAAACTCCCAGGAGATCTCAGTCATACCCAAAGAACTGCAGGCAACTAAGGAAGGCTAAGAGTAGGAGAAATAGTCTTTGCCAGGGAAGAACACACCAACTGATCATCCATTGAAAACAGTTTGTAAGACAGTTCTTTTGGGGGGGACGCAAGCAGATAAATGTGGCATTCGTATATCTTAATATATGTGTATATATACATACACATGTGTTAATATACATATACACATACATTATGATCAGTGTATTTGTAAGAATAAAGTGTGAAATGAAATGAAAGTGAGTCCAGAGAAGAACGAACACTTCCCTTTATTGCTTCACATCTTGGTGAGCACACTCTGGGTTTTTCTCCAAGTCTAGAAGCAATCCATCTACAAATAGTGGTGCAGCCTGTGGATGAAGCATTCCATTTCTCTTCCTGTCATATAGTAAATAATAGGACTTTCTGTAAGAACAGAAGTCCGCAGCATGGGGAAATATCTGCTCCACTCAGAAGGATAATTCTAGAATTCTGCCTTTCTTCGTGCACGATAGTATATGGTGTTCTGGGGAATTCATATGTGGAAAGTAAGCTATCATGTTAGTTCCATGAACTTGAGACTTTTAGAATATACATTCTAATGTATGCTCAAATTACATAAGTGGTTTATATGTGATTTGCATATCAGTGGGTAGATGCAAAATACAGAAAATATTCTTTCCTGAACTATATAGTGTTTCATTTCAGATATAGATATAATTAACTATTTTCTTAAATAGTGTGGTTAACTGCATAAGAAAATCTATAATGTTCTATATAATGTGAATAGTTTATTTGTGATTCTTTTTAGCACAAACAACTTTCTATGATTAATCAGTTTGCTTTTGAACCTATAGGTTTTTAAAGTTGGTATATATTTGCATGCATCCCCAGTTAAGATGCAGTTATGTGTTGCTTTTGAAATTGCAGGAAGCTAACCATATCTCTTGCATCTAATATTCAACCTTTTTTATTTCCCATCCTTTGATTTCATGGATATTTGTCTAAGTCTTGCCATCCTTTTTGTAAGGTCCCCTTTTCACCTGAATCTTCGGTGCTTTGAAGAGATGGAAGATGTGTTGAGAAGCAATCAGGCAGTGATAGTAAAACATTACATGTATCCTGTGTTCTCTGTGGGTAAGCCCCCTGGTGTGTTATATAGTATTTGTATTCTTTCTGAGAGCCAACTAATAACATTTGGTAGTCTTTCAACAGCTCTATGTCATTAGCAGTCCTTGGCTTTTTCTTTCAATTGTTTGGACATATCTGAATGCTGTTTAGTTGCTTTTATGTTTCTCCATTTTCTTGAAATAACCTTGCATCTGGCTCTGAATATTAAAGATAGTTCACACCTGATTTTTTTAATCATATATGTTAAGCCTCTAGTCACCTTAGACTATAGATCTTGTCAATTATCTTTCTTTCTGAAAGCATTCAGGTATTTATTAATAAAATAGATTAAAATATTGAAATTGCTAATGAATAGAATATATGGTATTTCATAAGATTGTTTAAGGAATCTTAAGGAAATCAACTAATGAGATTTTTTTTTTTACCATAAATATTTAGCTTTAACCTAAGCTAAAACTCAGAGTTATAACAATAATGAGTTTCTTAAGTCCATTCATACTTTGGTATTTTAAGGAGCTGATTTCTGTTTCTGAATCAAGTTTCTACAAGGAATTCAAATAAGGGCTGGGTTCACAGACACACCCAATTCACCAATAGTGAGAATGAATTCTGGCTCTGTCTTGACACGACCAAAATATGTGTCTTTCTTAGATTGAGGACATGATATGGCTGGTGTGGGAGAGAACTCAAACACCATGCTGCACTCTGAGACATATGAGCCTGGGTAGCTGCTCCTATCCTTTGCCCCAGTGTAATTTACTTATCAGCAAGATGACCTTCCTTGGGAATTCTCTGGAGCTTTCTTGCTCTGAAAAATTGATTGAAAGTAATTCATGAGGATTATAGGCAGTCTTTAAAGTTTAAAAGTCCTTGCACTGGGGATGTCTTGAGTAGTGTAGTTATTAATATTGATTTTCAATATGATTGTCTCTAGAATCACCTAGGATACATATCTAGCCATGCCTGTGAGGCATTATCTAGATGACATTGACTGATCTGAGTGTACCTGCCTAGAATATTGGCGGCTCCAGTCAATGAGCTGTGGTCTTGAACTGAATAAAATGAGAAAGTTTGCCGAGTAGAAAGATTCTTATCCCTCAGTATCCTGACTACAGATGCAATAGAACCAACTGTCACAAGCTCCTGCTGTTGAGACTTCTCAGCCGCAATAGATTGCACTATGGATTTCTGAGCAATAATTTCTTCCTTAAGTTACTTCCGTCCGGCATGTTTTCACTGCCCCTGGACAAGCACATAATGTAGCTATTAATGTAGGACAAGAATGTAGCTGTGAAACATGTTTGCAGGAAAGAAAAGTGAGATTTAAAAAAAAAAAAAGGCAGCTGAGTCAAGATGGCTCAACAAAGCAAGAACAGAAGAAATTTTACAGACACCAGTTCATGTCAAGACTCATAGTTTATGGGAGTTAAAAGCTTGTCAAAGGGGCAGGAAGTTGGAAATGATGGACTGACTAGCAGGCGACAAGGGGCTTGCTTGGGTTTGCCTGCATTTCAACTGTGCTCTCAGTGAAAGGAAAGGAGAACTGTGGACCATGCTGAGATGCTGAGAGTGGGGAAGTCTGCCATGCCTGTAGTGTAGGTGGACATATGCATGTGCCTTTGCCTATAGGTCTGGGTGAGCTGGCTAGATTCCCATAGATGTCTCTGTGCCTAGATTCCTTATGTGTATAACTCCTACTTAAACATCTTGGTGAGGTTTAGCTTGACGCATGACAGTGTAAAATTGCTCCCACACAGCCTTTTAATGCACACCTTAAGCGCCTTTATCTTAAGTTTGAGAAATTCAGGTTAACCAAGAAACACTTGGCAAATACTTTCCTGAACTCTGCCGGAAGCAGGGCCTTGAGGATTATCTCTGTCTTGCTCATTTGAAGTTGACTCACAACTGTGTTTCAAAACCTCCGAATCTCAGTCTTTCCATTGTTTTCCTTACAATCCTGTTACGGGCTAAGACTTCCGTAGCAGTTCAGTGCACATTCCTATTAATTAGCTAATAGGAGATGAGTGTTATAAATCGTTACGACCCTGGGATGGGGGAGTTTCATAAGCATAGGATCAAGTGCTGATTCTTAAAATAATAATTTCCATCTCGTTGAGTGATCTTTAATTTTCCTTCATCTTAAAAGTCTTGTAAATGTGAGAATAATGAGAACCTCCAGGGATTACCTTGAAGATAAGAAAATATAATAATTATTAAAAATGTCTGAAAAAATTCTGATATAGGTGAGGCTCTCAGAAGTTGATGCACATGCATTTCAATGACTCTTTTTCATGTTGACTTGTTTATGTGTATGTATATGCACATAGCTATAAGAAATTATAGATTTCTTTCAATGACCTAAAATAAAGAACCTTTTGAAGTCTATGGAAGAGCTCAAGAGTTAATGTTCTGCTTTTATCCCAGTTCTAAATGCAGACTGTGTTCAAAGAATACCGATAGAATTAATACAAATTTTTTCTTTGAAGTTCTAATACAGAAGCGCCTAGGAGTAAAATCTATAGTAATTTCTATAAGAGAATATAAAGAAACATGCACAGTAGGAAAACTCAGCATTCTTTGTTGGTTATGTTTTCTTGACTTTTATCTGTTTTTCTGGTTCCTTGGAGAGTTGAGCTGGTCACTAAATTGGCAGGTGATGATGATCTTACTGTTTGGTGCACTGTTAGGTATCTATCTGTAGGAGTCCTTTGGGAGAAGGTCTGCTCTGAGGATTCTGTAGTTCACACTATGTTTACTTTCATTCATATTAGGAAAGACCTATATCACACAGGAAGACACAGTTCAGTTTTTTTCTGATGTTTATTTTTTTCTTTCATTTTCTAGCATGGAAAGTAAGAGTCTTTTAAAAATTTCCTGTTCCCCCCCACCCCCACCAAACAAGCAGCACTTCCTTGCACAAGGCAGAGAGGCTGCCTCTTGCCCAGGGTACAGGAGGAAGCACATGTCTCTGAACTGTTAGTTGTCTCTGTTTCTTTTCACTGGTTATCATCTCTTGTAGGTCTGGGGACAGATACAGAAATAGTCCTCACAAGTTTGGGTGGAGTCAATACAATGACTACCTGCTCTTATCTGCGTGCACAGGTACACACACACACACACACACACACACACTGCATCATTTATATCTGTAATGAAGTCAGACACACACTTTCCATGTACTTCTCTTCCTTCTTTGTTTTTGTTACTTTTTTCTTTTTACTTTTTCTTCTTCTTTTTTGGGATGCAGAAGCATAGCTTTTGGTGCTTTCTCATCTTTCTTCTTATAATTGTAAACCAAGCCAGAATTAGACAGTAACACAAAATAATATGATATTTAATGTGTGTGTGTGTGTGTGTGTGTATTTGCACGCACATGTGCACACTGAATGCAGGTCTGTACACATTATATATGTGGGTATAACTGTTTGTATTGTGTTAGCCTGACAGATATCATGTGCATTCCTAAAATCAGTCTACTATTTAGTTTTTGAGACCAGGTCTCTCACTGAACTAGCTGATGAATTCGGATAGATTGGCTGGGGAGGAAATCGACCTATTTTCCAGGTCTGGTGTTGTAGGCACTGGTTCAATGCCCAGCTTTTTATACAGGTACTTGGAACAAGCTCTCTTGTGCTTTTTACTGCAGGCACTATTTCTATTAAACGATTTCTTCAGCCTATGAAATAATTTTTAATGTGAAAATACCAGGGGAAATATATATTTTGTAGATTGGTCCAATGTGCAATTAGATTAAAAAATTCAAGTTTAGAAATTTTAGCATAGCACTACCCACTGTCTCTCCTGATTCTTGATTATGTTTTGGAACATCTTCCCCATTTAAGCTCTTTCTGCCTGTCAGCATGGTCCCTGGGAAAATTTGGGTGTTTCCTTGCACAGATCCAAACACGCTAGCTGGGCTTTCTTATATGATGTGGTGACTTTCAGTTGATTTTAAGCACAGTTTTAAATGATATGCCTGCTTTAAATGCGAATGCTGAGCAGAGAGATAGCACACGACTTTAAAGATCTGATTCTCAGAATGCAAGCAAATATTTAAAAATGACAGTTGGTGACAATGAAAATCAAGGTGAAATAAAGATGTTTGAATGGCAGAAACAATTTTCTTTTTCCTTATTTTTAGCTATGGCTCATTCTGATGTTGTGAGTATGTATGTGGAAAAACAGAACAAGCTATCCACATTTAGATAAAATCAGATATGACATGAAAGACCCTATGATACCTCAACTACTTCAGGGTTTTTGACCTCAAAAATTATTTCAATTGAATTTAATATGTAAATGTGAAGTAAAGTGTAAGAAGGAAGTACTCTAAGCATAGCACACATATCACTCAATATATTCTTTTGCTAGTCTGGAGAAATTTGTGGCTGAATGTGATGAGACTATAAGAATTTAATTTGAAAGAACAAGGGACATCTTAGACATAGCCATTATCTTACTTGACAAATGAACCCAGTCCACATCCCAAGCCCTGTAGGAGAAGCAAAGTCACTAAAGCACTCATCCGAGAATTAAATACCATCTCTGATGGCCGGACTATTTTCTCATTAACATTAGAACTTGTAAATAGTATGAGAGAAAGCCCAGGTACATTCTAGCTAACCAAGATTTATATGCACTGTATTACCATATAAGCTCCTTTAACCTGACTTAGGCAGCTAAATTCCCCTTGTCTTGATGCTGAGTTCTAAGCAAGATAAAGTTTAAGCCTTTTGTCTCTCATAAATTTTGGAATTCTGAAGCCATCTGTGTCTTAAGTCCCAAAGTTATTCTATAATTATAGAATAGGAGTCATGTTCTCAGACACCAAGACTTAATTTCTTTGAAATGCAGTCAATTTCAGTTGTTTGATTGAATTATGCAGAGAAATACTATACATATATATGTGTATAATATACACATATATATGCTTCTAGATATTTAATTTATTTATTTGTTTTTATAAGTTATATCAGTAATAAGATAGCAAAAAATAGCAAAATAAAATTGCAGTGAAATTGCAAAAAATTCTAACCTAATTTAAAAACTGATAACTGTTTTCTCATTTGAAAAAAAAATACTCGAAATATCAACATGCACTTGTCTCTAAGATATTTAATGGGTGTGAACAAGCCATGAATATATTCCAATATATTCATGGAGACTACATTTCTCTTCTCTGTGGTTTCTACTTCTGCAAATAAATATAATGGTATTGAGTTTTATTCAGTAATATTTGGCTAAAAATTATAGAACACAAGATGTTAGAGCTGAATGGAACTGCAGAGAAGATAGACTCTGATAGTATTGTTTTTATACTAGCAAAATTTCTACTTTCACAGTCATGACACACATCCCCGTTTGGAAACTCAGCTAGGCTGATTGCCCTGGTGTCAAATGGTCCCTAATGGCTCATGTACATTTACCACTATTTGAGTGTTGTACTGAAAACTGTTAAGCTGGTCACATCATAGACATACAGCCTATGTTTAATGCTGAAACTCATGATTACTTTTTCTTTAGCACTTATTCCATTTAGGCTATTTCCCAAGTAAAAGCTTTGCCCAGGTGATCTCGTTTATTCTCTGCAACTATGTGGCAATGAAATGTTGCATTAGAGAAGTTAAGTGACTTGTTAAATCTTTGCCCACAGATCACTAATGGCAGATCAGTGTTTAGATTAACAATCTGACTATGTTTCATTCATCCTGATATTAAGCAGACTCCTTAGCTCAGGAAACAAGTTATTCCAGAATCCTAAACTCCTTTAGATTTTCAAGTTAATTCTTGGCCACAATTCATAAGTAATGCTAGAAATTCAAAATATGTGCAAGGAATTGTCTTTTCTACTATCTTCATGAAAGCTTCAGGTCTAGTGGATTTACCACAAGCTTTGGCTTCTGATGGTGAGATTCAGATGCACTAAGACATCTCTAGGTCATGGGACTTTTTCTCCGTTGGACTTAGTAGTGTATATCCATCTGAGTCTCAGGATTCAGGCTGATTGAGACCTTACTTATTATGAAAACTACCACCTGTTTCAGTTTCAAAAGGCTCAGTCCCAGATAAACAAGATGTCTGGTCAATGACAGAATGAAGACAAAGATCTAAATTTTGGATCCTAATGTCTCTTCCTATGTACTATATATGTTCCATGGTTAACTTAATGGTGTATAGTCTGTATAGTGCAGTTATGCATTAGGGTGGAATAAGAGGAATGCAGTTATTCTTTATAGTAAAGAGGCAGATGGAATTAAGGTAACCTTTTTGTGTAATAGGCTATACATATTTCTAAGTGTCAGAGAGAGCCAGTTTGGTTGCTAGTCTAGATCATATTTCTTAGACAAGTCTCAAGAATAGTTTCAATAGGACTAGTAAAATGGTTCTGTGGTTAAGAGTGCTTTCTGCCCAAGCATGTGGAATGGAGCTGAGAAACCCCAGTGTGTGTAAAACGCTGGGCATGAGTGTTTGTAACCCTAGTACCAAGGGGAGCAAAGAAAGATCTCTGGGGGCTTGATGAACATTAGCCCATCCCCCGGAGGTAAGTCCCAGGTTCCAGTTCAATGACAGATCTTGTCTCAAGGAAATGTAGAGATTTATAGACCAGTATATCTCATGGTTTCCTCTGACCTCTGTACACATATTTGGGCATATACACTCTAACACCTGCATATCTATTACACATAATACACACACACATAACTAATTCTCTCCCTCTCTCTCTCTCTCTCTCTCTCTCTCTCTCTCTCTCTCTCTCTCTCTCTCTGTGTCTTAATAAAGACAGTGAAATAGGTGATGACCAAAGGTAAAAACATGTTGCTATTCTCACTTACCAACACTTTTAAAAAAAGTATTATTTATTTATTATGTATACAATGTATACAGTGTTCTGTACTGCATTTATGCCTGCATGCCAGAAGAGGACACCCGATCTTATTATAGATGGTTATGAGCCACCACGTGGTTGCTGGGAATTGAACTTAGGACCTCTGAAAGTGCAGCCAGTGCTCTTATCCTCTCAACCATCTCTCCAGCTCATCAGAATAACTCTTAAAGCTAAGTATTGTTACTACCTTATACTGAGTGTTTTTTTTTTAAGGTACATAGTGAATTTCAATGTCTTCTTAGTAGCACACACATTGAAAATGTTTATGAATAGAATATCACTTCCTCTGCTTTTAAATATGCTTATTTTCTATGCAACATATTGGACTGGTTGGATTCATATTATCTTGATCTAGTAGTGCCATGCACAAGTGAAGAAACTGGTAAATTATACCTTAGCCGTGTATTCTTAACTTTTCTTTTTCTCTCCTTTTCTTCTTCCTGGCTTCCTGCGTTTATCATCTCTCCATCCTTGAATACCTCTCCTCCTTTCTCTTCTTCCTTTATAATGTCCCCCCTGCATGTGTGTCCCATTTCAGCTTATAGTACATTCATATGTGCATTAATTTACACACGAGGAAGTCAAAGCTTGAGAACTAAAGTGATTTATCCTTTGTCACATAGTTAAGTGCTATATCTGTAATAAAGTAAAAGCATATACAAAGATGGGCTACACACACCCTTGGAAATACAAAGTTGTGTTTAACAGTATTACTACATTGAAGGGCACAGTGATACTTCCATAATGTTGTTTCTGCAGTTGCAGTTTACTGCATAAGAAAGGCCAGAGGAAAGAACTGAGGTGATGAAATATTCTAGCTCACTTCCACTAAATTGACAGTCAACAACAATGAAGGGGAGTCATGGGAAAAACTGTCTTCTACCAGCCGATCCATTGGGGTTGGGTGGGAAGTTAAGAAGTATGAAATGAATTAGTGATAGCTTCTCTATTTTAAATATGGATAATGAGAATATGTCAATGACATGGTGCAAAATGGAAAAAGATGGAGAAGAAACAAAAGATTTGACATTCTAGATAAATACATGGCATTCAGTATCCCATAGGTTTGGAACTATAGAGCTGGATTTCTGGTCAAATGCTCTAACTTTCATAAACATTAAGGGTTCTGTTTTTTTAATATTTTGCCCAGAGTGTATGTAATCAGTTACAGCCATAGAGGTTCCTTTGGGGGTGGTTCAGGCCTTGAAAGTGGACAGGTGCACTTAATAAGATGGAAGGAAAAAATATGGAAGAAGATTTTAGATGGGCGAGGATAGGGAAAGGAGAGGTGCCCACCTTCCCCTTGAATCCAGGAAAAAGGCAAAACCCATGAGACACGAGGTAATTCCATAGCTAATTCAGTAGGTCTAAGTTAAAATTATATGGAACTAGAGAATAGAAGGCATCATAATTGACATAAATTCAAAGACAAAATGGATTGGAAAGTTTGTAAATTTCTAGTGCTAAGAAGAGATTCAGAACAGTGAAAACATGACCATCTTTATCCTCCAGGTTGACTTTGCCTGAGGCCCCATCTTTAGCTTATGCTTTGTTTTACAGTAGCTTTCCTGGTGTAATTTCTTATTTGGTGTGTTTCTGATGACAAATCTACCCCCTATTTTTTCAAAACTAAATGATACATATTCTTCACACTTTATATTCTAATAGTGTTATTGAGTCATGAATCCAAAAACACAAAGGAAAATAGGGTAGAGATGCAGACAGGGAGATGAGAACAGATGTGCCGTGAGAGGTGCAATGGTGTCCCACTGTTGCCAGAGTTACTTGTACATCACATGCAACATTAATTTTAGTCAGAAAATCATAAATGGTTCTGAGATACAGTCAAACGTAATATGCCTTAAATCATCCCCAGTATTACCCATCACTCGTGGAAACAGGGGAATACCTCATTAATGATAGACAACACATTCATTTGTGGTAGTGGCCAGGTCCCGCAGATAAATGGTCTAGAGAATAAACCTTGACTATCTTGCCAGACCAAATGACAGAACCAACACTATGGCTTGACTCCAAGCTCTGCTGCCTGCTGCCTAGACCAGTTTATGCAAATCCTTGGTAAGGCTATTTTGTCACTTAAAAATAGAGACCTGGAATGATATTTGCTCCCAAGGTACAGTGATGTATCCAATGAGGTGTATCAGTATCATGCTTAATGGTTGAGTTGTATACAAATATTAGATCTATACTAATCATCTTCATTGGTAAAGCTTCAGGATGACTTTGAAAGAATACTAAACTAGATACTGCCTTGCACAAGGCACAGAATACTAATTAATGGGAATTTTTTCATTTAATAACAAGGAAGATTTTAATTTCAAGATCTACTATCGTCCTTGCAAATTAGGAGATGGGGTGGGTTCATTGTCTCAAGCAACAATTATTCTTGGACATTATAGACACTTTCTTTTTAACCATATATAAATATATATAAAGGTGAACAAAATTTAAAAATGAAAATTTATTAATGATATTTTGTAGTATTTTGTGTATACTAACATACTGTAGGAATACATAAACATAGTAAATGTAAATATAAGTATTCATACATTTCTCTCAGATTACATATGTTTGATGATTTTCTGTTCTGTCTCCTGACTATGATGTTTTATCAAATGTTGGTTAGTTTTTCAGAGTCACAGTGTTGCTGTTGTAACCTTTGGACAATCCTTTTGCTTTCTCTTTGTGGAAGGAGGCCCACTATAACCCTGGTTATTCTCTCTGCCCTGATATTTTTGGAGATGGGAAATGTCCCTTCTGATGTCAAAGAAGCGCCCTGTAGCTCAAAGAACAAATTGAAGAAATCAGGACTTTTGCGTTTTCAAAGTGAGAGTCACCGAATGACATCCTTCACTCAGGGTAGAGAAGTATAATTTGAATGAAATTCTGATTGCTTTTTATGAATGAATTATAAAGGGTGTAACGAAATTCTGATTGCTTTTTAAGAATGAATTATAAAGGGTGTAAGTATAATGTATCAACTGTACTTTCTTATCCGTGCCTTGTTTCACATCAACTATATTGGTCTGGTAACTTATTGGAGAACAAGTTGCTTATAATGTAACACATAAATGGTACATTGTTCCAGGCATGGGATTCTGTGTGGAGATCTTTGCTGTTTTGGAAAATGATAATAATGATCTCCCATAATTCTATATTAATAGCTACCATGCTCTTGGGTTAGGTTCAGGGGAGAATGTATCTGCAGTTAGTTTCTTCGAACTCACTGTCTAGTGTAAACAGTCAAACACAACTTATTTCTCATGCAGCATTCCTTCCTGTGCTGAGTTCAGGGTTCTCCCAGGACTCAGAGAAAGTGTCACTAACTAATCATAGCCCTTTGGGAGCCTGAAGGCAGTTAACCTGATAAACAATGCAGATGTAGAGATTTGTGTGTGCCTGGAAGCCAACATTTCTGTTTTCTCCCTTAATACTGTCCTGGGCCTTTCCATCTGACTCAGTTAAGACTCACATCCTCTCGCATACTTGCTTTGGTCTAAGAAGACTGGTCATGGAGCCAGGGGTTTGGCCTGCACTCAGGTGATTTTCTTACAGTAATCCCAAACACAGGTGGAGATTGACTCTAATCCCCTTTGGCAATTGCTTCTCCACCCACCATAGAATAATTTGCATGGGGTTTTACCTCAATGACTCTAATTTTTTAGGGCTCATAAAAGCATTTTATGCATTTGGAGATTTATACTGTATTCAGGTTACCTAATATCAGACAAACTTGGTAGTTACTTCAGTAAAATGAAGACATAAACATAAAATGCCAATTTAAACATAAAACGTGCATTGTTTAACTATGAACTTGCCAGGCTCTGGAGCCCAGGTTTCACTCTGTCCATGGAGGTACTGACTGAGGAGGCACCATTGCTTTCTCCTCTCATGGAGGCTCCTCTCCTTCCCATTTTTCTCTCTTATATTGGAAGGAAGCTTTTAAGATCCCATCTTGTCTCTGCACAACCTCAATCCATCAGTATTTTGACTTAGTATTTTTTTTTTTAACATTGCTGGTGTTTATTGTTTTTCTTCCTATTATTTACTTTGAACGTTTCATACAAGTTCTACTGTATTGCTGTAAGTTTATCACAATTCTGCCCATGCTTCCAGGCCTCCCTTTTGTTCTTCTTCATCCTTTCATCAAACAACAGACGACTGGGACCAGAAAATGTAGGGGTTATTGTGTTCTTCCTTCTATCTTCCTTTTCCCTGATCAGCTACATTTTCATTTATGAGTAACTCCTTCACATATCCATAGTTTATTTCATTACAAAAATTTTATTCCATTACAGAGCTACAGTAAGAAAAAAAAATAGTATGGGCAGCATTACATAGTCTAGAACTCTTGATTAGCAGGTTGCTCAGCCGTCAAAAGTAAAAAGTAGACAAGTCGTGCAGTGCTGTGCTGTGTAACTGCCGTCCCAGCACAAAGGAAGCTGATGCATGACAATTGCATGTTTATGGTCAGCCTGCTTTGCAAAATGGGTCTCATAGATTAAAAAACAAGCATGTAAATAGAGTACCGGTAGAGACACAGGAAGAATATATAGTCTTGGTATTCTATACTCACTGTGTCTTTTCCCAATGTATTTTACTGAGGGCCTGAGGAGAGAGTGCTGGCATGGAACCCTCCAATCCATAGATCTTAGCAGGGACCTCTCAATTATGTTACCTTAGAAAAGTGACCTTAATATTTGACTCTTCAGTGTGTACATCACAAAGGTGATAACTTAGTAATGTTTATTTCATCGTCCTGTCAGGGAGATGAATTCAGTTGACAAGTTTCCCACAGCCATGTGATATTTTTCCTTCCCCATGATGCTAGGTTCTCAGTAATATTAGATTACTTCCATGCTTGGTGGTTTATGACGCTGTACATTTTCATTACAGTTCTCCGATGAGGCACCTCATATACCTTTATTCTCTTAACTTCACGGCTTTGGAGGGACACAAACAATGTCACATGGCTAGGTGATTTTTCTCTTCTTATCAAAAGCTGATTTTCATTCTCCAGTGCTTACTATTCTTGTAGAGGATGTAGAGTGCATTCCCAGTAATGTGTTCTCTGTAGTACAGGCACTGTGGAACCACATTAAAATGGGAATGACATTAATTGGGGTTTGTTCAAATGTCCACTTGGAATTCCCACTCCGCTCCCTTCTCTCTGTCAAATGTCCCTTCTGAGATAGACACTTAGGTTTGGAAGCTACTGGTACAGAGGGTCAGTAAAATAACGAAGTACATCAGTGATTTTCATGGTTCAAGAAAGCAATTAGAGTTAGATGATATCACTTATCTTAATGAACACTTAGCAGCAGTTTTCATTTTTGTTAATGGCTTGCCATTGAAGATATGAAGCCATAACTCAGTGTCCTGGACAGGAGGGAGTTGGTACATTCTTAGAACTGCTAGAAGCACAGCACCTGAGAAATGACAGTTTTTATCTCCTAGAACAAAAAACGCTCTGGGGGGGTGCCTGGCAGCTGAAATTAGGTGCAAAATCGGCACCAAGTGGAAACACTTGTGCCCAGGTAGAACATCTGCATGCTTTGCAAGACCTATTATGGGAGTTGGGAGCAAGTAGGATTGTCTTTCTCCCTATGGTAGCGCAGGGGGTTGAGTAGTGAACCTATGGCCTGTGCATGTTAGAACTCTGTTGTTGAGCTATGTCCTTGGCTAAATCTGCCTGTTTTTTAATCATCCTCTGTGATGATGACTTTTATTTTATTATGTGTTTCTTATGTCATGTGTTTCGGCACATTGCTGTATTCTGAAGTTACATATCTCTGCATTAGCTACACTGCCATGACAAAAAGCATCACCCAATAGGTGACTGCGGGGTAGGTAGCTTATTTGCTCTCATTCTGAGGGCTGAAATTCCAAAGTGGAGATATGGACAGAATTAGATTGTTCTGATGGACTTCTCCTTGGATTGCATAAGACCCTGCTTTCTTCCTGTGTGCCTTGACACGGTCTGTCTTCTGTATAAATCTATGTCTTGTTCTCTTATTTTTAAATAACAACATCAGAGATATTAGCCTCTATCTCTAAATATAGCCCCATCTTAAAATATTAGAGGTTAAGACTTCAACAAATGTATTTGCATGCATGAATGAGTAATGGATTTTTATTTAATTTTTGTATGCATTAGGAGTTAGAAATTCTACCAGTTAACTAATGTACCATTTTCTAAAGTTTCTGTGCTTTGCTCACTCTGCCAATATGCTTAGGAAGCAAAATTCCTTAGTTATGTTTCTACGGATTCAGTAAATGTGCCCATTTTTTCTTTGTGTAAGGAGGTAAAGAACCATTATGTCTACCTCCATCAGAACCATCAGAACCTACCATCAGAAAGAATAGCTGAAGGGTTTGGAGAGCTCTTGTGAAAGATATTTAAAGAAGTATGCTGCTTATGGAATCATTAAAAAGTTACAAACCTTATTAATCAATTTTTTAAAATGCATGTGTGTTTTGTGTATTATGGCTGACCTATATCTCAGAACATCCTGGAAGGCCAGGCAATTTATACTTTAGAATTCTCAAAGTCCAGCACGTTTGGACTGGAAAAAATGGCAGTGTACCGAGGACTGGCCTTTTATTCTTCCAGCTGTCTGTGCACAGACTCTAATAATCCCCAGCTGGGCCCTTTGCAACTCCTTTATCAACAAGCCTAGCAACATCATAATGCAAACCACTCAGGTCCAGAAACGTTTAGCACAGGATATTATGATCTGTGTACCTAAGATGTTGTCTAGGTAGGGCATTACTGGCTTTAGTCAAGTATGCCACTTTATACTTCCCAGGCCCTGTATAAGGGGATACCATTTGTCTAGGGGTGGTAATCTTGTCAGTTTGAACTTCTTCTGCAACTGTTTTTATTTCTATACTTTGAACTTTCTGAAAATGCTCAAGAGAGTAAGGAGAAAACAAGGTAGTCTCTGTATCCACAACCTGTATCCAAAACCAATACATCACCAGACCGGAGACAGTGCTCTAGGACATAAAATTCCAGTAAGAGGTAGAGTATGAATGGACTCCTGCCCCCATTGAAAGCACCCATGCTGACCCACTGTTTCCTACTGTTCAGGTGAGGCAGCACAGATTCTTACCCTGGCAGCCTTCAAGAAACCTGCCAAACTCCGGATTAATAATTAGGGTCTTCAAAGCTAATTTTCATGATGTTTCATGAAAATGATTCATGATGTTTATCATAGAGCCCAAGTAGAAGAAAAACAGTCAAAGAATTTCTTCACCACATCAAATAATGCTTGATAAAGAACAGCAGGTGATCTGTGACTTTTTCTGTGGAAGAGACACTGTGGTAAGCTTGGAGGAAGCTTCCATGCTTGTGAGAGAATGAAGAAGTCCCTTTAATTAATTACATGATTGCCTTCACTCAGCACCAGTAGATCACTTTGTCATCAAAGTTATTGTTGACTCAAAGCTGAGTTTCTCTTATTTATTTTTGTTTGTTTGCTTTCTTGCTTATATGTTTGTTTATTGTGCTTTTTCTATTTCCAAAGGGAATTTGAGACAGCTGGACAAAATATGTCAAGTGTTTAGATGATACTCAAGTGGTCATTGAAAGAATTCTGACAGTGGTTGGGGGATCCTTTTCCTTTTCAATTTATTTCCCATAAAAACATTTCCCCATCTAGTTCCTTATGACTTTCCTTTGGTTCTTCACTGCACTCCAAGACAGTGTTGAATTCTTATATTCTCTTCATATCAGCTCCTTGCTCAAGGGCACTCAGATGCAGCTTTTCCCTTACCCCGAGAATATAATCTCCAGGCTCACCAAAGCCACGTCTTTTGCACACCCTAATCCCCAAGAACTCTTGACTGTCTTCTTTTTCATTACAAGCTAATGTTCATAGTTTCTTAAAGTAGTAGTAGGTTTCCTCCTATTTGCATTGCATTTGTCTTGGGAATGGACTGTGAAATCAAGCAAGTTCTCTGATAATTGCCCTTCCTCATCTTCAATTCTGGTGCTTAACACCTGTTGTAGCATCTCTTTTTTCTTTATTTCTACCTTTCCTGCCTACCTGATCTTAATTAACTTTTTTTTGTGTGTCTTTCTGTTTATTCTATATCATATTTTATTTTCTTCATGACATCGCTGATAATTTTTAAGATCCCAAGTCTCTTTTGTTGTTATTTTGTGTTTATATGTCTTATTTCTATCCATATCACTGTGCTGGCTATAGGCAGTTCATCTCTATTGTTGTGTACTACACAGGAACCACTAAACAGCAGATGAGTGAATAAGAAACACCAGATTTAAGCAAAGATCCAAGCCTAGCAACATGACTACATGACTCAGCCAGTAAAGCACTGGCCTCACCAGTGTGGAGTTTGAAGCAGTATAATCTCTATTTAAAAACAAACAAACAAACAAACGGCAATGTGTCCTGTGCCTATAATCCCAAGGATGACAGTATGGGAGGTAGAGCCAGAACACTGTTCCATGCTCACTGGCCAGCTATCCTAGCCCACTTGGAAAAGTTCCAACATAATGAGAGAGACCCTGTCTCAAATAAAAGTGTGAAAGGCACCTGAAAAGATACCCATGATTGTAGTCTAAACTGGTTGTGTAGTAATAACAAACATCTGAATGTTGTGAGCTGACGTGAACAGTGCTTAAGGAAGTAGAGGAAGTCCATTGGAAAATGATAATCCTGAGTCATCTGCTCATAGATCCCCTCCCTCACACATGTGTCCTTCCCTTTCATATGTGCTTTGTCATATTATTTTGAGTAATGATCCACCTTTGAATACAGTTCTCTATAAGTTTATCATGGAATTCCATTCTCTAAAATGTCACCTGCGGTGACCACATCTCAACTCACTTTTTCAGAACTCTCTATCAAAATAGCTCCATGGTTGGATGACAGGGAGAGAAATTGAATGCATCAGCAGAAGCAGTTCCACCATATGGGGGACCTAATATTGGGGCTGCAGTTGCCTAAGTTACTTAAATCTAGTGGTATACAGAACCAGCACGCTGATAATTCATTCTGAATTTTATGTGTTTGGAAAAGATTGATACTTCCTGGACATAACATGAGCAATAAGAGTATACAATGGCGATGTCTTGTTCCCAAGCTAACTTACTAAAGGATCTTTATTTTATGGATTACTTCCAATAATCCTCAGAACCAGGGCCTGCATTGCAGCCAAGCTAAAGAAGGCATGAGTAGCCCAGTCTCGTGCAAGCATGTAATGATCTCATAACTGTCTGTGGTAATGATCTCATAACTGTCTGTGGTTCAGATCTATTTTATTTGCTATTTCCCATTGCTCTCTGATGTGTGCACTTCATTTACATGTAGCAGTAAAGACTGTGGGTGTTCTGCCTAAGTATCACCTGGTTAAAACAAAGGCTAAAAATGAATCTTAGCCTATCTTTTCAAGTTAATGTGCGTGTCTGTGTGTGTGTGTGTGTGTGTGTGTGTGTGTGTGAGAAAGAGAGAGAGAGAGAGAGAGGGAGAGAGATGAGATTAAATTTGGGTCATTTTGACTGGTGTGGTAATTTTATGCACACGGACCCGGGAGATATCTACCAAACCAAGTTATAGCCTGAGTTCTGGCTGAAAAGTAAAGATATGGTTTCTTCATTTGTGGACATGGGTGCATGGGGTCTCATCTCTCTTCTTTTTCCTTCTTCCTCTTCTCCTTTCCTCTCCTCTAGAATTAAATAGCCAAAGATCATTGGCAGTACGTGTGTGAGTATGTGTTTGTGTGTGTGTGTGTGTGTGTGTATGCATATTTGTGAAGAGAGAATTATCTTTTTGTGTTTGCAATAAAAGACAAGAGCAGTGATCTGATAGTGTATAACCTAGACAAGGTTCTCCTTGCATGTTTAAACATCTATGTGATTTCTCAAACAAATATCAATATCTCTCTACTTCCCTTCTTCCTCTCCTTGCTCTATATGTGCATTGAAGCTTCTGTAAACTGTTGAGTATTTTAAAAAATATATTTTTTTCTTTGAGTAATTTCTTCTGTAGATTGCACAGCCACTCTGGGTATGATGCTTATCATTACCCTTATCTGGGGTTTTATTTTAAGCATTAGGAATAAATGATCTTAACCTATATTCTCTCTTGTTCTAGGGGTTGAACATCCTTGAGAGAATAAGAGATCATCAAGAAAAAGAAAAAAATAATCTTTCTTCTGACTCTTCCCCTTCTCATTTCCAAAATTCAGAAACAGTCCCTAGAATGTAGCCTTGACACCTCAACATGACAGGCCTCTGAGAATGAGAATGCTCGTAGTAAAAAGTACTTATTCAGAAAGTACTCTTACATCATTTACATTCAGAGCCATGACTAGTACCGCAATGAACTTAGGTGATGAATTTTTCATTTTTTGGTTGGAAAATCAGATAACTCACCTGGAAATAAACACTATGTAATTTAATTTCATGTGCATAATCCTTATTGCCCACTGAAATCTGCATTCTCCTTCTGAAGGGGGCATGAGATTTTCTGTTCTGATAGGTAAATCATGTGTGGGGAAATATTTTGGCAGAGAAGTAGGCCATGTTTATATTTTTGGATTCAGTTTTTCTTTTTTCCCCATTGGCTTTTTTATAGCTCTCAAAACACTGGCCTAGTTTTTATTGATACTGACTATGTAGAATGATAAAATCCTATACAACTAAAGCTTACTTGAACAATGAGCTTCTGTAAATATGTAGAATTTCTGTAAATATTTAGAAATTCAATGAAGTTCTGTAAATATGTAGAAATGAATGGCATTGTGTGAGCAGAAAGATATGTTTTATACTACACCAGAAAAGAATTTCCTGATTTTAGCGCACAGACCTCATAGAACTGAAGCATTAGATAAAGACGTGCCTCTTTTGAAACCTAGTTTTCAATAATGCTTCATCCTGACCCTATTTCTAGGTTAATAAGACCAAATAATTTAGAATTATTTTGTAAACCAAGCACAGTGCTGCAGCAAGTTTTTATTTTGAAGTTTTTGTCTATAGATTCATGTTCTATACCTTTTTCTCGGGTCATCTAGTTTCTCAGTATTCAGGGACTATTCATCCATCTCTGTCACTCAGTCTTTCTGCATAAGTTAGGGTACCTCAAAACTCTTAGAAGCCATTTTGAATCATTATCTTTGTGATTTCTTATGGAACTTAAGATTGAAGATGTTGCAAAGGTTTACAGATTGCCTCTTCAAATGGAGCAATACCTGAAGGTCATTCTTCCATTTGTTCATTTTTTAATAAGCAGTCCTTAAGTTTTTGCCACATACAGGTGTGGATTCTGGGGCAATAGCCAAGATAAAATCTGACCAGCCTGCAAGGAGCCTACATGGAGAAAGAAGGCCCTGTAGGTCAGGCCTGAACTCATATTCTCACCAAGTCTCCTATTCAGTGATCAGCCATTACATATGTCCATACTTGGGCAGCCCTGGTGGCTGGGACTAGGTGTGTGTTCCAAAGGGAACATCAGTAATGAGGGGATGGAAAATGGAAAGTAAGATCATCTGGATTGCAGAGAAGCACCTTTGTCAAATGAGAAACAGATACTCTGTGGTGTGGGAAGCATGGTTGTCTAAACTAATAGTTGGAAAATATCCACATAGTGAGCATCATTTTCTGTGTGTTGATGATAAGACATGGCAGTGTTCTTTCCTACAGATTTACCTAGATTATTTGGGTTACAGAGGTGAAAGTGACTGCACAAGTTAACACATGGAGTAAATGGAAATGCTCATCGAGTTTATATGTTCTCATAGCTCACCCCTTGCTCGGTACATTCTCCCTCTCCGTCTCTCTTAAACCAGCACACTTTTTGCTTAATTGCTGCTGTCCTCAGGTTGTCCTTTCCATATCTAATCTTCTACAGTGTTCTGTAAACACAGCTGATTGTTACCTCTACATGACAAACAAAGGCCAACCCAAAGTGAAATCAGGCATCATCACCCTGTTCCTAGTGAGTGGATGACCTGATATCAAAACCGATTTGGATTGACTCCAAATCCATTGGTCTTTGAAAATGCCAAACCAACTCCCTCATTACTCTTGCAGAAGACAGAAGGGCATAATGTGTACATGCCAAGAAAGCAGTTCTTGAAGGGAATATCTGGGTAGATTCACTCTAAAGTGTTTAAAATTAGTTAACTGGGGAAAATCGATACAATGTACATATCCAGCTACCTTTAAAATGGAATAAAATGTTTGTAGGCATAAGCTATAGGAGGGTTATCCCCGATGCACCATGCCCTTTCCTAGGCTATTCTTTCTTCAATTTCTCCTTCTGAAGTTTGCTTTGCATGACTACTAATCAACAGCTTTGACAGTGGTCATCAGAAACTATGTTACGGGCATCTACCAAGACATCTGGCTCATTCTAACTGCTCGCTCAAACTAACTTGGGTGGTTAATGTGCAAAGTGGTCAGTGCCTGGCAGCCCCCAATATTATAGTCAATCGCTTGAAACTCCCAGTGAAACGAGGCAGGCAGGTGGCAGTAGAGAATGTGTATTCCGATTTTATGTATCTGACTCTGTCAGGGTGGCTGTTTGTTCTAAGTTGATTTCTATCACTTGAAAGAGTTGGAAACCACAGGAGAAAAACCTTTTAAGCCCCCTAGAATCTGTGCTGGCTAGAGTAGGTTTTATTTTTACGTTTACTGTTTTCAGCTCTAGACTTAGTGGAGCCAGGAAATTGTCCAGTGTTTAAACTGCATCCTTTCCCCCACACCATCGGTCTCTCCTCTCTGGTATTTGGTTTTTTCATTTTCCTTTTCTGCTTCAGAAAAGAATATTCACCTGATGGAGTTGTTCAAGAGAGGGAAAGGTGACTTCAGAATGAGAGAGAGGGTGTTCTTCTACTCTTTCAAATTCCCTTCCTAATCATGCATCTCTGTCAGTGCCATCAGACCATCGCTATTGCTACATCACAATACCTATGCTTAAGAATGAGGAGCTGTGGGCATGACCTCTAAATTGCTATGGTCATTCCAGATTGCAAGGAAATCATTTATAGGCTGGCTGGATGTGTGGGTGCTATACCTTCAAGGGGATGATTTTAAATTCAAATTGCTGCATTCCAAAAATTACCTGAGTGGAACATGAACCTGGAAAACTATTCTAAGACAGTCCCTATTCAGATCAGCATCCTCTGCCTCTGACAAAGGTTTCATGTAAGCTAGGTTGGCCTGGATCTCACTGTGTATCCAAGTGGGACTTTGAACTTCTGATCTGATTGCTAGAATTATAGAAGTGCATCAGCATGCCAGTAAATGTGGGGAATGGATATTGAACTTAGACCATTGTACATGCTAGGCAAGTTCCTACCAACTGATCTACATCCCCCGACCTAGTTTCTCATTTGTACTTTATCATACCCAGTGTTGTCCTGTCACAATCGAGCCAGTATAACCAGCTCTGGAACCATTAAGGTTTTATTAGGTTTGTTCTGGTATCACTATGTGATGTGATCGGCAGTGCTTATTGACAATTTTTGTTTTCTGTTCTTTGATTTTTATAGTCTGAGTTTATTAACTGCTCCTGGAATCCAGCCTTCTGGAATTAATTAACAAAGCCCTCTTCTTAGGCAGCATTCTGGCAGAATTGTACAGAAAGCTTTTTGCGTGATTTATATGCTTTGAATCTCAGTTCCTGTGAAAAGAGTTAAATTAACTTACAGTAGCCTAGAATAACTGCCATAGTCACTGTCTTCTTTAAGAGACTGGCTGGACCATGTTCTCCTTGCTTCCAATCAGCAGTGTACATTCTGCTTTTAGATGCTGTGCTGCTATTGACTGTCCATGCAACTTTTTGTTTGTACCTTTGAAGACCTATAGAGCCATTATTTGTAATCTGGTTTCATGGGCTGGGGAAGGGTCATATTCCAAACAGTATTCGTAGGAGGGAGGGAAAAAAAGTTTGCCCTCTCTATTTTGAGTTCATTTTATAAAGCATTTTCATCACTGACTTTTAAACACTTGTAAATGGACTGTAGAATGAATTTTGACAGCTTATTACTTTTTGAAAGGACAATAAAGAGTTGGAGAAAGTATTCTGCTGTAGAAACTTCAGTCACTCTCTGGATTAAGCTGGGTTTTATGCCTTGGTTCAAGCCTTAGGCAGTCTGCACTCATAGCACAGACTGTTTAGATCGACTCTTGCCATGAGCCTTCTGCCCTACAGAACCAGTCCTACCCATGAGCCTTCTGCCCTGCAGATTCAGTCCTACCTCCTGCGTGTTGGTTATTTGGTTTTTGTTGTTTGCTTTTCTAGATATGCCATGGATTAGGTTAATGTCCAGTGCACAGTGTCAAATCTCTGGGTATTATAACCTCACAGCTCTTGACATATTTTTTGCTAATTCCCTGCTTACACATTCCTTCCCCTCACTGAACTTGAAACTACACTAGGTCAAAAATTACATGGTCCCTTTTATGTGAATTAAGCAGGTTAGTAATTAACTCTGAGTAACCAATAATGCATACATGTTACATTAATAAAATAAATAAAAGCACTTCTTGGAGTTATTTAGCCAAGAATGAATCCATATTTGACTTTTTTTTTTTTTTTTTACTTCATACTCCTTTCCCTGCCTATGTCTTCTGTCTATCTGTCCATCTGTTGTATGAAACCGAATCTGTGCCTCCCTAAAGGCTGTCTTGTGCATCTGTTTCCTGTGTCTGTCTGTTTCTGTCTCTCTGTGTGTGTGTCTGTTGTATGACCTTGTGTCCTATGTGTGTCTGTTCCAAACGAAGGGCTTTTCTTTGTCTTTATTGCAAATAAAAAGCAGGATAGATAGCATCACATGTGGAAAGAATGAGATATATTACTAAATATCTTTAACAGAGTTTTACAAGAGATTAAGTCATTGACATCAAATGATCTCAACTGACCCAGGCAATAGTACTATAAATGTCATTGTTTATCAACCAATATCCATAAATGTTGTATTCAACATTTATGGTAGATATTTATTTTAGAAGATTGCTTTCAACATCTGAATTTGTCTCTTTCCACAAATGATATATATGCATTGTTCTACACTGGTAGCTTGCAAGAGTACATGACTTCAGATTAAAACTATGCATGAGCTTAGGCTGTAAAAGTTGACCATATGGAAAATTCAAGAGCAGTAAAACTGGTTGACAAGTTGGTTTGTTGTGGTTTCTGTTGTTGTTTAAGATTAAACAAACAGGCTGAATACACAGTTGGATAGCAGCCTCAAGTCTTAAGTGACAGCAAGCTGTATTATTAACTCTTGTTATCAGGTCCAAACAATGTTTTACCACACCCTTACACAGCTGGGTTCTCATTCTATTTGACAAATATTGTTTCGATGAGAGAAGGGAACTGACATTTAGGTTGGGAAGATAGCTCAGTAGGTAATGGACTTGTCACTTAAATGGGACAACTTGATTTTGAATCCAAAACACCCATATAACTGTCAGATAACTGTGGCGGCCCACTTATAATCCTACTACACAGGAGGCACTGCCAAGAGATCCGTAAAGCAAGCTGGCAAGTTAGCGAGTGTCCAGCTCTAGGGTCAAGTGACTTTAATTTGGGCCTTTACAAATGAATATGTGTTTGTCAACTAAATCTACATATCTGTTTAGAACATGCATGCAAATGTAAACATATGTACACATACATACAAACAATGTCTCAGATGTTAGTATTTTCTAAGTTTATATAACAAATAATGTTTTTACTTTATGAAACTGTGCTCCTCTGAAAACAAATAAGCCTGTAAATTCCTACTGGACTTTTGTGCTAGTCACTGAGGTAAAGAATTTCCCTTGAAAACAGAATGGGAATGTACCCACTGGACTTTTATGCCTAAAAGATACCATTTACATGTAAAGTTTGACTTGATGTTATTTCCTGGGGACAGAGCGTTTAGTCTGTTTTCTGCCTTTTTTCTCAGAAGAGATATGTGGCATGCTTTCATATTTTTCTTATATTTAACATATCAAAATAATTAAGGCACCTTTGTGCTTAGGGACTGTTTGCCCAACTTCAATGCACATACCCAAAGCTTTTGCTCACATGAACATTTTATTCCCCAAGATTCTTTTTGTCCTACCAACCACCCATGTCAGGCTCATGCTGCTGAGAAAACCACTATACTATACACTGGAGTGAAAAGGTGGTAAGGAAACACTAAGACTATTTACAGGGAAAACTAAGGATGGCACCAAGGAGAGAGATAGATATCTCCTTGGTATATGTATTCTCCTTGGTGTGTGTTATTTGTATAAACTATAAGCACATAGAGAGATTGCTTCTGAAAGGAATGTCTCAGGTTTAGAACGTGACAAAACATACTTGTGAAGAGTTATAATTTTTATGTGTATATATTTACTTGTTTATATGCACATTTGTGTTTGTATGTGTGCACATACATTTTTGTATGCATGTGTGTAAAAGCCAAAAGTTGACATCCTGAATCTTTCTGAAACACTCTTCTTGTTTTTTTGAGACAAGTTTTCTCACTGAGCTTGTTCAGTGATTCATTGCCAGTGAGTGGCCAGCAAGTTCCAGGGTTCCTCCTGTCTCTTCAGCAGCAGTGTTAGGATTACAGATGTTTAATGGTGTACCAGCTTCTTACATAGTTTCTAGGGATACAGACTCAAGTTTGTGTGCATGTGCTTTGAGGACATCACTATTCTAGGCATCTCTACAACCTCCTCAACTACTTGCTATTTAATTACTATTGGTTTTATTTGGGAAAGTATCATACCACTTCTGAGAACATCCTTCTTGCTTCAAAGGTTCCAAGAATATCTAGGTTCTAATAATTAATTATATATTATAAAGTTCTATAAGTTTGTGTTCCAAGGAATTTTTTTGATGTCTTCTGTTTGCTTGTTAGTTTTTATTTTGCTTCTGCCTTTAAATTACAGAATAAGTGTATACTATCTTTGACCCTTAGATAACATTGACAGTACTCCATTTTATTTTCAAATTGTAAATTTTAAATCTAAAGATAACTAAGGAAATAGTTTCAAGAAGAGCCTCTTTGCTGTGGATATAAGTTGTTCTAATTTCCCTCTTGGTGAGAATTGAGAGCCTCACAGCCAGCCATGTCCTGTCATGTTAGCTTATTTTGCAAAGAAATCAAATCTGGCACCTTTCAATTAACTTCTTTCCCTCTCTATCGCAAAACAGATGGAACACATTGTGGAGCAAAGAAGGCATGAGTGCTATCCTTGGATTACATTGACTGCCTTAATTGCAGCTTCTCTCCTTCCAAAGCTTGGTAAAAGTCCTCCTGTAAAGGCAAGAAACTGCTCTCGCTTTGGAAGGTGTTCACATTGAAGCAGAATTCATTTTCATTTTTAAGATTGACAATACATAGGACAATCACAAAGCCCTATCTCTTTTATACCTAGAGGTCCCAGGAAAGGGAATGTCTAAATAGAAAATTGCCTGGTACTGATATTTGCTCATTCTCCTGGGTAACAAGTTTAAGCTATTCTACCGGGGAGGAGGAGGGGGGAAGGAGGAGGAATGAGATGGAGCAGGTAGAAAAGAGATTTCTTTGCCTTCCTTCTTGGGGCTATGTTTCTTCTGGATATCAGAGGAAAAAAAATATGTGTGATGATTTTAGTGATACTGGTTGTCTATTAGCATGATGTTAACTATCACAAAAGGAGATAATTATTTCACTTTGTGTGTGTGTGTGTGTGTGTGTGTGTGTGTTCATAGGAAAAAGTGGAAGGAAGTATTTGTCTCATGGTACCCTTATTCTCTTCTTACCGTCCCTCCTGACATTTATTGTTCATCCTCTGGAATTCCCCATTAAGCACAGGTACTATTTTGTACTAGAATTTGGAGATATATTTTGCAAGAGACAAAAGCTAACAGATTTTCAGTTTTCTTACCATATCTAAAATATTCCATGGTAATTATGTTCAGGAATACAACATATTTGGGAGAATTTCTTAAGAAGGGTGCATTTTCAAATGGCTCAGGACCCATTTTGCATTTCTACAATTGATAATTCTGTAGGGCTTCCTTCCTTTCTAGATTGCCATCTAAAACAATGGAGCTTTCCACTCATCTTCATTGACAGACAGCATGTATCCTGAAGTGTGTCACTTGCTCTTACCTGTCAGTATATGCAAACAGATATCAGAAAATACTGATTGAGGTGTAAAATTTCCCTAGGATTTTTGTCAATAAACTGTAATAGTCCCATCTCCTTTGGAAGATTTTGTACAATAATCATTTATTTCTTAAATATCTTTCACACTAAGCTGTTTTCTCTTAAAATGCTTCCTCATGCCAACCTGGCTCCCAGGACTTAGCCCCAGTCAGCATATTACCCCATGGCTTAGATGTAGCAAACACGTCTTCCATAACTACACTTACTGAATCTTTTGTGTTTTCTTTTTTACAACAGATTACAGACTCTGCTTAACCAAGAAATTCCTAGGCTGCTCTACACAGGCCTGACTTACTATAGAGGAAAGAAGATTTGTCTGCCTGGCTGGACTTCTCTTGACAGTACTTGGCATCACACTTTGCTAGTGTCAAAAATTCTTCCTGTTGAGTTGTTTTGCACATGGAGGACCACTGCATGAGGATATCCTAGGCAGATCAGACTAAAAGCATCAGAAAGGTTGTTTTGCCATCTACTCTTGGATCACTTCCTCTAACAGAAGTTCTAGACTTTGACAGAACCTGGTCCGGTCATTTTGAATTTATTTTCTGTTTTTTGCTATTGTTTGTTGTGCTTTTGTTTTTGATTTTTTTCCCCCCATCGCATTGCATTTTATTTCTGTCCTACAGAAATGGGCCTACAGACTACAAAGTGGCCCAGCCATGGGGCATTTTTCCTAAAATTTTGGCTCATCATTTCCCTGGGACTCTATTTACAAGTGTCAAAACTCCTGGCCTGCCCTAGTGTATGCCGCTGTGACAGGAACTTTGTCTACTGTAATGAGAGAAGCTTGACCTCAGTGCCTCTTGGGATCCCGGAGGGCGTAACCGTACTCTACCTCCACAACAACCAAATTAATAATGCCGGATTTCCTGCAGAGCTGCACAATGTACAGTCAGTGCACACGGTCTACCTTTATGGCAACCAACTGGATGAATTCCCCATGAACCTTCCCAAGAATGTCAGAGTTCTCCATCTGCAGGAAAACAACATTCAGACCATCTCGCGGGCTGCTCTTGCTCAGCTCCTTAAGCTGGAAGAACTACACCTGGACGACAACTCCATATCTACAGTGGGAGTAGAAGACGGAGCATTCCGGGAGGCAATTAGCCTCAAACTGTTGTTTTTATCAAAGAATCACCTGAGTAGCGTGCCTGTTGGGCTTCCTGTAGACTTGCAAGAGCTGAGAGTGGATGAAAACCGAATTGCAGTCATATCAGACATGGCCTTTCAGAACCTCACAAGCTTGGAGCGTCTTATCGTGGATGGGAATCTCCTGACCAACAAGGGCATTGCTGAGGGTACCTTCAGCCATCTCACCAAGCTCAAGGAATTTTCCATAGTCAGGAACTCGCTCTCCCACCCACCTCCTGACCTCCCAGGTACGCACCTGATCAGACTCTACTTGCAGGATAACCAGATAAACCACATCCCATTGACAGCCTTCGCAAACCTCCGTAAGCTGGAAAGGCTAGATATATCCAACAACCAGCTACGAATGTTAACTCAAGGAGTCTTCGATCATCTCTCCAACCTGAAACAACTCACTGCTCGGAATAATCCTTGGTTTTGTGACTGCAGCATTAAATGGGTCACAGAATGGCTCAAGTATATCCCTTCTTCTCTCAATGTGCGTGGTTTCATGTGCCAAGGTCCTGAGCAAGTCCGCGGAATGGCTGTGAGGGAGTTGAATATGAATCTTTTGTCTTGTCCCACCATGACTCCTGGCCTACCTGTCTTTACCCCAGCGCCAAGTACAGTTTCTCCAACAACTCAGTCTCCTACTCTCTCTGTTCCAAGCCCCAGCAGAGGCTCTGTGCCTCCAGCTCCTACCCCATCGAAACTTCCCACCATCCCTGACTGGGATGGCAGAGAAAGAGTGACCCCACCTATTTCTGAAAGGATCCAACTTTCCATCCACTTTGTTAATGATACTTCAATTCAAGTCAGCTGGCTGTCTCTCTTTACTGTGATGGCCTACAAACTGACATGGGTGAAAATGGGCCACAGTCTCGTAGGGGGCATCGTTCAGGAACGAATTGTCAGTGGTGAGAAGCAACACCTGACCTTGGTTAATTTAGAGCCCAGATCCACATATAGGATTTGTTTAGTACCACTGGATGCATTCAACTACCGCACTGTGGAAGATACCATCTGTTCTGAGGCTACCACCCATGCCTCTTATTTCAACAATGGCAGCAACACTGCTTCTAGCCATGAGCAGACAACTTCCCACAGCATGGGCTCTCCTTTTTTGCTTGCGGGCTTGATTGGGGGTGCAGTGATTTTTGTGCTAGTGATCTTGCTCAGCGTCTTTTGCTGGCACATGCACAAAAAAGGACGCTACACCTCCCAGAAGTGGAAATACAACCGGGGCCGACGGAAAGATGACTATTGTGAGGCAGGTACCAAAAAAGACAACTCCATCTTGGAGATGACAGAAACAAGTTTTCAGATTGTCTCCTTAAATAATGATCAGCTCCTTAAAGGAGATTTCAGACTGCAGCCCATTTATACCCCAAATGGGGGCATTAATTACACAGACTGCCACATCCCCAACAACATGAGATACTGCAACAGCAGTGTGCCAGATCTGGAGCATTGCCATACGTAACAGCCTAGAGGTCCAGCATTAGAAAGGTGGAAAACCAAACTTTCAAGAACACACATATGTGTGCACATAAAGACACGCAAATTACATTTGATAAATGTTACCCAGATGCATTTGTGCATTTGAATACTCTGTAATTTATACGGTGTACTATATAATGGGGTTTAAAAAAAGTGCTATCTTTTCTATTTCATGTTAATTACAAACAGTTTTGTAACTCTTTGCTTTTTAAAATTAAAAAAAAAAATGTTGCTGAAGTACTGTACGGGGTTGTACAATGAGAACCCAATGCCAAGGCAGAAGAATGAGTGATTCATCTTTAAGATGCATATTAACCACTTCGCTGTTGAGGCTGTCAGAATAAATTCCTTTTCTAGAGCTGATAGTCATACGAAAGGATAATGTCAGATGGGCTCATCAGAGTAAGAGGAATAGTTTGGGTAAAGAAAGAATGGCCTAGTCATTTCTATGTTTTCTATACCTCCTGGAAGAAACACTTTATGGAAAAACTCTATTATGTAATAATAACGAGGTAGTTACTCCAGTTTGACTGAGTGCAGGAAACAGAGAGAACATCATGAGGAAGCCAGTTCCCATGAGATAAGTTAGGCCAACTTGGCCAAATCAAGGAAACTGAGAGATTTGAAATGTCCTTAAAGCCCCAAGGTTGGCTTTCTGACTGTGAACTTGAAAATCACTCTTCAGGCTTCCCTGGCCTTATGTGATAACAGATTGGAAACCTGAGTCTCACTCTTGTTGTCTTCAGGGACCAGTATGATCAGTTCTAGCAAGAAAATTCCCCTCAAAACTGTCACTGTCCAAATCATATGTAAGGTTGAATCCTATCCAACAGAGTTATATTCTAGAATAATTTTTTAGAAGAGGCTAATAAAAAAAGAATGGGAAGAATTATATTGAATGGAATTATTTTTGATAATGAAAATTATTTGGGTATATTCACCGAGGCTATATCAACATGATATTTAGACCAACAAAGGAGCAGTGTTCAGAATCTATTACAGTAATGTGTTGATTTAAAAAGTACTAATGACATTTAGACAAAAATATTGGTGGTTCTCTTACACTGTGTCAATGGACTTTGCTAGTATCATGTTGAAATAGCTTGAATTAATACCTATATTCACCCTTAAATTCTTGTCTTCCAATCACCTTACATATTTTTTTTTTGTAATTAAGTTGTATATGCCATCTTTGCCCCCTCCCATTGCTGGGTATCTTAAAGAAAAATATGGATGCAAATTTTGGTTGCACAAAATATTCCTGATGTATTTTTGCATATTAAAGTCCATATTACCATTCATTGCCAATGATTCTGTGAAGGCACCCAGGCTGGGCAAAACAATGCATATTGTTAAAAGCAATACTGTTTTCATTTTGAATTAACTTTGCTACTGTTCCACATAGAAATTCCATTTGTTGGTTTTAGATTGTGGATCCTCCTCTAATTTGATAATTACAGAATGATAATTAACCCTATGGTAAACGACTACCAGTGAAAACAAGTAAGTCGAAGAATGAAAGTTTTCCCAAATCTTGGCAGACAAGGGCCAAAAGCAGAGGGCATGGTAGGAGAACGGTATATTCATGGTTCATACTAGATATTTTTGAAGCAAGTCCATTTTCAGGAAACATGCATAATTTACCCTAATTCTTGTCATCACATAGGTGTAGAAGGGCTATAGACCATATATACTGTCTAAAGAAATTCACCTTTGGGGATTTTTTTTTTCAAAGTCACTTTTAAATATTTCATTCTCTGCTCCGTTACAATCACCCTCCACTTTAGTAACTCATGAAATTGATGTCATACTCTTCTTGCTCTTTCTCTCTCTCTCTCACTCTCTCTAAGCAAAATAAAACTGTGATGTGTCTTCTTGTAAAATTTAGATATACAATGCTATGCAACTTTTTCTTTATAGTGAGAGCTTTATTTTCTGTAATAATAAACCCCGACTTATATGTTTTAATCTCCCTCCTCCCTCAGAATAGGCAGAGAAATATAACTGCAGCGATAACGTTGTAGAATCCAAGTATTGAAACTGTGCAGTCAGTAGAGCCGAACATAGTTATGAATTAATTTAATGAATTCTAAAATGACTCGGGTTTCCACTTTAGTCTATTAGCTCAAGGGTTTGGGCTGTTGGTTTCTGTAAAAGTAGGCTCACTTAGTAAATGGATAAGACCATCTGAAATGGTGATCAGTGTAGTGTTACATCATCTAAAACCAGGACAGTAACATGGGGCTCTCTGTGTTAGCTGGATGTTTCCCTTTCAATGTCCTCTTGACTCTCACTATGTAGGTAAAGCTGTGTGCTGAAAAATACATTGGTACTTTGATTATTTTGAGGATTTTTATTTTGTTATATAACAAGAAAAGCATTCTTGTCTCTTGATATTGTGTATTTAACTCCCAGTGGCATTTGGAACTCTGAAAATGTCTTTTCTTTGTCTCAAGAAGAACAAGAGTTGAGAGATTCCCACAATATCATATGACATCCACAACACTATTTGGAATCAAATTGGTACTGGAGAGGGCCGGTCATGTGAAACCGTGTTCGAGAACCGGTGTTCTCAAAATTGCTCTGGTAGAAGGTATTTCTGAAAAGAGAGTCTTTATTTTGACCTCATGAATAACATGGGAAAGACATCTACCATGAAAATCAGATGCCTATCCATAGTACTGTGCCTGATGGACTCACCTACATCAGATTAGAAATCACCTTATAGAATCTATACTAGCATATGAAAATTTGAAAAATCATGTGGCCAGCAGTCATTGCTGGATAACATTTTGTTTGTCATCTTTAATGAGTAGACTGCATTCTGCAATTTCATCTCTGATTTTGGTCCTGTCCCAGCCTCATTATTATTTATTTTGAGATAATTAGTCAAGAGTCAAAGTTGAGTTGATCCCATATATTGTCTACCCCTTGTCTGAACATTAACTTTACTTGCACAGAGGACATTGCAAAAGGAAATGCAAAGCATGGTCATACAGATGTTGTTGGTAGTTAAATAGAAGGTGGTTACCTATGCCTCCTTGCTTGTACAGATGCATTTGACCCTGGAGAGGTCCTAGGTTTCACTTAAACACTGCCATATGCGTTGGTCAGGTAGTACAACACATAGGTCAATAACAGAGAGACATGACAAGAGTGTTCCCTGCTTAATTATGATATAAGTGGAAAAATCCTCCATTGTGAGAAATAATGCTATTTGTATTTTTCCAGATGTTTGTTGATACAGTATTAGACATTTTCTCTCAAGAGTAAAAACAAAATCTGTAATATCAATGTTTTGATAAAAAATGTATTAATGACATAGCTAATATTACACCTTTGTTGTTTTTAATAATGGAGGTCATAATGGTCTTAGGCATGGCACACAGCCAGAACTTCCTTCTCCCCTTGAGAAAACTTAGCCCTTCATGTAAGGGGAGCATCCATTCCAAACACAAGGCACCATTGTTTTATTCGGAGACAGGTGCCACACTGGATCAGCATACTTCAGCTGCAGCATCCCCTGCAGCTTTGAACAGTGAAGTGGTTAATTTCCATTGATGTCTTTGTTTATAGCATTTATCTCTGACCTATCAAAAGAGGATATTAGATGTTGCTTTAGAACTTCAGGATAACATATCAGCTCATAACTTGCTTTTTCCATCTAAATGGGAAAGCAAAATGGAAGAGTGCCCAACACAAAAATAATATTTACACAAAACAACTCTCAATTCTTAGTCTTGTCAAACTTTGCTGTTTTATAAGTTAAAGTATGAACCAATAGAAAGCTATATCTATACCCCTTTCTAGTTTCATCAGCGGGATTGAAGGAATTGTTGGCAGCAAGGATACCTTCCACTGATAATGGGGAAATGTTTTGTACACAGTATAATACTGTTTTAGCAAACCAGGTTGTTTTATTATAGTATTTGGTTTTCTAGCTGCACATCCACCAGAAGAGCACAAACCAAGGCCATTGCAACAGGCATTTTAAAATTAATATAAAACATGCAAATCCACACATACACATACATGGGGATGTTTGTATCGGTGTCTGTGGGATGTGAGGTTTGTAACCAGTTATGGCATAATGAGGCACCGCCACTGTATACCCTCCTAGGATGATATTTACTGAACCAGTAACTTTGATGATGTTACTCTTGGAATCCTATGTTGATTTAATTCAGGTTTGTGTTTAGTGTGTTTCTCTGACAAGGGACTGCAAGGGGCTGGAAGATTCTGTGTCATGCATCCTCGGAGACCTACCATGTTGCACACTTTGTTAACAACAGACTTCACTCTACACTATACAGTACCTTGTTGATATATTCAGTAAAGGCTTATTTTAAAAGAAAAATCTATTGTGTTTATCTGAATAAGTTCATCAGAATATTCCGTGTACTTCTCCTGCAATGTAAATGGAAAATGGGAAAGTTTTCATACAAAAACATGCCAGAGGGGAAGCAGTTTGTAGACTGTTCATATTCCCCTACTATTAATCTTTGTTTTCAGTCATAGTCCTTTTTGTGGTAGTCAAATGCTCTTTCCTTTTTCTCCCACTGGAATATTTTCAGAAAATGATATATACACTTCACCACAGAAAGCACAGGGTTTTGTATTTGAGAATACAAATAGACACACGTGACTAATATGTATAAGATCACAGATTTTATCTCTCCTTCACAATATATGCTATTTGTTTTGAACATTAACTGTGAGAATTCTTGTCCCTTCTATTTAAATATTCCTTGCTGCATGGTCGTCTGTACTTTTTGATGGAAACTCAAGATAGAGCATCTTCTCATATAACTCACATGTAATTCTAGTTAAACTTCCAAAAATCGTCCAAAATTCCTTTCTCTAACACTTGACCATTTCACTTCTGATGTACTTGACATGAGATAAATTAATCAGGAAATAAAATTATAACCTTTAACTTAGCCATCATCACTAATCCTGGACCTCTCCTGGATAGTTAACTGTGAAAGCCAGTGTTAGCTATCAATTTATATTACTTTGAGACTTTACATAAACAACTGAAATTGCTAATCTTGTCTATTTTTGACAAGAATTACCAACTTCACTGTACATAGGCTCTCAGCCAATAAGAGCCATTCATTTTGTTGAATTTATTAAGGTTGTCATTCACTGTTCTGTGCTCTAGGCAGAGTTCAGAACCTTTGTAAAAGGACAATGCAATCTTAGATAAATCAACCTTAATTTCTAGCCCACTGGAAATCTGTGTTCCCAACATATTTACTCCTGACCTATTATCTATAGGACTAGGTTATGTTCTACTCTGTTGGATTCAGAGAAAAATGATCTTGCAGTTTAGGAACCTTTTGTAAGACACAATAATAACAACAGAATGCCCACAGTAATAAAGGAGTTATATCTATCTATGAGGAAGATGATGTATTTGTCATAAAGTGTCATTCATTGTTGCAAAGTGATAGCATATTGGCAAGTGGAGGATGATAATTGGAGGCTCAGTTGGAATTAAGATTCAAAAAGTTTCAAAATTTTATTTGCAAATTATACATGCAACCTGTTACATTTCTATTAAGAACCAGAAAAGGAATCAATCAAATTGAATAAACATATCTGACAAAATAAAGAACACATAGACAACCCTGTCTTGAAAAACCAAAAAAAAAAAAAAAAAAAAAAGGAACACATAGACATAAGTTTCTCTCTCTCTTTAGTCTACCCATTGTGCCTTTAAGATATCCATATAAGGTCCATTATCAGTAATGTCTCAACATTTAGAACTCAACCTTTAGTATCTCAAAAGCTCACTGTTTTGTCCCTAATCCCAAGTGCTGTGGATGGTGGAGTCAGAAGTTAGCTTCCAGAAAGAATACATAGACTCTTCAGTACACTGAGTAGCCTTAATGACCTTCAGGATAAAATACTACTCTTTAAAGAGTTTTGATGATATAGCTTGTCAATGTAAATATTAATTCCTGTGTCTAGATGAGCACATTGATATTTCCCAGGAAAAGGTGTTTCTTATAATTTAGATGATTTATAAACCTCCACACTGGGGTAATATTTTCATGATGATATAAAACACAGTCATGGAGTTTGTTAACCTCCATGAATTGACATTGCCAGCCATTTTGCTTTATTTTTACTATCATCGTCATTTGGTGATAAGTTTGGGTGCTGAATTGTACAATATTATAAGGAAGTTAATATGTCTGCATCAAAATCTTTCCCAGAAACTGCTGGTACCTGACAAATGACCCAGATTCTCCCTGTTTCTACATCCTTCAAGAGCTTATGTTTAAATTACCATTCACGGGTGCTGCTCCTTTCAGTATTTGGGCTTCTTAAATTTGCTTTTTCCTTTCCTGTCCTCTGTCTGTCTTCAGATTCCTTCAGGTTTTCCTATGCACTACAGGGAAACAGTCCTTAGACAATGCCTAAGTAGGATGTGGCCTTGCCTTTAAATTAGATTGCCTTCACTTTGTGAGATGAAGGTCAAAGGCAAAACTTGTTGAAGTCAGATCTCTCTTTTCAACATGTGGGGCTGGGGATTGAACTCAGGCCATCCAATTTGACAGCAAAAGCTTTTATATACAGGTGCACCTTTCTAGCCATTGCCATGTTAATTTTTGATGGAATCGTTTCATTCTTATATTCTAGATGCCCTGGAAATCTTCAACATATTCTATCAATTTTTTCATCCTGTTTTTTGCTGAGTAAAATTCCAGACCCCTGATATGTATCATCTACTTCAGCAGTTGTGAATCTAAACTGCCTACTAGGAAAGGAAGCTTGAACCATGTTGGGTAGCTTTACTCAAACAATTGAAAATGTCCTTTACATGATGAAGGAAAACAGCCCCCCCCCAAATATTCTTTGATTATTCATTACTATGTATTTTACAGAAAATTTTTGTGGTCATATATTTGATTTTAAAATTGTATACAGAATAATGATATGGCCATAGAGTGAACTGAGTAAAAACAGGTTACATGAATTGAAATACTTGAATTTTCTGAGCCAGTTTTGAACATAGAGACACATAAAGGAAGTGTTAGTTTTAATTATCTTGCAATAAAATGACATGATCATGAAAAGTCCACAAAGCACCAGTCCATGTTAAGTCAAACATTCTAACAGTTTGGGAGGTAAAATCAATTTCCTCCATTTCCAAAGCAGAAGTACATATTCCTTTCATTTCAAGCAGTAAATTCAGACCAGATTATCATTATTCACAGTCATAGCCAAGATGGAAATACAAAATATCACTTAGAGGTTTTTATTGTATCATCTTAATTTCAGCTATAGAGAATCTTTAATCCTTCCTAGAAATGATTTCTTCCTACAGAAAGATACATTAGTGATAATTAAAATTTCAGACTTAAAATCAGTCTGATTAGTTTTAGAAATTTGACCATATTATTATCTAGTCAATTATCCCAAGTAATAGGTTGCATTTGAAGCTCTCTATTTCCTCTTATATAAATAGGGATAATACTCTGTGCAAATGTCAACCTCTAGAGCAGTGTGGCACAGTATTTGATTCTGAAAATCACCAAATGAATGACATTAAGCCTTATGTTTTGTGGTTTTTGTTGATTTCTTCAGTACAAGGTGACCTTCATCCATTCTTTTTGATGAAAATTAAACTTATCATTAAACCAGATGACTTCAAAATCCAACTTAACTGTGCACAGCTATCAACATTACTGATTGTTTTTCATTGTCTTAATATTTTTATTATTTTGAAAGAGAAAGAGGAAGAGAATTGTCTCATAATAGCATACAGATCAGCAGGTTCTTTGATTCTTGGTGAGGCAAGAACCATTGAACAACCATTGAGTGAAGGAAGAACACACTGATTTGTACATGTAGCATTATTCCCTCAACTGTACAGAATGCCAGTAAGTGTGCTTATTATTAAAAGTCAGCTCAAGATATGTAAGCAACATACATCCCTAAAATATAGTATTCAGAAGATACTAACATTCAGAAAACATGATTTAAAAGGCAGTGAATTTGCCTTAAATATATGTCATTTTTTATTTGCCGTAATCAGGGTCAAACCTATTGCCTTCATTAAGCTGAAAACTGAATTCCACATAAGTCTAGTTTAAATGATTTCATGGTACTTTATGCTACCACACCAGCATCATAACATGTAAAACTACTCTTGGATTAAATTGACCAGGCAGACAGCAACCCAAAGGAAAAATGTTTCTATGTCTCTAAAATGCACATACCATTTTTAACACTTGTCAGTCACTTTTTTGCAATTAATCAGATTCTTATTCTTGTATTCTGGTAGTAATTTATAATTACACATCCTCTTCTACTCTGTAATATTTAAAAATAGTTTGTTATTTATTTTTATGTTATTTTGTTTTGAATACTTGTCTGTGCACCACATATATGCTTTGTACCCAGAGGCCTTTGGATTCTCGGGAACTGTAGTTACAGAGTTTTGATCTGCCATTTGAGTGCTAAGAACCAAATATTTGTCCTCTATAACCAATAAGCCATCTATTCAGCTCCTGACATGTTATTTTTATATTTTCTTACTATCATAGTTTTTGCCAATGAAAGCAAATAGACTCAATTCAGTTTTCCAGCTGTAGTTTGTATCAGCATCCTTTTCCCTGATATTTTCTCTTTTCTTAAAAAAAGGAGAAAGCCAGACATTTCATTTGTTCATGGAAAATATTTTCCCCATCCTTAATTTCATTGTATAATTGGTTTCAAAGAGATTATTTGCCATGTATGCCAAGTCTCCAAGGAAACCATCATTATGTGATTCAATTGAACCAATTTCTATTCTCTTTGGACAAGTATTGACTGGCTGGCTCTCAGTTCTTTGTATTGTATTAGATTCTTTACTGTCCCTCACTAGCAAGAAAACAGTCTTTCTGAGCACTAGTCTTTCTGAGCGAGGAGAAGCTAAAGTGAAAAAAAAATTAATGGAGTTCAATCCCATAAGAACAAAAGCACCAATTTATAGAACCTTAGACTACTTCATGAAGAGCTAGTCTATTCAAACATGACAGATCTCTTTAATTCTGAGGTGAAAGCTATCTACAACTAGGTTCAGATTTCTGCCATGGCATGTACTAAAGTGAATCAGGAGTACACTTATACTCTGGTCTTCCCAACTAAGAGGAATTCCATTACTCACTTCCACAATAACAGTGCACCACAGTGTATGACATACCAAATGCACAATAATGTTAGCTACTTTGGAAAATATGATTAATTGGTATTTAGAATTTTATTCTTTATACACCAGTTATCTGTTAGATCATGGGTATGACTAAAATGTCGTTGTCAAAAGCAGAAGAACTTGTTGCAGTATCAGATGTCCTGTTGGCTTTAAATTCTGCTTCACTCTTGTTATTTTATGTTAAGTTTAACTTCTATTAGTTTGTTTACTCTATGTCCTGTCTTGGGAAAACAGACAAACAAACAAACAAACAAAACAACTGAAGTAGATGCATAGAGAAAATATACAGAGAATAGTCACTCAGTCTGTTCTGCAGACTTTATTTTAAAGCTTGGCATGTTGAGCATTAAACAGAAGTGGTTGCTAAGCAATTAAGAGTATTTACTGCTCCTAGAGAGAACCCAGGATTAACTTCCCAGCACCCACATCTGGAAGTGTAGTTCCAGGGCATCTGTCTAACTCTTCTGGCCCCCAGGGGTACCTGCACAGGTAGTAAATGTATACTAATTGAGACATACATATACATAAAATTGAAAAAACAATAATACTTTTAAACAAGTTAGGGAAGAAACATACATATTCATGGACAACAGGAGCGATCTGAATCTCAATTAACTGTGACTTTGATTTCATGTGGGATTTTTCAATGTTCCCAAGGTTCAGTTGTCTCATCCATGAGATAAGATATTCATACTTCTGAGAGTTTACTAGAGTAAATGGTGTGGAGAGATCAGTGACAAGCATTACAGTTAAATCCTGAAAAGGTATAAAGAGAAAAACAACTGGAATCCTTGTCATTACTTCAGATAAAAATGACATAACTGAGAAGAAATATTTCTAAAACACATTGAGTAAAAACTTCATTTGAGTTTTTTAAATGCTGAATATATCTTCTGTTTCTGCAAGTCTATGGTTTTGGAAGCTAGCAATTGTTTCATACTTAGAGAAATTAAATTATGAGAATAATACCAAGGACAATATTACATCATAAGCAGCATGTAATTTAGAATAACCAGGACAGCTTTGAACACCAACTCCCATACTCCATCCTCTAAATCTGGAAACAGTGCATCTTTTTTTAAATAGAGAACAAATTCTCAGAATAATTAGGTTATTCTTCTTCAAGATCTTCAGTAACATTGATAAAACTACTGTTGAACAGAATACAATGAGATGCTAATTACAAAATTTTAGATTTAAAATAGTTGTCTTCAAAGAGCCTTCTTATGTTTATATCACACATCTGGAGAAACAATGAAATATTTTTTAGTAAGAATGTTTATATAGTGTAGACTTTCAAATAATTGTCTAACAACTATGATTTTTAAATTGATTGCTTTTAAATATCCACTCGGAAAGGGATCATTAGGACTGAAATTGAAGTATTACCTATTCTTTCACAAGCAGTTATTTATATTTCTAATATTCTAGCTCTTGTTATGAAATTTTAAAACTTTAATTCTTCAAGAGAATTTAATAAAAGATAGCCAAATTATTAAAATAATATTTTTAAACATGCATAAATATTATGCTTCCTCTAAGTAGAGCTAATAAAGGAATTTAACAAAGAAAATTTAATAGAAGTATTTAGTGACACTTTTATTGCAAACACTAAAATTGTAATAAGCAGTTTAGGAGCGTGAATATTGATCCCTAATGGCTAGAAATCAAAGGTGACAACACCAGGGTGAAAAGGCACTACATCTTATTAATCTCAACTAATTCTTCACAGTAGTAGAAAATTAAATTTTATAATAATTTATTTTATTAAATATAGTTGCTATCAGTGAACTCATTACTATAAAGTCTGTTTCCAAGTGCAAATGTTCCCCCAAAATACACATAAAATTAATATAAAGAATAAGTCTATTTAACAATAAAGTTTTTGTAAAAAATTGGTCACATTCTGACATCCAAACATAAAGGACAAAATGTGGCCAAATAAATTGTGATATACATTTAAAAATAAGACCAGTGTATGCTTTGGATGAATAAACATTTATTTTCATAAAACATTTGTGATTTGGGTGTACATATGAATCAGTACAATTTAGAAGCAATGAAAACTTATATTTCGGCCACCAACTTAGTAAAAGCACTAACAAGCAGTTTAAAGTAGTGAGCTTTCAGTACTGGAATGCTGACTGCTATTATTAAGATCTTGCCGTCGTACATCCTCCCAGATAAGCAGTAGTGATATAGTCCAGAAAATGGGTCCATCTCTCCTGCCATACGTTTATGGCTAAATATTATTGAATTCAAAATAAAATTCAAAAGATGATCACTTCTTATTACATTTATATATGAATGACTGTAGAAAAGTCTGCAGACTTCCCTTATTTAAATCTCATTGTATCACAGAAGAGCTAAGTATATGAATCTATACAACATTTCATTAAAAGATAGCTTGAATTTCTGTTCTTTTTTTTGCTCAAGAATCCTCCATTTGGCTTAATAACCAATCTTTTTACTTTTGATTTTGATTCTAAGAATCATCACCCAGATGTGTCTATTTAACCTGAGCTCTTTCCCAGCCTTTAACATGTAAGACTATCAGCGAATGGATGGAAATTGTTTGGTAAGAATATGTTCTGAGATGTGCAGGGCCACACCAGCCCATCCATAGCCAGCTTGTACAAGAAATCAGGATAAAGTCAGCACTCAGATCTCAGAGCCACTGACTATGGTGTCAACACTATGCATAATGACACAGGGTTCCCGACAAATTTGCTAGCTGGTTCGTACCCTTTGCCTGCTCATGTAATACATAGATTCATACTTTAAAGAGTAGCAAGACACAAGACACCATTGGAGAGCACTGACAGAAACCAGTGGCTGAATGAGAAACTTCAGCTGAACCTGGAACTTTTACAAATGGCCCTTTTAATTAATGAGTTCCATAAGTGACCTAGAACAACATCATCCTGCTCTGCTTTGCCTGCAAGCATAACCTGCGTAATGAGAGAGAAAAAGAGAGTATTCATGACCACTTCGGAGAACGAGACTCTGATCGTCTTGAAGCATCTGGCCAGAATCAGCTATAGCCAAACATTAAGAAAATCTTGAGTGAGGTAACTCAGTCACAGAAGAACACACATGGTATGTACTCACTGATGAGTGGATATTAGGCAAAGAGCGTGGAATACCCATGATACAACTCATGAACCATATGAAGCTCAAGAGAAAGGAAGACCAAAGTGTGGATGTTTCGATCCTACTTAGAAGGGAGAACAATATATTCGAGGGAAGTAGAGGGTGGGAGGGACTCGGGAAGAAGAGAGGATGGGGAGGGGGAAAAGAGGGGCAGAATCAGGTATGGGAGAAGATGGAGGAGGTGTACAGAGGGTCAGGAAATTGAATAGAGGTATGTAACAATGGGGCATGGGGAACTGGGGCTAGCAACAGAAAGTCCCAGATGCCAGGAAAGCAAGAGCCTCTCAGGAGCCAACGGGGATGACATTAGCAGAAATACCCCACAAAGGGTGTGGAGGACCTGTCAAGACCATACCCAGAGGCTAGACATGGCCCCCCAGTTGAGGGATGGGGCCAGCCACCCATCTCCAAAAATTTAACCCAGAATTGCTCCTATCTTAAAGAAATACAGGGACCAAGAGTGGAGCAGAGACTGAAGAAAAGGCCATCCAGAGACTGCCGCACCTGGGGTTCCATCCCACATGCAGACACTATTGCTGATGCTAAGAAGTGCTTGCTGACAGGGGCCTGATACAGCTGTCTCCTGAGAGGCTCTGCTCAATTCTGATCAATACAGATGCGGATGTTCGCAGCCAACTATTGGACTGAGCACAGGGACCCCAACGGAGAAGTGAGAAGAAGGACTGAAGGATCTGACAGGGGCCTTATCTGGCACCAGTGGGAGGGGAGGTCCTTGTTCCTGGAAGGCTTGATGCTCCAGTGTAGAGGAATGCTAGGGAGCTGGGGCGGGAGTGGGTAGATAGGTGGGGAAGCACCCTCATAGAAGAAAGAAAAGGGGTGTGGGATAGGGAGTTAGCAGATGGAAAGGGGCTAACATTTGAAACGTAAAAAAAAAAAAAAAATCCAATTTAAAAAAAAGAAAGAAAGAAAGAAAGAAAGAAAATGAAACCAGAATGTGAAATTATTCCACAGAATAATGATCTTCTCAGAAATCCTTGGAAAGCAGTCATAATTAGTAGGAGAAGATATCACACATCTGTGGATTGCTTGCATATGATACCCCTGACTTGCAATGCATATTTGAGTCGAAGTGTACTGTTTCTCACCATCTTTACAGCTTATTTGAGTGACTAAAAAGGTTCTCTGCCTACATGAAAATGAATCAAATACTCCTAATATCTGCATATACAAGAGTGGACACATGGAGCAGGAAGTAGCTCCTTGAAAGGGCAGGGAGATGGGGAAAATGAGCCAGTGTTTGTATTGCATGTGAAGGAATGACTGAAGTTGTACCCCTGAAGCCACCTACGTTGCACCTCCTTTTATACACAGCCAAATTGTGTCATGGTTCCTCTTTTCTCTTACCCAGTCCTTGGCCATCTAGACAACTTGAAGCCTAGACTCCTAGTTTTCCCTTGTCAATGTTCCCTTTTAATGTATCCGTGTTTGTGCTGACACCCACATTGTAATCTTGCTGGTCAGTTGCTGCAATGCATTGAAGAGCCAATTTTGGTTCTCACCCAAAGCTCATCTGCACACTGCAGCCTAGGATGCTGGTCTGTGACCCTGCTTGCCAGTGTGGTTCCTATCCTACCCTGTCTATCTCCTATAGCACTTGAGCTACTCTTCCATGGCTATTGCACTCACATTTCAATGTGACCTGGAAGGAGATGCTATAGACCCTGGTTCATGGGCATTTTGTGGGATAGGCAGAGGTTTGAGGCTTCTGATTCCATGGATTTGTAGAGCTAAAGGAAGAAGTTTGGAGCCAGGGCACTTCTTAATTTTAACAGTATTGAAGCTTAGGGTATAATCTCCAACAATGAGCCTGCATCCTCACTATCTTCCGGTATTATAGGCTGTAGGATCACATCTCCTAGGTCCCTGATGCCTTTAATGCATTCTGTCCTCAGTGCTACCCACATGTCATTGGGACCATCCTTCCTGATTAATCACCCTACTTGAGTTCATGTGAAGAAAGTTTCTTCATGCTTTTATTTATAAAGAATGGCAGCAGCAGCAGCAGCAGCAGCAACAACAGCAGCAGCAGCAAAAAAAATGTAACACTTAACTGATAAAGGATAAGATAATAATATCTGAGTACATACAAAACAAAATGAAAGAAATTTGAACACAAGTCATTTAGATGGACAAATGCCAGAGAAGATGTCAATTTAAGGACACCAAAGAAAGCAAGCTTTACCAGTGTGCTTGCTTTTCCTATAAGATCTACTGAATTATTAATAGAAAATCTCCTGCTGTCACCTCTCTTTGATGTCACCAAAGCTGAACAGAGATTTCACAGAAGTTAGATCCTCTTTATGAAAAAGAAGCTAAGAAAGGGGCACCTAGACATCTTTTTTTTGCTCAGACTAGCCCTGAAGTGTCATGCGTTTTGAATGGGATGCAGGCTTATTTCAGGCTTCCATTCAAATCTCATCACGACTACTTCTTTCTCTAATCAGTCTCATCTCTTCACCCTGCCTTTGACTGGTGTGTATTTCACTAGATTAGTGGTCTAGTGGGACCCTGTCTGCTTATCTCTGCCTGAGTCTGCTTACCTGCAATTGCAAACTGGCAAACCTGTTTTATAATTTTAGAAAAAAGTCCCCGAAAACAAAACTGTTCTAAATGTAATTAGAGATAGAAACATTAACTCCTTAAAGTTGAAGCCCTGAGCTCTAAGAACTTCCTGTCTTATTGAGAAAAGTGAAAGAAAAATTTACTTCATTTTATAATCTCTCATGATTCCTCTTGTTCTGTGAATTTGAATGATACCCATGAACATTGGTGGCCTATGTAATGCAGCAAATGTGTATGTAGAAACCTTTGTCAGTATTGCACCTTTCGCTGATAACAGTAATTTCAAGGACACAACCACAAAATGCTATCAACCAGTGGGTGAGCATAAGCAAATAAGACTTACCTCACACTTTGAATGAAACAAAAATAAATTGTTTATCATTTTACATGAAATCTGAAGGCAACTGACAGTTAGCTTTACTGGTATGGGTGGGCAAGTGTCCGCTATGGCTAGATAAAAGAAAACAAACTAAATTCAATGCAATTTTAGGAGTTGACAGCCTATATTCTGCAGTCAATTTGGCCAATTATTTTAACAGTACCTGCAGGATCCAGTGGATTGTCTTAGCTGCTGGCTAGAAGCTGAGAGAGTAGAGACTCCCTGTTTTCCGTCTACTGACAATAGCCCTCAACAAATTCAGTTAATCCTATGGCATGTTGTTTATGAGCACACCTTCCTGTTAAGTTGACAGAGTCTTGACAGGAGTAAAAGTGAACTGAGTTCTCCCTCTGCAGTGCTTTTAAAGTGGTTTTAAAATAAGCAGCTTTTCTCGAAAGTGGTTTATCTGTGAGAGAAAAGATGAAGATGGACATTAAAGACCTTCAAACATTTAAGGTTCAAATTTACTCTCTTCCTTGCAAGCAACATAAAGGACTAGGAATACGGTGACCTCGGTTTCTACCTTCTGATGCTTGCTTTTCAGGAGTCTGCACGATTGACAGCTGCTGAGTTTTCTCTTTTGCGTAGGCATTTTAACCTCCATTAAACACTTTTTCCATTTTAAAGATGGAAAAAGTGCAGCTTACAGGGTGGCTCTATCTGTAAAGCACTTGCAAGTATTGGATATAAATATGATTCACAGCAATTATGAAAGCCAGAGGCAATGAACTACTTCCCCTACCTTCAAAATGCAACTGGATTAAAGCTTCTTGACAATATGGAGAATGGCACATTCTAACAAACACATCTTTAAGAGATTCACTAGCCACTGCTACTCATGTTTGACCCTCCTTGATATGAAACATCATTTGTAATTTACAGTTTTCCTGTAACTTTTCATCCAATATGGCTATGTGGACTGTGTAGACATATAGACTTGCCTCTCTACTAATCAACAACTTTGAAGCCATTAGTTTGCACTGTAGCAGCAGTTTAAAATACACATAAATCCAGTACCACATCTAGTACATGTCATTACAATGTAGGTAGCAATTTTTCTATTACCACACAAAAAGGATTTATCCTATGGCATATGCTGATAAAACCCACTGAAAGTGATATCTAACAACAAAGAAAGCATTTACAGCATATAACAACCTCCAGGAAACACAGAAGATAATCTGATATTGAAGGATGAGGTGGCAAGCTGTGAGAATGAATTATTTTAGCTAAGTCCCAGATAAGATAGATGTTCATTGTCCCCAGTTCTTTCTATTCACTTGGATTTCTGAAAGAACCAAGTGCTCACTAGAATCCTTTCCTTTTGTATTCTATGAATGGACAAATCTTTGCAAATATATGTGCATGTATCAAATTTGAAGGCAGATGTGAAAAGAAATCATCCTCACAACAAGATTTGGGCTTTGACCCAATGGCAATCGAGCAGAGAAAGCATAGTCAACGCTCTAATTTCCAGGGTCTAATAGAATCAGGAAAAAACTGGTTCCTGAGAAGAGCTAGTTTGGCATGTCCTTGGATGCAACTGCTCAAGAGGGAGGTCCTGCAATCTTTCTCCACAAATGCAAGGCTTGCATTAAGCATTTTCTTGTGAGAAGCAAGTGCAATAGTTTCTGTTCCCTGCATTTTACTGATATTAAGACTACAGAAGATTTGTTTACTCAAGGAGGTAACGTAATATTGGTTCCCTAACCAGTTTAAATTAGAAAGAAGGGAGACTCTTCTAGTGAATAGTTAAACTGTGGCAATCCCTTGCAGTGAAGAAGGAAAATAAACTAAAACTATTTTGTGACTAAAAATATCACCTGAGGTCACATACAATACAGGGCCAAATAAAACCAAGGTTTCTGAGGTTTCATGTGATTGCTTCTATAGAATTTCATGATGAGAATATAAATTCAGCAATTATCATATGAGCTGTTTTTCCTCCAGGATAAAATCAGCACAGCAAGTCCTTTAAAATATTGGTTCAAGATAACTCTATAAGCTCTACAGTATCCAAGACAACTATCTCACCATCTCATAATCAAGTACTGTTATTGATAGGGTGTGGAGTGTCTGGTCACCCTTAGAGTTGAGGCTGATTACTAGCATGTTTATATTCATGTGAAAATTGGGAAATTGATTGAAAGAAACTAGAAATCTGAAGAGTTCAGACATACTGAATTTAGAAACTCCATGTATTTTCTTGGCAATAGAAGTAACTCATCCATTTTGTGTATGTTCTTCCATTCTTGAGTTACAGCATTGACCACTATGCTGTGCTCAAAATACCTAATAGATTTTCAAGGCAAAAGTTCTAAATTCTTCCACAGTATTTCTACAGACCAGTTCCAAAGATCTATAAATCGTATAGACAGGTTTATCTCAAAAGTGGCACAACTTCTGGTACCAGTTTTCTGTATTATTTATATGTTTTGTTGCTATGGCCAAGACATAAACAGACAAGAGTAAAAAATAAAATAAAACCAATCAAAGGGACTTAAAGAAAGCATGGTTTATTTGAAACACAGGTCTAGGGGGCAGTCTATGATGGCATCAAATTTGCAAGAGCTTTAGTCAGATGGCTACATTTTATCTACAGTCAGGTAGCAAAGGAAGTGAATGACTGTGTTTAGCTCATGTTTTGTTTTTGTTTTTTATAATTCAGTCCAGTCAACAGCCACAGTTAAAACACATCTTTCCAATGCAACCTATTCTAGATAGTTCTACAAAAGCACAGCTGGAAGTCAGATGCTTGTCTCCTATGGGATTTTAGATCTCATCAAGAGTAACAATTAATATTAATTATCACATGGATTTTTCTCTCTTAGACATATATAAAGGTATAAATGTGAAATAAACTCTGGGTTTGAGTGGTAATGATGTAATACTGGTGTGATAAAGGACAAATAATAATGCAGAGCATAAGCTAGGGTGCTGTCTATATTAAGTAATAACGATAGAAGAGAAAGAGAGTGTGTTAACCTATTTCTTTAGAGTAGGAAAATTTCCAGCATATCATCATGGATACAATGATCAGTTAGTTTGATTTGTACCCGAATTCTGCCAGACTTAGCAAATAGAATATTAATTGATAATTACAATGTATAATAATAGGCATTCACTCAATTTCTGGACTGAAGGTACTCCTTGAGGTATGACAATGATTTCCGCCTGATGAAATGCTGATGAAAAAATGCGGCTATGTTTTTTAAAAATGGCAGATCAGAAGGAGCATACTCTAATGGTAATCCCAGTCACTAATTTCATCCAGGGACAAAGTCACCTGAACTATGACATCTCAGAGGCAGGGATTTATTAATAGAAGACCCAATTTTATTGTAATAACCAATGGCCAATGGAATTTCATAGGTTGGTTTTAACTTTATTAACATTATTAATGATGTATCAGGGTTTTTTTTTTTCTTGTTACTATAACAAACCACTCAAGACTGGATAATTTATAAAGAATAGATATTGTTTGCTTTGGTACTGAAAACCGGAAAGTGAAACTGTATGAAGCAGGAATCTGCTTAGCAACTTATGAGGGCCAACTTGTTTGACATATCAAGACATAGAAAATATGATAACTTCAATCTTCAATGTCTTCTTATAAATTCATTAATGGAACCAGAAAGATCCAAATTTATGATTGTACCTAAAACTAGTTACCATATAGAAGTGAATCTCCAAGGATCATTAACTGAGTTTGAGACAGTGTTTAGATACATTAATTCTGTGGACACAAAGTGGCTCTATAGCATATAAGGATATCACATATTACTCTGAGGGACCATGATATTTATACACCAGATCTTGTCTTGTATTTAATACATCACATGATTGAAGATGGAGAGCTGAGATCAATAACAATCCTAATTAACTTGGAAATTCAAATGTGTTCAATCAGGTAGGAAAATAAATGAGCAGGAAAATACCCACACCTGTCATATTTTACAAATTTCTATGTGTTCATTGATATATATCTGAATAATTTGTCTAAAGAAATAGAAATAGAGTTAGCTCTTATTGCATTCTCCAATATTTGAAAGCAACTTACTTGACTTGTAGATGTGCTATTTAGATACTTGAATCTAATCTCTAAGACTGGGAATTTATAGCTCATTCAAAAGAAGACACTTTCTCCTATTCATAGGCTGGGGCACAAGTAGCTATCTTTGCCATCAGTTACCATGATTCAGAAAATTCACTAGTGTTTGAAACATATGACCATAGAGTTTTGAAAATACCACAGACCTAAAAAACATTAATAGTTCAGAATACTGGGGCTTTAATATAAAATCATGCGTAGTTTAAATTATTAAAATTCTCTTCATACCCATATTTTGAATTTTGAATAGGTTCTGGGAGAGTCCAAAGCCATGGATATTGGACCCAGGGGACAGAGTCAATAGCTATCATTACTAATATGTGCCAACAGCTGCTTGAAGCAGCTAGCTATTTAAAACATGATAATGGACTATTGAAGACTCAGTTACAGCACCATTTCATTGAAAGTGAGAGTGCTGCCATTAAGAATAAGATATGTGGTTTAGAGTAATGGGCATTAAATGGGGCTTTCCCCAACTCCTACAGTAAGTGTCATGGAAACATTAAAAGGAAAGAGACAAAGTACATTCACACATTCCTCAGAAGAAATTGAAAGTGAGCTAAGTAGTCAGCTGTACTGGAATCCGGAGCTGAGAAAACTAGTAAGCTCTAGCCAATGGCTGTGTCATCCTTTTCTGCTGATGGCATGGTTATGAAGACAAAAACTGAGAAATAAGGAAGTGCCCTAAGAGATGGAAGTTGTCACAGCCCACATACACTATTGAGAAAGAACATCTGGTCAAACATTAAAATTTCATGTGCTATACAAACAGTATAAACTAGTATTCTCTTAGTTACTAGACATGTTACTTCAATAAGTATGCTACAGATGGATAGCTGATCTATAATTCAGACATTCCTGAATATGTAACATGCCTTTTGTATATTTAGTTTAGGGAGAATACCAGAGCCGAAAATATTGCAAGCATATTTATTAAGAATAATATGTCTTGGTCTTTAAAAATCTTATCAATGTTCAATAGAAAACACATTTGTTTTAGTTACATTTTGTCTCATAGTTTATTAATTTATTTAACATTTTTAGAAATGTTAAATATTCAAATCTACAGAAACTTTCTAAGTTCGGCTTTTCTGTTAGACCTTTTCTTCCATAATCCCTTATGCAGGTATTGTGTGTAACACCTTAGTTGAGTGGAAATCACTTGACCCAAATTTTGATAATTTAATCACTTGTTGTAAGGGATTGACTCAAGCACATAACAATATATCCTGTTTCCATCCACTGTATTTTCATTTATGGGATTTAATAATTTGAAAAACAAGAGAACAATTAGGAACTAAGATGGATATGTGCATCTTGAAACAGAATATAAAGCGGTAGAAAATATTTTGTCAGATGAACTCTCGAAGCACATTTTTTTCTCAGAAATGTGCATAGATTATAGTGGATTAAAGTTTGGAACGTTATGAAAGAATTTGCTTGTTGGAGTCTAGTGAGTAAAAAGTTTATAGTCAGGGCCACTGCACTTGTCATTCTGCATGTAGGCAAGGGATGAGAAAATTAATGCTTCCACAATAAAAATACAGATGCTGTAATATTCATACTTCATGCTCATTACAAAATATAATGTTCTTCGTATTAATACTTTCATATTTACCCTGATTTCTTCAGTTATTTTTGCCTGATTTGAATCATTAACTTCAACAAAGAGATGTTTTGTGCAGACAGTATAAGTACTTCTATTTTCATAATGTATGTGTATTTTATATACATATACAAAGCATTTATATAGAGAAAATACAGTTTCAGTTCTAGGTTAATGGAGTTTGTTCTATTCTTTTTATAATTTCTTACTGCTTTTATAGGCAAAATATCTTAATCATACTGCAATGAAAGAGGGAAAAAAGGAACATTCATTCATCTACTTGTCAAGAAGTTGTATCTAAATTAATATGCTTGTAAATGTGCTTCAGATTTTCATTTATTAAAAACTGGCAAGTGTGTCTTCTCTTACTGAGGCCAGACCAGGCAGTCCTCTGCTGTATATGTGTCAGGGGCCTCATAACAGCTGGGGTATGCTGTCTGATTGGTGGCTCAGTGTCTGAGAGATCTCAGGGGTCCAAGTTAGTTGACTCCACACCTAACACTTGAGAGATCTGAGGCCCCAGGGAATGTGGAGGTCTGGTGAGGTGGGGATAGGGTAGGTGGGGACATCCTCTTGGAGACAGGGGAGGAGATATGCGATGAGGAACAGTCAGAGGGTGGACCAGAAGGCGAATAGTGACTGGACTGTAAAAAAGATTAAAGAAGTAAAAAAAAGAAAACAACTAAGCCCTTCTTCCTTTCATTTATCACACTGTTAATTTAATTCTCAAATACAAACCATACCTGTGTGAATTGAAAAGCAATGATATTAATTTATATGTTTTATATTTATACAAAATAATTTCAAACATCATGCTTTTGTCATCAAAATCTTGTTTTTGAAATATTTCCATGTTGCTTTAATTCACTTCTTTTAAATATAGTGTAGTATTATGTGTATGAATATATATTATTTATGCCTATAATTTCAACCACTGGAGGATTGCTGTGAATACAAAGCATTCCAATATATTACTTTCCAGAAATAAATGAATTCTAATTTTTCTATGGTATATGGATGTATATTTTAATTTCAGCATTATAAAGAATCCTAGAGTAACTATTATTTTAATGCATTTTTCTTCATATATGAAATTTCGCTGGCATGCAACAATTAAATTGCAAGTTTGAAAATTCAATGGCCATATTTTGTCCTAAAGTCTTCAATTTGTCCTACCAGTAATACATCAAAATTCTCTTTTCCCAATCCTGATATAGTCTTTGTAAAATATTATATGTTTATACATCCTACTGATCTATCACCAGGGTGACATTAAATTATTTTACGTGTCAATTTCTGTCAATCGTGTCTTATATTGATTCTGTGTCTTTAATTGGCTCAATTTTCAAATGTATTTTTGAAGTTACCTCATTTTTAGTTAAATCATGACTCATTCTTAAAAGGCTATTTTGACTTTTTTAAAGTTTGAATATTGGTATGTATTTGTATACAACTTTATTGTTATTCTCTCCTCTTCTTTATACCATGCTTTAATGATTTTAAAATAATTATTTGTTTTTGACATTACTATATAGTTATAACATCTCCCTATTCCTTTACCTCCCCCAAAGCCCTCCCACATTCTCCTTGCTCTTTCAAATATATAGATTTTTTAAATTTGTTACATATATGAGTATGTGTATGCATATTCATAAATATTTAAGTGCAACCTACCCAGTCTGTAGAAGATTACATGTGTGTATATGTTTTCAGGCTTACAGTTTGATATTGGACAATTAGAGAAGATCCTATAGGTAACATTTTAACAAACCACATTAATCCCTAAACACCTTCTCAACATGTGGCATCTCTATGTGTTAAATTGTATCTCTTCCAAGTATGCTTTCTCTTGAATACTTTCTGTTTCTTATATTGCTAATGTTTTTCTCAGACTCTCAGCATGCATACTTGATTTAAAGTTTACATTAATCACCACTTTCTCACTTTCTCATTTTTTTGAACAATAAAAGGAACTTCATAGTATTAATGTTCACCACCTGCCTACTTACATATGCTTTCTCACCAGGGCTTTGAATAAATGAATATTATATTTTAAGAACTTTTATATATTAATCATGGCAGTAAAAAATACTAAGAATTATATTTATCAGATAAGTCACATCATATCAGCTTCAATTTACAAAAGGAGAGTAATGAGAGGTCAATAATATCTCTTAAATAGGAGACAAAACAAAATACTTTTCCTTTTACTGATTCTTTGTGTGTTTCACATCATGCAATCCCATGCCACTCATCTCTCTGTCACTTCTTAATCCTCTGTCTGCCCTTGTAACCTCCCCTCAGAAGCAAACAAAAATAAAAATAAATTAAAAATAAACAAAACAAAACCAAGCATAGAAAATATCTTATTGTGGAAGCTGTAAGGTGACACTGTGTCACCTTTTTGTCTAGACATCTTTATTTGTAAATGTTCATTGCAATGAGTCATTGGTCTGATTCAAAGCCTTTGGTTTCTGCTACACCATCATTACTGCATCCTCACTGTGAATCCCCTTGATTATCCTGGAGTTGCCCTGTGTCATGGAAATCCTACAGCTTTGGAAAAGCAAGACTGGCATTTTAATACTTTAGTATGCTCCAGCAGTTCATAAATGAGGTAGACTTATCAGTGTGTTCTTGATTTGAGCCTGGGTGGTAGCTGTGTTTGTCAACCTGTCAGCTCTACTGTAACCACACCATGAGGATGAGTTCTCTAGCACTGCCTTGGCTAGCTCACCCAATGCTGCAGCCCACAGTAGGTAAGGTCAGCCTCCTGTTCTCATGCCTTCAGGGTCAACTAACAAGCACTCACACCAACAAAGCTAACTCCACTATGCTGCCCCATCAGGGGCCTACTCTCCCAAGTGCTGTAGACAAAGAAGGGATGGGGCAGCTCTGTGCTCTTACATCCATCAGGCTGGCTCACTGAAGCCCTTGCCATTAGGGACAGCTCCACTGTGTTGTCTAGGCAAGGTGCCAGGTCTAATTTCCTAAGTATTGCAACCTATGAGGGGCAGGACCAACTCTCCCACTCTCTTGACCCAAGGGCTAGCTCCTGATTGCTGTAGTGGTGATGGACAAAGAAGAGAAAGCAACATCCCCACACCCATGCCACCTCACAGCAGACCAGTAGCAGGGCCATCTCTCCTGTACTCATGCGTGGCTCATTCATAGCTTCTCCACCAGTGCCAACTCTAATGTGATGCCCAAGAAATGTGTAGGAACTGCTCTTTGAAGTGCTGTAGCTGGAGACAAGTAGGGCCATCTCTCCAGAATGTTGGAACTCATGAAAGGCATGCCATTTCTATACAGCCCTTAGACAGTTATGTGGTTCCAGGCAGCTGGCAGACCAGAAAGGTCTTGCATGGTCTTTACTAGTAATCTTATCCTGGACACAGATCCTGGTTATTGTATGGATCCAGACATGGCTTTTAGTGGAAGCATGAGCTGAGACTTACCATGGCCTCAGGTGGCCCAACTAGCTACTCATACCATCCCTTTTCTCTCCATGCTCATGTCTCCAGTCTCACCTCTCTTCAAACTGCTCAAACTGTTTTGCTTTTCTTCCCCTCCTATTTGTACACCACATACTTGCCTATTATAGTGGCTCCTGCTATGGGTGATCCACTCAGCTTGTAGGTTTCTGAATGTTTTCTTCCTCTTGTGACACATTCAAGCCAACAGGCAGGTCTCTGTCTTCTGCCTGCCCATGAAACATGTGTTTCGTGGCTGGTGGGCATCTAGGTGTCTCCAAAAACAACATATTTTAACAGCATGCTTGATTTGAACAATCTTATATAAACATCCAGATTATATTTGACTTCTCTTTTGAATGTCTTTGTTGATTTAGGAGATACCTTAAATATTTGAAATGATATATTATTTGGAGATTATGAAAATGTAATTGTAAGATAGTTGCTATAGATTTTGATAAGTATGTATGCACTTTTGTGTACTTTTTGTATACATGTGCACATTGTATGGATGCCAGAATTTAAATTCAAGTTCATTCCTCAAGGTCAGTCATCTTAGTTTTGAGAAAATAGAATATCCTTGGCTTAGAGCTCATAAAGTAGGCTAGATTGGCTGTGGAAACATGGATATTGATCCATGTGTTTCTGCTTATGAAGCTATGGAATTACAAGTGTACATCGCTATGGCTGGATAATTTACTTATTGACTAGAGATAAAGCACAGGTCACCATGGTTGTGTTACAAGGAAAATTCAGAGTTTCCTTTTGTGAATTCTTAATATAGTCAAGAATAGAAAGCACCATGATAATTTTACTATATAATTTTGAGACTAAAACAACCCGGTAAAGAACCTCTAAATTGCCATTAGAAGTATGGATATAGAGAAGGAGAAAGTGGAGAAGGAAGACGATATGAATGAAGAGGGGGAAAAAAGAAGTGAGAGAGGAGAAGGAGAAAAGGAAGAAGAAGAAGAAGAAGGAGAAGGAGAAGAAGAAGAAGAAGAAAAAGAAGAAGAAGAAGAAGAAGAAGAAGAAGAAGAAGAAGAAGAAGAAGAAAAAGAAGAAGAAGAAGAAGAAGAAGAAGAAGAAGAAGAAGAAGAAGAAGAA
>JADRCH010000018.1:6605001-6697495 GCA_019843965.1 Rhynchomys soricoides | reverse complement strand
AAGAAGAAGAAGAAGAAGAAGAAGAAGAAGAAGAAGAAGAAGAAGAAAAGAAGAAGAAGAAAAGCAACAACAACAATAACAAGAGGAACAAGAAGAAGAGGAACAGGAACAGGAAGAGGAATAAGAACAGGAAGAAGGAGAAGCAAAAGCAGAAGGGGAAGGAGAAGGGGAAGGGGAAGGGGAAGGAGAAGGAGGAGAAGGAGAAGGAGAAGGAGAAGGAGAAGGAGAAGGAAACAACAGCATTAGCAACAGCAATAGAACATAAGGAACAGGAAGGTATAGGAACTTCCTTTAGAGGTAGAGTATAGGAATACTGCCAGATTCAGCAATGGGAATTGGCAACCAGCTACTTGGTGGTGTTGGTCGGGACTTCAGAGAAAGGGTGAGAGAGACCAAAGTACCAGGAAAGAATACTGAGGCTTCCTACCAACACACACACACACACTAACACACACACACACACACACACACACACACACATGTGCGCACACCTGCACACACACAATGTAAAAAGATGAAGGGATGAAGGAAAGTAACAACTTTGTGAGGTAGAACTCACATAAGTCAGAAGACTGCCTAGATGGGAGTTCTGTAAGAGGCTGCACAGAGGTAGGTGCTTCTGGGAAAGAGATGTACATTGTCTAATTAAAGGGATAATTATTCCTCCCATCTCTTTAGTATGTGCTTAGGTGAATCACCTTCTCTGGATAATGGACTCCTGGAAAAAAATGATTTACAGGCCTAACTTGATGAACTCTTAAGGGAAGAGAGAATAGTCTGTAAAGTTTTAATATTTGCTGTAATCCAGAATGTCCCATCTCTACAAAGGTCCACAGGTATCCCCCCTTTTGTCCAGATACTGTCATGAGGGAAGAGTTCATCCTCAATAGTCTCCAAAACCATAAATCCCTGTCCAGATGTGTAACATCTAGATAATGTTTAAGCAGTTTGCTTTTACATTAAAATGTTCCTTAGAATAAATACAATGCAGGCATAAATTTTTCAGCAATATTTACAGGAACTGAAAAATTACCTTTTATTTGACTTTATATTATTTTGAAAATAGTAGATTTTCCTTTGCAAATCTCCTACCTTTCTTTTAATCAATAACAGGTTGTCACAGCACTTTGGCCATTAATCAATACAATACCACCCTAAAATCATTTAACTTTGATTCTATTGAATGCATAGCCCGTTGATTTATTCTTCAAAGGCAATTACTATAACTAAGCTGTAAATGGATTTTGCCTTCATTCTCATATTCATCAGCTGATATCCATTGGTTGAAGTGAAGGTCATTTACTAGAAACAAGGGAAATGAGTTCTAGATATTTACCTGTGCATCTAAACTTAGAACACATAATTTCTACTCATGTTCTACTTGAGGATCTAGCACAAATTTTTATTCAAATAGAATTTTGAGCAAAGTTACAATCCCCAAAACAAAGTAGTTTTGCCAGGGAGCAGATGTAATTTAGAAAGTCGCCAATGTGGTCATCTGAGATGACCATTCTTCTGGTAGCCTCAGTGGAGTGCTATTTGGTTAATCATGCTTCAGTGGAGAATATCTAGCGAATCACTGAGAATGCTCCATTCAGTTACTTAAATCAAATTTCTCAGCGAAGGATCTCTAGAATGACAATTTATTTGCACTGTCTAGAGAGGTAAGGGAAATGTCTAGCCAAACTAAGGACTCTCCACTCTTAGTATTTTCCTCAGTGCTGCTTCTGCTCACTGCAGTTTCCTCAGAAGCACATGAAAGAAACACAGATCCAAGTATACAGTGTCCCCTTCACCAAAGCTGCCTTGGAGAGTCCCTGTCCTGAGATGCAGAGTTGTGGACATTATCAAGTACTCAGCCACAGGGCTACTTTGATTGAGTCGCTTAGCCTCTGTTCTCTTCCTAGCTCCCTTCCTAGTCTGTTGTGCAGGAAAGTTTTGATGCTAACCCTACCTTTATAAACCTCATTCTGTTGGTTGCTATTAGAAATGTGGACTGGGCTGAGTAGCAAGTTTTCTAAGAAATCATGAGGAAAAATAAAGATGTTTATTTTATTTTAAAGTATAAAGGTGCCATGTCTTTAATTGTTGGATTAAAAGGGTGTGTTTTCAGAATTCATGCTCAAGTACTAGGTCAAGTCAAGGTGACTTTGTCATCATTGAGTTAGTATCGCCTATCATCTTGTTTTGGAATGTCATGTAATCAGAAACTAGAACAATTTAATTTAATGTAAAGAATGATTTTAGAATATTGCTGAAAACAGTAGCTTTACATCGATATGTTCGTCAGACTTGCCCCATTGATTTATTGGCAAGATAACTTCAGTGAGAAAGCCAGAAGCAGGATGGCTTAGTGCTTTAGCACACTTTCTGTTCTTTCATTTTTCTTTTCCTTTTTTTTCTTTCTTTCTTTTTTTTTTTTTTGATACTTTTTATTTACATTTCAAATTTTATCACCTTTCCCAGTTTCCCCCATGGAGAGCTCCTGTCTTATCCCTGAACCCCCTGCTTCTATGATGGTGTTCCCCACCCATCCACCCACTCCTGCCTTCCCGCCCTGGCATTCTCCTACACTGGAGCATAGAGCCTTCACAGGACCAAGGGCCTCTCCTCCCATTGATGCCCAACAAGTACATCCTCTGCTACATATGTGGCTGCAGCCATGCGTCCTTCCATGTGTACTCTTTGGTTGGTGGTTTAGTCCCTGGGAGTCTGGGGGGTCTGGTTGGTTGATATTGTTGTTCATCCTATGGGATTGCAAACGCCTTCAGCTCCTTCAGTCCTTACTCTAACTCTTGCATTGGGGATCCCATGCTCAGCCCAATGGATGGCTGTGAGCATCTGCCACTGTGTTTGTCAGGCCCTGGCAGAACCTCTCAGGAGACAGCTATATCAGGCTCCTTTCAGCATGCACTTCTTGGCATTCACAATAGTGTATGGGTTTGGTGACTGTATATGGGATGGATCTCCAGGTGGGACAGACTCTGGATGGCCTTCACTTCGGTCTCTGCTCCACACTATTTTTTCATATGAGCTCCCATGAGTATTTTGTTCCCCTTTCTAAGAAGGATAGAAGCATTCACAATTTGGTCTTCCTTCTTCTTGAGCTTCATGTGGTCTGTGAATTGTATCTTGGATACTCTGAGCTTTTGGGCTAATATCCATTTATCAATGAGTACATACAGTGTGTGTTCTTTTGTGATTGGGTTATGTCACTCAGGATGATACTTTCTAGTTCCATCCATTTGCCTAAGAATTTCATGATTTCATTTTTATTAATAACTGAGTAGTATCCCATTGTGTAAATGTACCACAATTTCTTTATCCATTCCTGTGGTGAGGGACATCTGGGTTGTTTCCAGCTTATGGCTATTATAAATATGGCTCCTATGAACATAGTGGAGCATGTGTCCTTATTACATGTTGGAGCATCTTCAGGGTATATGCACAGAAGTGGTATAGCTGGGTCCTCAGGTAGTAATATGTCCAGTTTTCTGAGAAACCGCCAGACTGATTTCCAGAGTGGTTGTACCAGCTTGCAATCTCACCAGCAATGGAAGAGTGTTCCTCTTTCTCCATATCCTCCCCAGCATCTGCTGTCACCTGAGTTTTTGATCTTAGCTATTCTGACTGGTGTGAGGTGGATTGTCAGGATTGTTTTGATTTGCATTTCTGTGATGACTCATGATGTTGAACACTTCTTTAGGTGCTTCTTTCTCATTCGCTATTCCTCAGCTGAAAATTCTTTGTTTAGCTTAGTACCCCATTTTTTCTTATCTGTATTTTGGGTATTTACTTTACATACATTTCATATGTTTTCCCCTTTGGAAACCCCCTTATTCCATGCCCCCTTTCCTGCCTCTATAAGGGTGCTCACCCCCCGTACCCACTCCTTTCTTCCCTCCCAAGCATTCCCCTATACTGGGGCAACCAACACCCTCAGTCTCAAGGGCCTCTCCTCCTACTGATGGCCAACAAGGCCGTCCTCTGCCACTTATGTGGCCAGCACCATGGGTCCCTCCATGTGTATTATTTGGTTGGTGGTCAGGTCTCCAGGAGCCCCAGGATTCTGGCCAGTTGACGCTGTTGCTCCCTCCATGAGGCTGCAAATCCCGTCAGCTCCTTCTGTCCCTTCTCCAACTCCTCCATCCAGGACCCCACGTTCAGTCCAATGGTTGGCTGCGAGCATCCATCTCTATCTTTGTCAGGCTCTTCCTGAACCTCTCTGGAGATATCTTAGCATGCTTCCATCAGCAAGCACTTCCCAGCATCCACAAGAATGTCCATGTACCCATTTTTTTATATAGTTATTTGGTTTTCTGGAGTCTGCGTTTTTTATATATATTGAATATTACCTTTCTCTTGGATGTAGGGTTGGTAAAGATCTTTTACCAATCTGTTGTTTGCCATTTTGTTATGTTGACCATGTCCTTTGCCTTACAGAAGCTTTGCAATTTTATGAGGTCCCATTTGTTGATTCTTTTTTTTTTTCATATTTTATTTACATTTCAAATGTTTCCCCCTTTCCATATCTCCCCTTTGGAACCTCCCCATTCCCGTTGCCCTGCCCCCACCACTATGGGGATATTCTCCAACCCACCCACCCACCCACCCACTCTCTTTTTCTCTCCTTGTCATTTGTTGATTCTTAATCTGAGAGCATAAGCCATTTGTGTTCAGAAAAATTTTCCCTGTGCCCATGTGTTTGAGGCTCTTTCCCACTTCCTCTTCTATCAGTTACAGTGTATCTGGTATTTTTGTGGAGGTCCTTGATCCAGTTGGACTTGAGCTCTGTTTAAGGAAATAAGAATGGATCAATTTGCATTCTTTTATATGCTGACTGCCAGTTAAACCAGCACCATTTGTTGAAAATTCTGTCCTTTTTCCAGTGGATGGTTTTACCTCTTTTGTCAAAGAACAAGTGAACATAGGTGTGTGGGTTCATTTCTGAGTCTCCACTTCTTTTCCATTGATCTTCTTGCCTGTCTCTGTACCATATTGTGAATATTGTGAAGGGTGTTGTTTCTCTAATTTCTTTCTCTGTCTGTTTATCCTTTCAGTAGAGGAAGGCTGCTGACTTGTTTTAGTTAATTTTATATGCAGACACTTTGCTGAAGTTGTTTATCAGGTTTTGGAGTTCAAATGTTCAGAAATTTGCTCTCAACACCCGTATCAAAGTTTCATGTACACCAGCAACTGAAGGTCCACAGGATCCAGCATCAATATCCTCTTCTGGCCTTTTATATCCAATGTGACATATACATACACATAAATATTTTTAAGTGTCTGTAGTGATGAGACTGGTTGGCTTGTTTATGGTCTTCTATGAATAATTTAGGGTTATGACCAATGTTATAACGTCATCTTGTAGAGGGCCAGGGAAGCACTAATGCTTACTGCAGATCCTTACCTCTCCATTCTTCCTCCCAATCCAATCGAGTCCAGTCTCATCCCTAGTTTAGTGGCTGTCCTCCTGCTGTGGCCTTCCATCCTTCTCTGCTCTAGTCTTCAGTCTTCCTTCCACTCCTCCTTTTGTCTTATTCCTGAACTACTGTAGGCATTCTCTGTCAGCCTGCTGGCCAATGCTATCAGAGAAGCAAGTGGGCCAGAGGGGTAGATTGGGAACGTGCCCAGTCATTATCAGAGAAACTTCTTCCTGTAACTGTTAGGAGAAATACAAAGACCCATAGCCAGAGAGTGTGCAGAGAGTGAGAGACACCAGAACACTTAGCTCTAAAAGAGATTTCTGAATTCAATACCTACCCTGGGAGATCCTACAAGAGAAGATGCAGAAAGACTGCAAGAGCCAGATGGAATAGAGAACATCAGGAATCAAGTCCTTCCAAACACTGCTGGATGGACACACATATGAACTCAGAGACTGAGGCAGCATGCAAAGGTTTTGCACAAGTATCTACAAGAAAGAAGTAGTTACATAACACCATCCCTAACCCAGAAGTTATTTCCAATTGATAACGGCTTGCAAATGAAAATTAGTTTTCTCCAAGGAAGTTTGAATGGAGAAACAAACCATTTTTAAGGTTATGCCCCATGTGTACCAGTAGATGGCCAAAAAAAAAAAAAAAAAAGAACTCAGTGTCATCTTTGGAGGTTCTCTGTCTAATATGTCATATCATGACATTTTGTTTAATTTAATTTTTACTTTTATTTATTTTACGTTCTTACATCATCATCATCATCATCATTTTGTTATACAGGTTTTGCATATATTTTATGGCTTCTACTTTATTATTATTTTTGTTATTTATTTGATTTCTGAGTATGGGATCAGGTGAATCTCTACATCTATTTCGGTTTCTCATGCTTTTTTCTCCTGTTTGTTTGTTGGCTTATTTTTATTATATTTTATTTCATTTTTATCCCTTAGATGCTGGTTTGTTTTTTAACAGGAGATAGAAAGTGAGTGGGTCCATATGAGAGGGAAGATGGAGAGGAGCAAAGAGGTATAGGAGAAGAAAAAATGATCATAATCAGAATATATGGCATAAAAATATTTTTCAATAAAAAAAAAACGACATGTTGTTACCACATGCATCATTTTATCTATGTAATCATGAAATATTCTTACATTGAAAATATAAAAATAACCACCCAAGATTCTCAAAGTAATCAATAGCTATGTTTTCTCTAGCCAAACCTAAGTATTAATATTTTCATATGTATTTATATATGTATCCTACATGAACAATTTTATACATAATATTTCAAACATACTACTTTGTCATCTTGACAAAGCAATTAATTGATGGTACTGTGAAGAATATATGGATGTTCTATAGTGATATGTTCAAATCAATATGTACACATCTTTACGTATTCATTTCAAACAAATGCTAAAACTGGACAATGGAGTGAAAAGTTTAAGCTTTATTTCATAATTCAGAGTTTCAAGCATATTTTGTTGTGATTTACAGATAAAATATGGTGGATGAAACCCTTGAACAACATACTTAATTTAATAAACCAGAATATGCTGCTGATGTCGGCTTGGTAAAATCATGAAACAGATTCTAACCAGATGTTGAAATAACATCTGGCTATTAACAACCCTTAGACAAATTGAAGAAGCCTCTTTAAACTCTATCGTGAAAGCTCTTCCTCAAGACTTGAGAAGCTTTAGGCAACAAAATAAAAGGAATGTATTAATTTCTACCCAGGGGTCCATATGCCATCTACAAATCAAACCCATTAGCTTTGCTTACCTTATGGTTTGGTTGCACATGGAATCCTCTTGACTGTCAAGGAGAGATAAAAGTGTACATTAAAAATGCATTGCACTTTATCTCATGGAAGCAGGTGAGGAGGTGCTCATTGTTTGAACACAGTGCCTCTAACTTTTTGTCGCACGTACTTAACAGAGATGATGTCTCCAGAGCTCCCGTCATGCAATCTGAACACGTTTAGGGAGCAGTGTCTGCCATCTGCTTAGGCTAAATGGCAGTGGCCCAGCCCTTGCTTCTTTTCTGCCCCTGAAACTTGACTATTAGATTTTAATTACATGGGTATATGATTAAATCAAAGAGATTAAAAGGTTAAAGCTAACCTTCCTGGAGGTGAAGCAGGCCCCAAGGCTTCTGAAACAGCTGGTATTTTGGGAGCCAAGCTCTCTCTCTTGGCATGCTGAGGAAAAAGAGGAAATGAGCACCACTAGGGAGAGACTGCCTTAGTTGTATTAGATGAAGTCCTGACTGAGAACGAAATTTAGTTCTCAAGTCTAGAAAATGAATCTGAAATAATTTGGTTTTGTGGTTTTGTTTTTTGTTGTTGTTTTTTTTTTTAAGTGCCAAAAGCATAGTTTTATTTGTTTCAAATTTGGTATTTTGGTTTCTTTAGCTATTTGAGGGTCTTGAAAATATGGATATGTTTTCTGAAGGTTAAGGAAATAAGACAGCAATGTTTAATTTGAGTCACATTTTTAATAGGTGCATTGTCTCATTATTATGTCTAAGAATTCAAAGGTGTTTTCTGACCTGATGAAGAAACTGTGGTAGTCATTTCAGAAACTGCAGCATAAATTAGTGTACAAGGAAAAATCTTAGTAGAAAATAATCTCCCAAGCATCATGTTGCAATGATGCACAGAAGGAGACATGTCTCTTCCGTTGATTTCAGGTAGCACTAAAGACTAAAATCTGGCTCTGCCACTTGCTGGTGTTAACAAATTACTTGACATATTTTTTATCATTTACAAAATGGACTGCTAATAAAATATAACTTACATGACATTTTGTCAGTATTAATCTGTATGTTTACATCCAGATGTTTAAAGTATTGTTTTTCTGAGCCTAATCTCTAATGTTATTTAACTAGATGATAGGAACTTCCAATATTTTAAGTAATTTGTATAAATATTTCAATGTATTTGTTTCCCAGAAATCTATAGGTCACTACTATAACCTTTTCGCACATTCTTTTCTAAATCCATAGAAGAATCTATGAGAATTTCAGAGGTTACATGGTATGTTTTGGTAACATATGACCTCTAGGCAACAATAATGGAGTTTTCATCATCTCTGTAATGATGCAAAAGATGTCTATGTTACCCAGAATTCTTATGATTTCTCTGGAGTAGGTCTCTTAAATAGTTTTTGTTGCTATGGTGAAGTACCATGGTCAAGAAAACTGTCAGAAGAAAAAGCTTTTGGAAACTTATAATTTTAGAAGTTTGGAATCATTGACCTTTGTGCCTGGGAGACTGGCAGGTAGCCAAGCCATCATGCCTTTAGAGCAGTACCTGCGACCTTGTATCGTGATCTACATGTAGGTGACATAGAATTAACTTAGAATGGAATGGGCTTTTGAAGCCCCAAAGTCAGCTTGTACTGAGGTATCCTCTATAAGAAGGCCACACCTCCTAATCCTTCCAACACAGTTCCACCAACCGGTGACCAAGCATTTTAATATATGAGACCGTGGGAGACCATTCTCATTCAAACCACCACACAAGCCTCACCCCTCATGCACCTCTGTGCTTCCCCGTATTTACCTCTCTTGGAATCTATCACTGTGAAACATTTTATCAAAATTGTTACTTATGTTTACAAAAATCTTATTCACAAAGGATAAGTCAATTTGTTGCTTGCAGATGAGAGTCTGTTTTGACAAAGCTGTCATTACTTGCAATGGTTTAGAAGGAGAGAATGACATGTAAATCAACTCTAGGTGAAAGGGGAAATAGATGTGAAACATGGAGTAATAGCATGGTAATTCAGGTAAGAACACGAATTTTGTTACAGTGAGGATGGTAGAGATAGCAAACATCAAAATTTATACACCTATGTATGTATGTGGAGGATCCTTTTGTTATCCTGATTATGCCTTTTATTTCACAGCTAGAAAAAGAAGGTGATGTCTTGTTTCAACCCATTGTGTAGAAAACTCAATGGCATCATTCCTGAAATATCACATAAAACTGCCATGTGTAGAAAAGTTTCTCAAATATTCACAGACCTCTTTCTGCAGCAAGAGCTTCTGAAAACGTTTTATAATCATTGATACATAATGAACACCAGAGGGTGTATGCAGCATTGGCTGTAATTCACAAAGTAAGAGTCTTAAGATGCAGGACCTAATGAAGCTAGATTCACTTGTAGGCACCATAAGTTAAGCCTGTCTTCTAATTAAGCATGTCATGCTGGAATTTGTGAGATAGTTTCTCTGACAGTTCAGGATTAGGAGAAAAACAAGCAATAGCCTGTACAAACTACTAAGAAATAATATAACTTCAGAATTAATGGTGGCTTTGTGAGAGTCACAAAGGCCAAGTTGTACACTATTCTCTCTTACAACTCATAATGGCCATGGATAAATAAGATAAACACTCCTCCAAACAGAACTTGCAATACTGTGTATGAGCCAATTTAAACACTCTTCCAAATAGAGGCAATCAGTGGATGATTATTGTATGTTGTGTCACTGCTCTGAATATTACTACTGTATGTATTGCTACAGACCATATTAAGGTATTTAAAAGCACTAGGGAGATGACTTAGTCAATAATGAAATTTTTTAAAGGTGTGAGGTCTAAAGTTCAGATCCACAATCCACACATAAAATTGGAAGTACCAGTGGCCCTCTGTAATACCAGCATTGCTACAGTAGAGACAGAGAATCATCATGGTAACCTGGATAGCTAGATGAGCCAGAATCAGTGAGGTCTGGGTCCAGCATGAGACCCTGCCTCAGTAATAAAAGTCAGAGCAATTGAAGAAACAGTGCCAACTTTGGGACTCTATACACAAGGGCATGCTTACTTGTACTCATTCTCACATATATCTGTATATACACCAAAGACACATGAAAAAAAGAAAAAAGCCACCTTTTGATAACTACAGGCTGCATCTGATGTTCCTACTTCATTAGTTTTCTTTTTCAAAACTCATTTTTGTAATAGATTTTTTAAAAGCCTGCACACTTCACAGAAGTGTCAAACTGGTATCCTGTTATCTTTATATCTTATATATTTATTTCTTATTATGATATCAATGGAATATTTTCCTATACTATGAAATATTTTAATAGTTTTGATAGAATTATATAACCATTTTTACTCATTTTCCCATTCCCAGGCCTTCCTGGATACACTCCCTTGAACTTTCCCATGATTCCCAGCTATAGTGGATCGTCCTTTTCACTGAATAAAATTATTTCATACATGTATGTGTGCGCATATGTGTGTATGTGTGTGTGTGTGTTTTCAACCTGCTGAGTTTGATTGTGATGTTTGTGGGTATGTGGTTTTATGTAAAACTATTTTTTTATATACACTCTGAAAATGAATTCATTTATTTCCTGAAGGGAGCTACGAAATAATTTTTTAGATGTTATACTTGTGTATCAAAACATATCTCTCAGAAGAGACACAAGGCAGTAAGTGTTGCATGATGCACAAGAAGATAAAGATTGAATAAATTCCTTTGAATTTGACAGGATAAATGATTTTACAAATCCTGACTATTGAGTATTATAGACAAATTATAATATGTGATTATGGAAGAGAAATATGAAACAATGATATAGTTGGTATGTGTGGATTGCTTTATATACCAAATCATGTAACTAAGCCATGTTTATCTGGGAAAACATTTAAAAATCATATTTTATAAATAGAGAAAAAATATCTACAAAAACAGAAAACAAGCTTTGGTATCAAGAAATATAATTTTCTTACCCATCATTTTCTTTTTTCCTTCCAGCATCAAACCTAAGACAGAGAAAATTATTCTACATTAATTAAACATTTTTTAAAATGTAATTTAATTATTATTATTAATTGACTTATTCACTTTGCATCCCGCTCACTGCCATCTCCTGGCCACCCCCTCCTATATTCCTTCCTCCTACTCTCCTCCCATCCTCATCTGAGCAGGTGGGGCTCCCTCTGGGTATCCACTCCACCTGGTAGGTCATGTCTCAGGAGGTTAGATGCTTCCTCTGGAGGCTACATGCTTCTTACTGGTTCTAAGTTTTTTCAGTTATCATCATGGTGGGAAGCATGGCAGCTTCATGGTAGGTATGCCACTAAAGGAGATAAGAGTTCTATCTCATGTTCTGAAGGCAAACAGGGCAAGTCTTTTTCAAGGGCAGCAAGGAAGAGGGTCTCAAAATCCACCCTCACAGTGACATACTTCCTCCAACAAGGCACACCTATTCCAACGAGACCACACCTCCTCATGGTGCCAGTCCCTGGGCCAAGCATTTTTAAACCACCACAGTGTCTTATCCTAGGAATAGAAAAGGAACTAAGATAACTCATTTGGTAATTTTTCAAATAAGTTAAGGAATCATTACTCTAGGCAACTTGATAAATCTGTACCTTATTTCTTCATCATTTGCAAAATTTCTGGTATGTTTAAGAAAAGTTAACAGTCATGATACAATTTTTTCACATTTAAGTATAATGAAATGCAGGCATTTAGTATGATAATGTACAAAAACATTCGTTAAAGTAATGCTTGTACAGATAATATAGTATAAATCAGATCTTTATGATAAGTATTTAAACACTTTGAAAATAGCTAATGAAAAATATTCTCTAGGTGATCATATTAGTTGATTGTCCTATAGCAGACCTTTTGAGAGAAGCAACGTAAGAGAAGATGGCTTCATTTTGGCTCACGGTTCTGGGGACATTCGTACATCCTTGTAAGGAAGCACTGCAATATGAAATAGCTTTTACTGTGGTTATGGGAATTTATAGTGCAGGTCTTTTGTATCTTGGTGGACCAGACATTGGCGTTTCTTAATCTATCAGTTAAAAAGCTAATTTTATCCAGAAATATCAGTGCAGAACTTCAGAGATTTGGCCCAAACACCTGACTATTTGGTGGTAGAGTCAAGCTGACAGGTAAACTATCACATCTTGGAATTGAATGGCTAAGAATTTATTTAAATATAAAATCAAAGTTTCTCTTAAAAACTATCTTTAAAAAGTGTCTTAATTGTTTATAGTAAATAGTTGCTTAAAGAAAAGGCAGATAAAAGTTGTAGAGAACATAGTCATGGGAGTTCAGATAAGAAAGATCCACTTTACTGTAAAGAAATAAGACACTATTGAGCAACTGTGTACTCACCCTAACAGTGCCCAAGTCTCAGACTTCTTGTTCTACTCACCTGAAGCTGCTCTTGTTTTCTTCCAGAACAATTACTTAGAGATACTAACATTTTCTTTGTATTCTTTTAAAATATCTCTTGGCAGTAAAAGTGGTCATATATCAAGAGTATCAATACTTCAGCTATGCTTTGTCATGTTGATGACAGATATTTTTAATGAAATTATTGTTAAAGTTATCACACCATTATACACTGTACAGTGAGCTTATTACCCCTGCACTCTCCAGTCATCTCTTTCTCACCTCTTCTATTAGTATCGTCTGTTACTCTAGAGCAGCAGTTCTCAATCACTGGGTACGACCCCTGGGGGGGGGGCACATATCAGGTATTTACATTATAACTCATAACAGTAACAACATTATAATTATGAAGTAGCATTACAAATAATTTTATGGTTGGCATCACCACAACATGAGAACGTCTATTAAAGGGTTACAGCATAGGAAGGTTGAGAAATAAGGCCTTCCCTCTCTACTCCATGTTGTACATCTGTATAAAATCTAGGAACCACACAGGAAAGACAACATGCAATGGTCTAGGAAAGTAACAATATTACTTGAAGTTACTTGAATATATACTTTCAAGAAATATTGTTATGTACAGTCACACCCATTTTCCTGTAATGCCATAATTTTATTCTTTATCTAGCTGACAAATTAAATTTTGTTTGTATACCACAGGTCACTTCTTGTTGATTAAAGTAACAACTTATCAAGCATACATCGCATCTAAATGTACACTGTTGTACATGGGTGCACTCAATTTCACACATCAAATATTGGAAGGAAAAGCATAGATTAGCACAGCATATTAATAGGTGACTTCAAAATCTGATTTTCATGAATAAATGTCTTGAAACAACAGAGAGGCATCATTCTGAAACTGTGATCAAGGTCTATAATATAAAGTGGTACTTGGGTATAGGCACTCATTGTTGTGCTAACTAGAAGTTTTCCACATTCTGGTCAATTCCTCCTAAGATTAGACTCTATCAGCATCACACCTACTTGATCATCTTTACATTTTTCTTCATCTTTGACCATAATATAAATGGCCTGGAGTAGTTGTTTAGAAGTCTAGATCATTTTGAGGATGGGAAGGGTTTCCTGGACCCAGTCAATTCGTAACATGCTTTTTCTGAAGGACAGGAATGAGTGTCAATGTCTAACATGATGTTTCTTTTAATTTGCAATACCAAACACTAGACCAATCTGATATCCACTTAAAGTTGTTATTAAATTATAATATATTTAATTTCTAAAAAGCTTCTTAGACAGTTCAATGAGCATCTATGTTGCTACAGATTTTGTGGTCTGTGTCCTGTCATCATGAATTCTAGTAAACTTACTGCCTTCTCCTATTCCCTTCTCTTAGACAATCTGAGTGCTGTTTTGTTTTCTTTTTCTCTGTGTCTCTATTTTTCTTAACAGAGGAAGGAGTTTCATGTCCAGAATTTTGTTGATGGCATCACATCTCAGTTGTAAAAGTAAAAATGCACTAGAGGCTGTAGGCCATAGAAATATCAAAGCCACTGTAGAGTTTTGCCCTTCTGATAGTTCAGAAAAGCTTTCCAAAACTCCTGTTGATGCAACAAAACTGCAGAAGAGGAAGAAAAAGAGAAAGTGGAAAAAGTAATGGCTGTACTCATTTCCCCTAAACCAATGGAGCCATCAACTTTGCAATTACTGAGATCCATTTCACTGGACTTTATAACTGGGAATGAAATGAGTGAGAAATGAGAATCCCTAATGAAGGCTCAGGTCCCCACCCACCGTGTTATCATCCCACCCCACCCATGCCAGAATTCATTTGCCAACTCTGTAATTTGCAGCTTAATTTCTCATAACTTGCCAAGCAGTTCACATTCATTTACATTATTGTCATTTAACACAGAGATGAAAAAGAAATATGGTTTAAGATTTGATGGGCTAGGCATTTTTCCCTCTTTCTTTCATTCATTCATTCTTTCTTTCTTTCTTTTCTTTTCTTTTTTTTTTTTGGTTTAGTTGAGTTAGTTTTTCCTGTTGAGAACAAATGTCTCCGGAGCTCTGTTTAATTTAGCATGTCCAACTGCTTCTGTTAAAGGCAGTTTGGAAATGCTTTATATGTGTGATAGACAATGGAGGCAAAAACCCCAAGCAGAACTGGAAGTGATGCTTAAAGGAACAGCCCCCAAATTTAAGCTGCATGCATTTTAGTTCTGTGACATCGCAGCATTGCTGTTGGATACCTGTAATTGCTGCATTGAAAAGTTATGGGCAGAGTGGCAATAGGCATTTCTAGATCGTGGACCAAAAGGATGTTTCTTTGTGGCTTTTATTATTTCTCTTCCTTTTGATTTTATTTTTATTTTAGCTGGCTTTAACTGTGACATCAAAGTGGTACTTGCTGCTGGTAGAATCTCACACATTACTTTCTTAGGTCTTCTGATTTTGAGTGTTTACTCTTGCTGATAAACTTTATGAGTTCGGTGTACATTTTTTCCTCATTATTTAGGTTACTTTATCATCATCAAATAACTCTTTGTTAAGTGATTTTCAAAAGTACTGAGGAAGCTCAGCGGTTTTCTCTCCTCTTCCCTCTCCTCCTTTCCTTCTGCTTCCCTTTCTTCCTCCTCGTCTTTCCCTTTCTACCTCATTTTTGCTACCCCCATCGGTTTTCATCCTTTAGTACTTTTTTCTTGCTGATTGCTCTGCCACTCTTTGCTTCCACTATTTATTTTCCATGGAAAGCAGACCTGATCGGGACATTCGAGAAGTATGCTTTAAAAATGTCATTCACCTGCACTTCCCCAAGAGGAATGTCATTGTGTGTTGAGGTATTAGAATAAAGATTGGCAATTTTTCATTGCTAATTCCAAAATGTGAATAAATATTGTACTAGAATATACAAGTATTCTTACTGAGAGAGAATGCAGTATGAAATAATTATAAAGGTTCATAATTTATACTACTTAATCTAATCGGTACCACTGTTTTGAAGTGGAAATATTAATGTTCTATTAGTAGCAATCCTGTTGAATTAACTCAATGTAATAATTGGAAGTTGTAACAACCCCTCATACCCACACCCATATATACAATATATTACATTTTTCTTTTGCTGCTCAGATGGAATCCAGTTCTCTTCACACATCAAGTATGTGGTCTGTTTCTGGGCTATATCTAAGACCTTGAATTCATTTTATAACACCCAAACTTTCCTGAAATGTGAAGGCATGAAGATTCTGCAAGGACATTAAAATTGCAACAGTAACTGACCCCATTCAAATTTTTTTTTGTTGTTTATTTGTTTTGTTTTTCAAAATAAGTTTCCTCTGTGTAGCCCTGGCAGTCGGGGAACTTACTATGTAGGCCAAGGTGGCCTCCAACTCTTAGAGACCTGCCTGACTCTGCCTCCCTGGTGCTGGGATTAAAGATGTTGGTTACCATTGCCTAGCAATGTCATTTGATTTTTTAAAGTGATTTTTTAAAATATTGTCTCCTTTAACACTAACTAGAAATTTTTGTTCTTGGTGTCATTCTCACTTTACAGTAGAAACACTGAATCTTAAAGAGTTGAGTGCCTTCCCATTGGTACTGACACGTCAACAACTGACAAGACAATCACATAGTTTGGACTTGAGTGCCAGTGAAGAGCTCAGTTTGTCTTTGAAGAGTCCACAAGAGAAAACTGCTCTCATATTAAAACACAATCCTTAAGATTTCTCTACATAGGCATGTACAGTACTTTTCCCACTGTGGCTTGATTCTCTATTCAGCGAATTCAAAACTATGCTTTAACCTTTGGGAAAAAAATCTCCAGAGACTTTTCTTTGCAATAAAGGTAGACCATAACTGAAAATCACAACCTATCACAATGCAAAGATGCAGGACCCAGTTCCAACTGATACGTTTACAATATATCACTGATACCAAGGCTCAGAGAAGGGAGGGGCTGGAAATACTTTAAGAGCTAAAAAAAAAAAAATTAGAAAGTTTGCTGCAAGTGTCTTCTAAGAATGTCAGTAGCTACACTCATGATGTCTGTCTGACATGGCTACCTGAATATGACCTAGAAAAGAATGGTGTCAATACACATGCTCATGTAGAAGCAGGAAAGCTCCTTAGGCTCAACCCTAGACAAGTAGCTACAGACAAATAAGGAGTCCTGAGGGTGAGAGAAAGCTTTCTTCAGGAAAGAACACAGCAATTGGTTATCCAATACCAAATGGTCAGCTCTGAAAACATATGCATGTAACGAAGTAACACTGTGAATAGTAAGCAGGTTGTATTAATGTATTTAGTAACAAAAAAACATGCATGCACACACACTCACACACACACATGCAAACACACACAATTGTAAAAACCAATTACAGAAAAAAGAAAACATAAATTGAAAGAAAGCAGAAAAGAGGGAGTTGCATGCAAAGGCTGGTAAGGAGGAAAGGGAAAGAAAGAAGGCCGTCTCTGGATGGCCTTTCCTTCAGTCTCTGCTCCACACTTTGTCCCCATATTTTCTCCTGTGAATATTTTGATCACCCTTCCAAGAAACACTGAAGCTTCCAGATTTTGGTCTTCTTTTTTCTTAGGCTTCATATGGTCTGTGAATTGAACCTTGGGTATTCCGAACTTTTGGGCTAATATCCACTTATCAGTATACCATGTGTGTTCTTTTGTTCTTCTGAGTTACCTCACTCAGGACGATATTTTCAAGTTCCATCCATTTGCCTAATGATTTCATGGAGTCATTGTTTTTAATAGCTGAATAATATTCCATTGTGTAAATGTACCACATTTTTTGTATCCATTCCTGTGGTGAGGGACATCTGGGTTGTTTCCAGCTTCTGGCTATTATAAATATGGCTCCTATGAACATAGTGGAGCATGTGTCCTTATTACATTGGAGCATCTTCTGGGTATATGCCCAGGAGTGGTATAGCTGGGTCCTCGGGTAGTACTATATCCAGTTTTCTGAGGAACCACCAGACTGATTTCCAGAGTGGTTGTACCAGCTTGCAATCCCACCAGCAATGGAGCAGTGTTTCTCTTTCTCCACATCCTTGCCAGCATCTGCTGTCACCTGATATTTTGTTCTTAGCCATTTTGACCGGTGTGATGTGGAATCTCAGAGTTGTTTTGATTTGTATTTCCCTGATGACTCAGGATGTTGAATATCTCTTTAGGTGCTTCTCAGCCCTTCAAGTTTCCTCAGTTGAGAATTCTCTGTTTAGATTTGTCCCCATTTTTTGATAAGGTTATTTGGATCTCTGGAGTCTAGCTTCTTGAGTTCTTTTTATATACTGGATATTAGCCCTCTATCAGATGTGAGATTGTTAAAGATCTTTTCCCAGTCTGTTGGTTGCCATTTTCTCCTTTTGACTGTGTCTTTTGCCTTACTGAATCTTGGGGATCCATCCCATGTACAGCCACCAAACCTGGACACTATTGTGGTCCCCAGGAAGTGCTTGCTGATGGAAGCCTGATAAGGATGCCTCCTGAGAGGCTCTGCCAGAGCTTGACAAAAAATAAAGAGGGGGATGCTCACAGCCAACCATTGGACTGAGTATGGTGGAGAATCGTTGATGGAGGAGGTGGAGAAAGGAACGAAGGACCTGAGGGGGTTTGCAGCCCCATGGAGGGAGCAACAGTGTCAACAGGCCAGACCCTCCCAGAGCTCCTAGGGACTGGACCACCAACCAAAAAGGACACATGGAGGGAGCCATGGTTGTGGCCACATATGTGGCAGAGGATGGCTTTGTTGGAGATCAGTGAGAGGGGAGGCCTTGGGCCTAAGAGTGTTCAATGCCCCAGTGTAGGGGAATAACAGGGCAGGAAGACTGGAGTGGGTGGGTTGTTGGGGCACTGTCATAGAAGCAGGGGGAGGGGGATAGGATGGGGGTTTCTGGAGGGGAGACCTGGAAAGGGGAAAACATTTGAAACGTAGATAAAGAAAATATCCAATTTAAAAAAATTATTGTAAGGCTCATTTAGAACTCAGAATATCCAACCTACTATATTATTCAAATGGGCTTCCTGTGCAAAGAAATATGAAATAAAGAATACTTTTGCTGTATAAAAAATAAAAGAAAGACAGAAAGAGAAAGGGGAAATAATGTAATTACATTATAACCTCAAAAAAAGTAAAAAAAGAAAAAATTAAAACATTTCTGTTCCAGAAAAGTTTTGATTATAAATTTCAGCTAACACATTTTTTTTTCATGAAATAATTCTGTAATGCCATACTGCTAAGAGTAATCATATCTTATTAAAGTGCGATTGGCTAAATAATGATAGTTATAGAGTGCTAAGGTAGTAATCCAAATAATGAAAACCAAACTTTTTTCCTTCTGTATGCTTGAGATTCTGCTATTTGTAAGGGTGCCAGACCTCCTAATATGGACACTTTTCTTCCTTTGGGCTGTTAATCCAGAACATGAAACCTTGTATGACATGCAGAGTAGAAAGCCAGAAATCCCTAGTGTTCTCTACTTGGCAAGGAGGAAATTACCTAACACAATAAGTTCAATATCAAATATCAGTGTAGAGTGAGGTTGAATGTTGGCACTGGGAGATCTGGATGATGAGGGGTTGCCCTAAGCAAGTTGACAGGGATCTCATCTGCTTCTCAGAACAGACGATAAGGACACAAATCGAAGAGGTAGACTGTGGCAACTTACAGACCAAAATTTCTCTGTGGCGACCTCACTGGAATGCTAAGTGGCATAAGGAACATTAACATTTGAAGCACTGTGGTGTTCTTGAGGTACCTTGAATGATGGCAGTGAGAGAGTAAGACAGAGCAGTCCTGAAGTCTCTATGGAAAGTATTCACCGTTTGGAAACTATCAGAGAATTTTGGAGTTTAAACCAAGCATATTGTTTTTAGATGATGGGGAGGGGGAGAAGAGCAAGTCTGTAGGCACACATTGTTATCATGGACTGTTAAGAAATCTAGATTGTGAAGAGCTCAATGCCTAAACTGTTTTGTCACAGGCCATCTATAAGTAAATAACTTATCATGAACTCACTTTAGGTCACTTGCCATATCAGTTCAGTTACCCCAGACAACCGATTCTGAGTTGTCAATTTCATATGAATTTACAGGTAAATTATTTACTTACATTTCCATTACTATATGATAGATAGCATCACCGTTAATAGTGGCTATCTTCTGAAGCTATACACTGAGTAGTTTTTATGATAAAACATCTTGACAAAATGTAAGTAAGCTTAAAATTCTAGGTTATAGTCTATCACAGGAGGGAATTCAAGACTGAAAGAACTCCATACAGCTAGTCTACTCATATGTAGTTAGAGGAGAGAGAACCAAATGCATTCAAGCTCACTTGCTGCTTGTGCCCTTTTCAATTTCTCTCCTTCTGTAGGTCAAGACCCCCTACCTAAGGAAAGATACCACAGTGGGCAGTGTCTTCCCACAATAATTAACTTAATTAACACAGCCTCCCACAGACATACTTACAGGCCTACCCAATGAAGACCCTCAATCACTGTGATTTGCTGCCCAGCTAATTCTATGTTGTGTAGAATTGTAAGTTGACAATCAAAACTAACCATTAAACAAAGTGATAATACATGTAATACAGAAACATCCATATTTATAGGAGAATGTGTCATCTGACTGCCAGGGAGATTGAGAGAGTCTAATTCCTCGGTCATACTTGGGAGTTTGCTGAGAAAGTGGAATTTTTTTTTGCACATACATAATTCTCAATAAGATTTTTCCCAGCAAAGGTAATATTGATCAAATGGCCCATGCAAATTTGGCATCCTGATAGAGTATTTCATTCTATATATACTTAGATGCACCTGCTGGAATGAAATAAAATAGGAGAAAACACTATCCTTTCTATCACCAATGGATACATATGAAGTATTTCTCATATTATTAATCATAGTGCATGTAAATGACCCAAGGATCAGACTCTGCACTGAGATGTATGTGATTATTCTTTTAGAATATCACATGAGAATATCTCATCTTTCCCATTCATATAAAAACATTTATTTTAACTGGCATCTTTGTTTACAAGATATGGGAAAGTTCCTTACATTACAATCCTGATGCATTATAACATTCTGAAGGTTTCTTTATAATTTTCAATTGCACTTCTGTATATGCATGTGTGAGAGTGAGCATTTGTGTAGGTTCACACATGCTAAAGCATGTCTGTGAAAGACATAGGACAACTTGAAGAACTTTGTTCTCTCCTTGCACCAGGTCAGTTTCAGGGATTGGTGGAAATCAACTACTCAGGCTTTGTGGAAAATCTCTTTATACCTGCTGAGCCATTCCACTGACCCTGAAGTGGTTTTTCTCATACACTGGGAAATATATAAATTATACTGCTTTTGTCTTAGTGAGGTGGGGGTTCATACACATTTCCTCCCTTTGCCTTAAAACAAAGGTTTGCAGATTCAATACACTGAAAATTATATTTTCCTCAAGTTGACTCTATAGCAGCACATTGTGTTCCATGATGTCTTAAAGCTTCTTTGCTGAGTCTCATTTAATGCTATAATCCTCTGCTTAATAGGGTAGCCAGTTAAATCACATTATTTCCTAAATTTTCTGCGATCTACTTTCATATGACTGTTGCGATCATTAGCCTTTATTAAACCTAGCAAAATTTACAACTTTCATTTTCAAATAATTTCAGGTTGCAAACAATATGCAAAGAGTTCCTTTATACCTATTTTTCAGCAGTCCAAATGGAGAAATATTTTTACAGCTACATTTATAATTGTCTAATGGAAGAAAGTAGCAAGTACATAATACAATTAAGTTATAAAGACCTGGGCTACATTAGCTCATTTTCTACTAATGTTTTGTGTTTCCCCACAGTGCAGAACAGTCCATGATCATACATTGAGTTTATTTGTCATGTCTCCTTTGTCTCCTGAAAGCTAGGAAGGCTCTTTATCTGTCATGACTTTATCCTTTAGAAGAGGACTGAGCATACATTGTACAGGTCCTTTTATTTGGAGTTTTCTTGCTGTGTCCTTAAATTCATGTATGCATACCACTAAGGTGTTATGTCCCTGTTAGTGTATGCCATCAGAAAGCACATGGTAGGTTTTCTCATGTCTGTACTTATTAACTTTGATCACTTCTAAGTCTGACTATATTGGATTGCATGGTCTACCCTATCTCTATTAGTAGGAAGACATTGAACTTAAATTTGCATTATGGGAGCAGAGAAACCAACTACCTTGATTTTATTATAACCAAGCAGGAAAGATAAAAAAACTATAACAAGAAATGCCAACAGGGTACATTTTCAGAAAAGTTTAACTGTATGTGTCTTTCTCTAAGCAACATAATGAAATAGGGCTCTGCCTCCTCAAAACCAAGCTGAGAAAGCACCATGACTTAATGTCACAGAAAGATCAAAGGACAAAGTCTGGAAGAGATTTTATTTCTAAGGCCTACCTTTTTTCACATGATCATCATACTGCTAAGAGACTAGGAAGTCTTAACTTTTAGCTTAATGGGTCAAAAAATAAATTTGATGCCATAGTTTCACAGAGCTATGTGGTCATTTTATCGACTTCAACTTTGAATCTAAAGAGTGGTGTTGTTATGTGATCACCTCATACTGTTCTTTATCATGAAGTCAAAAAGTAATTTTTTTTTAAATCAATGAGCTAATAAGATATGTCTTTGTGTACCACTGATGAAATTGTTTACTTGGAGGTATGCAGTAAATACCTTGAAATTGTTTTCTTGGAGGTATGCAGTAAAAAGTAAATATGCAGCTTTTTGGGTGGAGGAGATAAGTCAGTCAGTAAGTATTTATCATACAAATTTTAGGACCTGGATTTAACCCCAGTATCCATGTTTTAAAAAGATGGTGAATTGACTTAAGGAATGGGATTCCTCTATCCTTCTAGGCAAAGTCAGTCCCTGGGGAAACAATGGACTTTTTGGGAAGCAGGCTTCATTGAGCAGCTTGTTTAATTAGAAGGAACAAAGGCAATTTATACTTTTGGGGAGTGTGCAGAGGCTTTTGGGGTGAGTGTACATCATTGAGGTGCTGGGAATGCCTTATTTGCATGAAGAAGAATCCCCGGTGCTTGATTGACATGACCAATCCTCTATAGGAGAGGGGAATTTAAACCTGGTGGCAACTCATAACCTCCTCAGGTCAGGGCAAAATTTGGGGGTCACAGGACTACTTATGCTAGGGCATGCAGAATCAGGACTGGAGAAGGAGTGCTCCTCACTCCTGCTATTCTCCAAAATAGTTCTCCAGGGTTGGACACAACTTGACTCCACTCCTGCTTCAACCATCTCCATGTGGTTCCAGGGTAGCCTTACCCACAATGACGAGAGAGAGATAGGTATATGTAATCAGCGAACTTGGGAGGACACAGGCATGTGGCTCCATAGAGCCCCTGATCAGCTCTAAATGAGATGTCTCCATAATACCCTGTCCTCTGAGTTTGGGAAGTTCTGTGTTAGAGGAAGAAGAAAGCATGTAAGAGCCAGAGAGGGTGGAGGGCACCAGGAGAACAAGGCTCTCTAAATCAACCGAGCAAAGCTCATTTGAACTCACAGAGATTAAAACCATAAGCGCAAATTCTGCATGAGTCTGCACTACAAATCTATTATAGAGTTCAGTTTAGTATTTTGATGCTACTCCTTACTGTGTGAACAAATGGATCTCTGATTCGTGTTCTTTCTCTTGGAGCTCTTTTGTTTCTGTTTGTTGGTCTTGTCCAACTTTGATAAAACAAAACTTTTATTTTTTTAAAACTTTTTTTTAAACCGATGGTTTTGTTTTATCGTATGTTATTTTGTTTTGTTTTATTGCTATCTTTTTGACCCCCCCCCTTTTTTTTATGAGAGAGAGAAAGAGAGTGGATCCACAGGAGAGGGAGGTAAGAAAGTACTGGGAGTAGTAGAGGGAGAGGAAACTAATCAGAATATATTATATGAGGAAAATATCTATTTTAATACAAGGGGAAAACTAAATGGAAAAAGAAGTGGATCATGTAACACTTTATATAGAAATAGAATGTCAAATGAACATACATTTGAAGAAAAGTATTCCACAGCAAGTTACAGGACTGCTTCAGTTGCTTGAACATGGCAACTTTTGTGAGGAACAAAAGTATTTAATTTCAGATGTCTCAGAAGCTGATACAAATAAGTACATGACGCAAACATTTCTATAATTATGATGAGAAGATACACTACTACACACAGCCCTTTGATGAGACATATGTGGCCAAGAAAAGGCAATTCTTTTGTTGGCTTTTAGTTTTTTGTTTGTAACTCTGCCAGTTTTATTTTCATCTTTTTAGAAAAATAGTGTTGCCTCCCTGGAACTAATGACTCCTCTTCCAAAACACGTCTACTTTTGTTTTGATTTGTTTCATTAACTCCATGATATGAGGAACTTGAGAGGACTTGGACTTTGACTCTGAGGGCAGCTAGAGACTGGAGCTCTGCCCTACTTGATATCAAGCCCAGGCTTTCTCCCATCACTGCTGGGTCAATTCTCACCCTTTCAGGATAACAATTCAACTAATGTAAATAAGAGTGTCTTGCTAATTTAAAACTGAGAACTAATAAGAAGGGTGTAAGGCATTCTATCTGCCCCACTATTTTCAGAAGCTAAAGGGACCACAGACCCTGTGGTAAGTTCACACCTCAGCAGAATCCATTCTCCCATAATCTGACTCCTGTTTAACTGCAAGGTTATCCTTGTTCATTTGCCTAATTGGTTTTGGTTTGTCTGTCTTACAGTAGGAGGAACTAAGATATGATCTAAAATCAGGAGGCTTTTAGATAAAGCCTTATATTTTTTACTGCAAAAGGAAAAAAAAAAAGAAAGAAAGAAAATGAGTCCATGGTAGACTGTCAGATTTTGGTGTTTCTAAGATGTTTTTCTTAGCCTGTCATTCTCAGCCTTTTAGGTCAATGTCAATAGTGAATCTTTGCTTGGTAATATCAGGTACTCACAATTACCCTATATTCTACATTCATGACAATATTATACAGTTATTAACCCATCTTTTTGAAAATGATCCCATGGAATTGAATGCATTAGCTATTTTGTACGAGGTGTTTTCTAAGTAGTTTTAAAATAACGAAGCACCCCTGTAGCTTTTCATTTAATATTTCCAAAGCCAAGTACATTTTGAACTATTTCATGATTAAGCATTGAAATGTTTAAGTCTATGAATTTAGCAGTTCTGTAAGAACCTAACACCTTCTAAATCTGACTTCCATTTTAAAAAAGTAGAGGATCATTTAACCCTTATTGTGACTGCCTGTTGCTTAAAAGACCATGTTGAATACTGAGGAGAAACAGAGACTGTTTGGAAGGCATTTCTGTGGGAGGCTGCTTTACTTTCCTCTGTGTAAAGTATGCCTTCTTATTTCAATTAGACAAACGGCAGGGCTTCCTGGCTATTAGGACTGTTTGGACTAGAGGTTTGGAAGTGTCGTTTCCACTTTTTATCAGGTGATCATAATTGGGGTGAATGAACCAACCAGGGTGGTAGAAAGCAAGCCAAAATGTGTACTTAACAGAAACAAAAAGACCTCCAACAAATAGACCACCAGGGCACAATCAGGACGATACACATACACATATCACAAACACAGCCTGGAAAAGCCACTGGACAGCATTGCCGGAATTGCTAAATTACATCCCACTACAACTTTGAATCCAGACTGTCTGGGGAGCCTAGATGGCTGTATTTTAATTACATCTACTATTTCACTACAACCTCCAAACATGAACATGCTGCTTTTATTCCTTTAATTTTTTTTTTCAGATGTAACAGTCCATGATCAGTCTGAACTGCATATTGCTGTTTCAGCTCTGGGATCCTTTCTGGAATCTTAGAATCCCCTGTCTGGGGCTAGAAAGATGCTTCTGAATCCCTAATGGCAGTATTCTACTGCAAAGGACTTGTGTAAATACCTGGTTTTATTGTTTCAATTTTACTAAATGATTTTCTTTAAGGGTGGTTACTGGGGGAAATTTCCAAGCAAAGTCAGATTAAGATCCTGAACTCTGATTAAACACTCTACATCCTTAGAGTGTCAAGACTGGGTTTTTTTTTTTTGAAAAAGAATGGGAAAGCAGAAAAACAATCCAGTAATTCATGTGAAGAAGAGTAGAAAAAGACTGTGGGGCTGGTGGTTCATAGATATTCCAAGGTGCAAACTGATTCCAGGTTAGTAATTATTAGACATGTGTCTCTTTACACATAAATACATTCAGTCACCAATTCACAGCTACCTTGATTCCCTAACTCCACAGTAGTTGACTTATAAAGGTCTGTGTATTCTACAGAACACAGAACAACTTTGATTCACTCATCCTGTCAATGTGGTCAATGCCTCATTGAACATAACTCTAAGGTGTAAATCAATTCTTCTTCTGGAAAATGATAAACATTCATCTCAAAAAAATTTTTTTAGTAAAAAATGACATTAGCAACTCCACAAGATAGATAACTCTTATTTCCATTATCACAATGGATTTATTGTGTATATGTATAAATATAATATATGTATATATGTTTATGTGTAAGTGTACATATGTGAGAGTCAGAGGAGGATATGAAGTGTATTCCTGTACTAATTTCCAACTTATTTTTGAAGTATCTATTACTTGGTCTGAAGCTCCCTGTGGTAGATAGGTAAGGCAGCCATAGTGCTCCTGGGATATGCTCTCTCTAATCTCCAACACTAGAGTTACAGGCATGTGTTCCAATATTAGGATTAGGAGTTTACATGCGAGTCATGGGTATTTAAATCAAGTCTTTCTGCCTGTAAAACCAGTTTACCAACTGAGCTATCTCAAAACTTTATTTTAATTATTTATTCCTTGAGAATTTCACACACACACACACACACACACACACACACACACACACACACGGAGTGGGAGAAAGAAAGACAGAGAGAATGGGAGGAAGAGAAAGAAATATGAGAGAGGAGATACAGATTAGATACAGATATTCCCTCAGAAGGGAATTTATTGGAATGATCAACAGCTTCAATTCAACTTAATCCAGCAATAGCTAGGTGTACATGGAAAGTCCAAGAATTTAGTAGTTGCATAGTCCCATAATACTAGATGTGTCAAGCTGGAATCCTGAGGTGGTAGGTTCCAATGCCAGTGAAGGATTCAATGTGCTGGCAAGGCAACTAACAAAACCTTCCTTCTTCCACTGTCTTTAGCCTTCCAGAAGAAGGTGTGGAACAGATCAAAAGTGTGTTTCCCTGCCTCAAGATCTAAATTAAAGAGGGATATTTTCTGCTTCAAGATCTGGATCAGAAGACTATGTTTCTAGCATCTAGATCCATGTTAAAGCCAAAATGTCTTCCAGCCTCAAGGTCCAGATCACAGGTGTGCCCTCATTTCTAGATTGTAGTTCATTACAAATATAGCCAAGTTAGCAACCAAGAATAAACATCAATGTATATACACACATACACACACACGTGTGAATATATATATATATATATATATATATATACTCACATATATGAGTGCATATAGATATAATGTATGCATACATAATATATATACATACCCTTATATATGCATATATCTATATATATGTAGTGTTTTAATAAAATCTACCCTCACTCTTTACCCTACAGTTTTTTTGATCTTATTCAACAGTTTTTCTCACATGTTTTTTTTTTTTTTGTTTTTGTTTGTTTTTTTTTTTTTTAACCAATGATTTTACCTAAAGCTGCCCATAAGTGTATATATGTAGAACCATTCACTGGGTCATGGACAGACTTTTAGTTACAATAGCTATAATTAAAACTGTCTCTCTCTCTTCTAGAGACCAACAATTATCAATATCCCCCAGGAGTGAAGTGAACTCATGAGCCCTTACCATGTCCACATTTCGAAGTATCTCTGAAATGATAGAAGATACAACAATGTACATATTATCTAAAGAGTATGTCCAGGGTCAAGGGCATGAGTCAACTTTTTCTTCTCACATTTAATTGTCATGGCTTTGCATCTATATTTAAGGCATGAAGGTTTTTTGTTTTCATATGGAAACAGGCTTGGAAATTCTTATAATATCAATAACAGAAATTATTTTCTGGGGAAAAAAGTCAGTATCTAATATCAGATGGCCATATATGCTCATATGTTACACCTTAAAATATTCAAATTTAGATCATCATGTAGGCATGTTTAAATGTATTTCAAATCAGCATTTCTTAATTATCTCCACACAAGAACTAAAAACCAAGAAATGGAATACTGGACAGACAGGGATATTTTTTGGTGGCCCTGCATTGTAATAATTCCAACAAAGTTTTATGTCCAAAGAAAGTGCTTAATAAAAATTTTGAAGATTGACTGATAATGCACATTCATTAGAGTGAAATCTTCTAAGAGTACTAAATTAGATTTTAAAATAAGTATCTCAAAATGGTCTTTATGTCTTCTGAAAGTTAAGAGTTATGTTTGCTAAGCACAAAATTAAAGGCAACAAATTTTGGCAAGTTTAGATTTTATGTCAGAAACATAAAAGTATTTGGTGTTTATGTGAGAGATAGATTAAAAGTAAAACTTTGGTAGCATTTTATCTAGATTGTTTGGCTTGTTCTTTCTTTCTCATGTTGCAACTATATCCATCAAAATATATCCTAGATCATTAAATTTTATCATAGTTTTCTTGATTGTGGAGTATTCTGCAAAGCCCATTTGACTTTTTAAAATATTAACTTCACCCTGAAGTACTGCAAGTTCAAAGTTGATGCAAAATGACTTAGTCAAATTTTATTCTTTCATGTTACCTTCATTAAAGTCATTATAATAAATTTTCTCAGTATTTTTAAGGAGTAAATTTTTGTGCAGTTGAATAAGAAAATGCTGGAATCATAGAGATTTCTCTGGCAACTTATATTTAAAAAAACAACTTTAATTTTTAAAAAAATATTAAAAATTTTATAATGATATCATTTACTTTCTTCTCTGTCCTAATTCCAACTCCTCCCATCACTTTCTCTCCAACCTCCATTTGAGTCCTCCACTCTAAAATTTTATACTACTAGGTGATGTTTTAGAATAATATATCCATATACATTTTATTAACAGTTTTCAATTTCTGGATTCTAAGAATTTACATTTTTTTCAAAAATACTGGAAACATTTGAAAATATAACTCTTTATGTTACTATCCTAAGAGTAAAGTATGTAATGCAAATGATGTATGGATATCATGTGTCTAACGTTTGTTAGTTATGGTCAGGGTTTTCATTTTCAGAATATATTCCACACATCAGCATCTTTTGCAAAAAGAAAAAAAATGGTTTATAATAAAATAACTTAATGTTCCAGAAAAGTTGAGTAATATCTTATGGCAAATTGCAATGCATTTTACCATATGGAAATCTAGAAGATATATAGATCATTCTTAACAAACTGGAAAACTCAAGTCCTTTCTCCAGGACCCATGTACAAACAGAAAGAACTTGAAAGTTTTTTTCTAATCTAAATCTATTTCGCATGGTGTTCACAGACACAAAAATAAAATTTAAAAATATTTTGTAGACTTTGCACACCTTTAATAATCTCTGAGATCATGAATCATGTTCTGAGTTCATTGAGAAAAATGTTGGTTCTGCTGCCATTATAGCAAGACCTGAATGAAATTTTATGCACTTTAGAGCAGTTCTACACTTGCCAGAGTTTTAACAACAAAAAGAGGCCTGAGAAACACCACGAGAATCATGCCCTTAAGTGCTGTGACTGGTAGTAATTGAGTGTGAGTAATACTAATTTAATGAATGATTCATTGCTTATTGTGAATTTGGTTGAGAATTCAGCCATGCAGGTTTGGGTATGGTCATTCCCTCCGTTTGTCATCTTGTAGTTGGCTGCCTGCTAAGAGGGTCACAAGAGCAGTATGCTGTAATTTGGGCTCTCTTGCAGCTGCAGTTCTACCTAATTTGTACTTTGGCACTCAAAAGATTATAATAAATGAAGTGCTGCTTTCAAACTTTCAGACACACTGTTTTTATCACCTGTTTGGCAAAGGTGGATTTAATTTGACTTTCGCGAGTGCAAAAATCTGTCTCCTTAGAAGTTGGTCAAACTATTAATTTTATGGCGGGGACAACTGAGCACAGTAAACCTTTTCACAAAGCCAGACAGCTTAACCTAATTAAGCAGTTGTTTTGACAGGTGGCTGAAAGTGGAATGAGTGCTATCAAAAATGTTTCAAGACATAAGTTTGATGAATGCATGAATGTGTTCACGCAGGTGAAAATGTGCTTGGGAAGGGTGTGATGACAGCTCTATGTCCAAAGAGTGGAAGGCACACCTCCAGAGTCACTTGTGCACATGCCTGACAACTTTGTTCTCTGTTTTCAAATAGACCTCAGGAGCTGGTGAACTTCAAATCTACAGATTGTCAAAAAGTCTTAGGGCAAAAATAGCATTAAATATCACTGAGGTCATCAGATGCCAAGTAGACCAGTCACACATACAACATTTTGGAAACATTAAAGTCCTTCTGTGAAAATAAAGTCATCATCAAATGTTCTAAAAAGTATTTTCAAGTAAGATGTCTAAGATTGTTTTTGGAAAGGCCTGGTGCCTTCTATTGTGTGTGCTGCCAAGGCTGGCATCACTGCATGTACTATCCTCTGTGTTTCCTGCTCTTTTCTTTCTATCTGTTTAACAGAATGTGATGAACAAGACTCAAGTGTTTTGATAACTGATGATAAAATGATGCCAAATCAATATTGGTATTCATACTCATTTGGTAATTTTGATATACTATCATTTGATAATGTGATACATTTTCCTAAAAATGTGGTAGTTGGTTTGCAATAGATTTATGGTATAAAAACACCCAAAGGACACTCTGTTAAAATGATTCCTTCATAAAATTGATAATTTATCCCTTCAAGTTAAGACCATGAACTCCAGAAATTGTAGAGGTTAGATCATTCTTCCTCCCATGCCCATGCTCCCAGAAATCAGACTCAAACTCAAACAGTATTTACAAATATCTTGGCCATATAGCTAGCCTCGTTTCTACTAGATCATAAGTTACAATAACCCATTTATTCTAAGGTGCATTCTGTTCTGTGGCTGGTTACCTGTGCTTAGGTACCATGCATCTGTTTCATCACATCATCCCTGGCTGATCTGCCTTGCATCAGCCTAGAATCCTTTCTGTCTACAGGATGTTCCACCTCCTATTTCCTGCCTAAGCTCTCATATTTATTATCAATAGTTTCCATGTTCATACAGATACAAGATATTTTCTCTACAAGAACTAATTTGTTACAGTTTCTAGTTTAAGTGCCTTTTGAATTTCAAACATAATATCAATAGCAGTAATATTGTTCTTGACAAAAGGAGTAACAAAATTTGTCATTGTTTCAAAGTCATATAAATTCTTAGGTCTGAAATTCAATCCAAAATTTAAAACATCATGCAAATTTTCTTAATCATAAGAATTCCTTTTATTTTAAAACAGAGGTCCTCAACCTATGGATCGCAACTCCTTTGGAGGTTGACTAACCCTTTCATAGGGTCACCTAAGACCATCAGAAGACACAGATATTTATGTTACAGTTCATAGCAGTAGCAAATTTACAGTTATTAAGTAGCAAAAAAAAAAAAAAAAAACTCCAAAAAACAAAAAACAATTCATTGTTTGGGTCAGCACAAGAGCAACTGTATTAAAGGGTTACAGCATCAGGAAGGTTGAGGTATGAAACACCCAAAGAATACTTTTTAAAAATTATTTCCTTCATCGAATTGATAATATATATCTTCATGTAATGACCATAAACTCCAGAAATTGTACATGTTAGGTCACTATCCTTAACTAGAAACATGTTATATTTCAAGTATATTTAACTTAAGAGAGTTTCCTTATAGAATGTATCTTTTGGCAATTATAGAACTAGTATAACTAAAAGATGCCTCTTCTAGGTCATCCCTAGGTAGAAAAGGAAAGTAGATGAAAGCTTTGGCTCTAGTCATTTAATAAATAACTATTATTGCTAACATGGTTAGAAGGTTGTCATAGTTTTCAAGGTAATTAGACCTAGAAAATTAATAAAGAAACTGCTGGTTTGCCAGGCTTTGGCATGGCTTTGGTAAGACAAATGTCACTTGAGAATATGTGGAAACAGTGCACTTTCTCATCCTGTGAATATGGGAACACCCCTAGTCTAGATGCCAATCGCAAGACTAAAGGCCACCTTCTCTCTGGCAACAAAGGATCTTTCTCACGCTCAGATATTCCTATTAGAACAGACCAAGTTGTCTAAACCATATACAATTAAAGACATATTTATATCGAATCTTCAGTATGTACTCTAAGAAACACAGTTCTTATGAATACAATATTTTTGTTAAAAGTAAAAAGATACAAAGAAAGAATACTTGATTCCATATAAGTTAAAATTATTTTTAAAAATTAAATCTAAAAGCCTGAATTATCAGAAAGCCAGATCCCTGGAAGAGGAGATACAAGAATCTTCTGTAGTGAAGAATTTGCTTATACCTACTGTTTTATTCCATATACAATGTTCTTTCTGCCACAATGGTTTTAATTTTGATGAAGTCAAAACAATCTTTGTTGCATGTTTTCTTCTGCTGATTATAGCACAGGCATCAAGACACTGAATAAAATCTCTTTATAAACAGAACCTATAGAAGCTGTAATGAACATGAATCCATTGGTGTTGGGCTCCCCACAATCTGTTGATCACTACATTGATTTTTGTTATGTGTGTGTTTATTTTTGTTGTTGTTGTTTCTTTTTGTTTTGTAAGAATCTCTAATTGCTGTAAATAAATGCTTCTATGACTCAGTGAACATTGTGGAAGAAGGAACAGAAGTATTCTACAAGTCATAATACCAGGAAATCTGCTGTAAAAGTATCTTCTAGAAATGGTTGCATAAATAAGACTAGAACAATGATAATATCAATAAATATGTTATCATGGAAGAGCCAAATTTGGCAGCATCTTACTCCTAGATAAATAACTACAGGCAACTAATGAAGGCTTTGAAAAGGATAATTAGTTGTCCCATGTTGAGAGGTCATCCTTAAAACCATAGACACATTTGTACATACACATACACAATACACACATACAGAAAACACACACACAGACACACACACAGACACACACACACACACACACACACACACATATATATATACAGTATATGTGTATCAATTGTAGTGGGCTGGCCTGATGCTGATTATATTCTAATGCTATTATTCATTCCTCAAGACTGGTTGTCTCAGAGACAAGAGAGTCTGTATGTAGGCCCCTGTGTGACCTTGCTCCCAAGTTATTTATTATTGGAAAATAAAGATGCCAAGAGTCAACATCTGGGCAGACAAGACATAGGTGGGACTTAGGGTTCCCAGCCTTGGGAGTTGGAGAGGAACCAAAAGGAGAAGAAGATTTAGGAGGAATGGGAAGCCATCACGGGTTACATGATCCATAAAAACAAAACAAAACAAAAAACAAAGCAAACAAATCCCCAAAAACATGGCCCTGACAGCTGGTCAACTAAGATCAGCCCAGATGAAGCATAGTAATAACTCAAGCTTATGGATAGGAAAGTAGATTCTAATAGCATATGCCCAGCTCTAGTGCTGATTGAGGTTTATTGTAAATTGAGAGGTTGTATATGTTTTATCCAAGACTTAAATCAGTAAGATGAGGTAGAAACCCCATGTAGAGATTAAAATTTCTACAACAAACAATCAGTAGAAAAGAGGCCATCAATTTGAGAGTTGGTGAGGAACATGGGTGACTTCAAGCAAGGGTAGTTGGGAAGAACAAGATGGCAGAAAAGGGAAATTGCTCTAATTCTATTTCAATGACAGCATATAAAAATACAAGACTTGTATAGCCTTTTCAAAAGCGAATGTGACCTAATACTGAAATTGTGAGGATGAAACATGACAATCTTACCACCAACTATAAAAGCCCAACAGTAATTTTAATAAATAATTTTTAGGACCCAGTTTTCAGTAAACCATGATAATTAATTGATCTTCATGCAAGTTTTCCCCCATCATTTAGTGGAGATATTTGTTTATTTTGCTGTGAGTAAATTAATCTATTTAATTAATAGGTATTCCACCACAGCACAATCAATCTACTACTTACCATATATAATTAATCTCTTTACTAAAATCAGACATACTTCAAATTTTAATATATTTAAAAATTAAAATCTAATATATATATGCTTTTTACTTCTTGTTAAAAGTGTGTTATCCAAACAATATTAATAAGGAAATATAAAAGAGAATAAATAATTACTGTGAAGATAAACTCATAGTAGAGTTTAGAACCCCTAAATTTTGTCTCTGATTCAAATTTGATTTCACAGCTTTGTTTACTATAAAAAGAAGTCAAAATTTCCCAAACAAAGTAGCATGCATGCCATATAAAATATCATTTCTTACAGAAAACTAAATACTAATAGGAATTCCTATATGGAATGAACTACCCATAACACGGAACAAAACTTATAACAATAAGAAGAGATAAGTTTGCAGAAAAACATTAAAAGGATTTGATGCAGTAGCACAAAGATATAGAGATCTATATTTTCTGTAAATAAGGCTGCTATTATCAACACATTTCAATAACAAAGGCAGATATATGAATTAATTTGTCCCATCAGTGTGATCCTCAAACTTAAATGATAGATTTGAATTTCAAAGTTAATGACCTCTTCACATTCACATCCTGTAACAGAATTTTAGGTAAAAGCCTCTCACAGAAGGAAATGGCCATTATGTAGCAGTGTAGTATACAATAATGTAATCAGGTAACTATCTTGGACAATGCCTATTTCATAATGTCCAAAAGCAAAACCCTAAAAACTTATGATGATTTTGATATTTATTTATGTAAATTATATAAACAGACAATAAACTATTATTAAAATACAAAACTTAATACTATTTGTCATTAAAAGATAAGTCACATGACAAGTAATGGAGTGTATAGATTGAAAGTCCATACATTTAATGACTTAGAATGAGACAGCTTAGGCTTTAGATATTTGTTGAATGCTAACTCTGGAGTTCAACCACTTCCTGGCATGTTTTGTGATAGACCTGCAAGGCTGTGGAGGAATAGCCTTTGTAGACACCTTTAGCAGCATGGCCAAGCCTATGACCACTATATTCTGGAGTGAACTGAGTTGCTAGTTAATAGCATTTGTGGGTTCAACTTTTTCTGCTTTCAACTCATAATATTCTTCCCAGGATGGGAAATGATAATTAGAGATGTGGCAGCACTGTTATATAAAATTATATTATCTTCACCCAAAGGCCATTGTTCCATTTCAAAGACATAGTACACCAGAAAGCACTTATTAGACTACTTGACACATATTGCAGAGACTCTTTGTCTGCTGTCTCACTATAAACGAACAATAGTCAACTACCTTCCAATGAGTTTTGCCCAAATTAAAAATAAAGTAACTTCAGATGATGGAAGTTTAGGAATTTCTTCTCATATAATTTTAGATGACAAATACTGGAAGATGAAGGCTCTCTCAGATCTGGTTAACTGAATGCTTCAGGGATCCTCTTTCAAAACTTTCATCCTATTATAAATACAGGAGTTCTCCTGGGATAACTACATCTTAAGGACACTATATCTCAATAATACCATGTTAACAAAATTTGAACTCTGGGAGAAATGAATTCAAACTATCAAATCAACATAGCATATCAAATCAAAACCACTCCACATGCATTACCCTTATGAAAATTTCCCTCTCCTGTTAAAATACTATATACTTTATTGATTGATGATATAGCTCACTGTAGGCAACAAAAAACCACAATCAGCTAAATAATTACTTGTAAATATTAAGATCTAAATTCATTTTGCTGATTCCATCACCAGTGATAGCAATGGTACTTTACTATTTCTCTGTAGCATTCTTCCTTTTTGAAGTAAATGAAGCAATTACCTTTGGATGCCTACACTATTGATAACGCGAGTGATACAGAAAAAATAAAATGAAGTAATATGAAGTAGGCAGGAGTATACTTACCACATTTGGTTTGTATGTATTAAATCTTTTTGGTATCCATCATTCCCATCAATGCTAGGCTCTACTTGGACACTTTCCAAGCAATTCCAACATTCTGCTGAGCCTCTACATAGAGCATTGTGGTGTATAAAGATTATATTAATTCTTCATTAAGCCTCTTTCTATATATCTCTCCTCTTTCTGATGTACAGATATTAATAATTTCTGACAGTGACTGAAATGAATTTAGTTTAATACTTAAGGGAAATTCTAAGAAAATTTATATTCAGCCAAGTGAAGATTCAACAGAACATCAGATTTTACTTTTTGTCTTATTTTTTTCTACATTTACACAAAACTGTCTTCTGTGACTCATTACTACCTTCGAGTGAGGAGATTTTCTAGTTACTTTTGTTATTCTTTTGTCTTGTCAATTTGACACAAACTTAGGTCATCTGGGAAGTGATTTGTTTACTGTTATAGTTGGTGGCATGAACCTTGGAGAGTGGAGCCTATAAATTAAACAGACAAACATCGCATGCAATGGCCAATTTTATTTAGAGCACCAGGTTAAGGGGAATCACATGAGTAAAGCATAGTATTACAGGGACAAGCTGCAAATAACAAAATAATATTTTCCATAGAAGTATATATAAAAATAACAATGAATAGCTAACTGTAATGAATAATCTGAAATAAGCTCACTCGTATTCACTATACCTGGGGGGGGGGGCATAAAAGTACATTCCAAGAATAATTCTATACTTTTAAAAGAAAGTGATGTCATAAGATGTACTGGCTGGTTTTGTGTGTCAACTTGACACAAGCTGGAGTTATCACAGAGAAAGGAGCCTCCCTTGAGGAAATGCCGCCATGATATCCAGCTGTAAGGCATTTTCTCAATTAGTGATCAAGGGTGGGAGGGCCCATTGTGGGTGTTGCCATCCTTGGGCTGGTAGTCCAGGTTCTATAAGAAAGCAAGCTGAGCAAGCCTGGGGAAGCAGTCTAGTAATTAGCACCCCTTCTTGGCCTCTCCATCAGCTCCAGCCTCCAAGTTACTGCCCTGTGTGAGTTCCTGTCTTGACTTCCTTTGGTGATGAATAGAATCTTGGAAGTGTAAGCTGAATAAACCCTTTCCTCCCCAGCTTGCTTCTTGCTCATGATGTTTTGTGCAGCAATACAAACCCTGACTAAGACACAAGACATTTGTCTTGCTCTTTTGTTTGTTTGTTTTGTTTTGTTTTTTAGAGTTTTCCCACAAGTACTAAGAGTTTTTCTTGCTCCAGTTGTTGGCGGACCCACATGAAGTCCAAGCTGCACATATGTGTGTGGGTGGGGCTGGACAGAGCTAGTTTCAGCCCGTGTATACTCTTTGGTTGATGGTTCATTCTGTGAGAGCCCCAAGGGTCCAGATTAATTGACTGTGTTGGTCTTCCTGCACAGTTCTTATCTCTTGTGTCCTCAACCATTCCCTCAACTTTTCCAAAAGGGTCCTAAGCTCTGATCAATTTTGGCTGTGGGTCTCTGAGTCTGTTTCATTCAGCTGCTGTGTGGAGCCTCTCATAGGACAGTCATGCTGGTCTTTTGTCTTTAGACATAGCACAAGCTGTTGCCTGTCTGTGGAATCCCCAAGGCTGTGCTGCCTATTTTGGCCTCAGTGGGAAAGGGTGTGCCTAGTCTTGAAGAGATTTGATATGCCAAAGTTAGTAGCCTCCACCTTCTCAGAAGAGATGAGGTATGAGGATAGGGTGTGGGGTGTGGGGGTGGGGGGATAGAGGATGGGGCAGTAAACAGGATGCAAAATGAATTTGTTAACTAGTTAATGTGGAAAATAATTTTTTTCACATAACTCCATTCTTGGACCTTTCCTGACAGGATTATCTTAATTGATAAAATTTCCTGAAAGAAGGTCTATGAGGCTTTTTCTTTATTAATGATTAATGTGGGAGTGCATAGCCTATTGTGAGTAGCTCCATTCCTGGGCGTATAGTCCTTGGAGGTAACAGAAAGCAGGCCGAGTAAACAGTAAGGAGCAATATAGTAAGCAGCATTCTTTCATGGTCTTTGCTTCATTCCTGCTTCTAAGTTCCTGCTTTGAGTTGCTACCCCGACTTCTCTCAATGATAAACTCTAGCCTGGTATGTGTAAACTAAATAAACCCTTTCCTGTCCAGGTTGCTTTCAGTTGTTAGTCTTTATAACAGCATTAGAAATCAAACTAAGTTAAAAGAGCAGTGCTTGTCCAGTGGAGTATCATTTAGGACTTTTGCATGCTCACAGTCTAGTAAAGCAGATAATTTCCACACACAGGAATAAGTTTCACATAGGTAATATTTAAGAATATAAGTTTGGAAGTATCCTTTATGATGTTGGAACATAAATCTTTTTAAAATACTAAAATAAATCAATTTATGATTATTGTACATGGAATAAATGCCTAGGTTTATAATTTTTCTAAGAGATATCCTACTGAATACTGTATTTATTGCATTTTTACAGAAAACAACATATGTGTCATTGAAAGAAATAATTGTCTACAAATATAACTCTATGGTGTATGAGTTGTCTAGTATGTAGAGCTTATCAGCTTAATCCTTTGCATGCATCACAAATAAATGAAATACATAAATAAAATTAAATTTTGATTATGAGATTTATGTGACTTGTTAATTTTAAAATTAAAAGCATTAATTGTTCAAAATAGCTTTATTCATAGAGATTATGTATTTTAAAATTCTGTAGTTTATGAGCTCAGTCTTACTAATTTGAAACAATATATTAAGTAATAACAAAATAAATGATTTCTTAGGGCTTTTAGAGACATATATTTTAGGGTCCTCTGTTATGTTTCCTGACAATGAAGAATTGGATAAATAGACCAAATGTGGAATTTAAGTTATAGAACATCCAGGGAAAATGAGTCATTTATAAAGAAAGCATAGTAAAATGTATTATTGCCATCAATAAAGTTCAAACTTTGTAAGATGATTTCTGTAAAATTCTTGTTGCACACAAGTCAAAGGTCATCAAAATTTAGGATTTTCATATACAGAGAAAGTGCATTATCTAAGCCTTAGCAAAAGTACCATTCTTCTTACTGGGTGAAGATTTTATTTGTACATAATTCTTAGGTCCTTCTTAGATTCAATAATTACTCTTCTTCACTTTATTTAGACTGAAATTTAATACATAACTAACTATATTTTGGCATAATATGTAAAGGACTGTTTGCTTTGCTGCTTCCCATAATTCTTTCAAATTCATATACATCATACTTAAAGAATAGCAAAACAATGTACTTACTAGAGAGTGGCTCAAAAGAGTTTATCAACTTATTATATAGTGTAATGGATTGGTACTCTTAGGAAGCTTTGCAGTGTTTCACAGAATAGTACTGCAGTAATATGTGAATAGCGAAAAGAAATAGGATGGGTTTTGAGGCAGAAGCACATTGAGTATAAATGTTGGAACTCTAAACCTGCCACCCTGCTGCCGTCAGCTTCACAAATATCCTTTGAACAGTGAAGGCTTCTGTGGTTCTTTGTTAATGTGCTTGTCCTGAGATGAGTCATTGCTTTTTTTGAACAACATTCTACTCATCACACAAGTAGGATCACAGTTCAAGCTTTGTGGTTTTCTCAAAGTGAGCTTCTCTTTCAGTTTATAGAATTTCTTTACACTGGGGATAGTGCCCAGTAAAGCAAAAGTAATCCAATAGGATATACTACATCCTTGTATTACACACATTTTTCAAACTAACAGTATGAACTTCAACTTGCATGATATTCTTTATATACTTAAGATTAGAATTTAGAGAAAGAGTCTTACTGGAAGGCTTCTTGGTTTACAAATGACAAGTTGTGATAATGATAATTATTGAATCATTGTATTTATGGAAACATAAATGTGGCTAGAAATTTTTATTATTAATTGCTTTACTTATTTACATTTCAAATGTTGTCCCAATTCCCAGTCCCCTCTCCAGAAGTAACCACCCCCTTTCTCTTTTCCTCTAAAAAGGTGCTCTCTCACCCACACATCCATTCTCTCCTCACCCCACTAGCATCCCCCTTCTCTGGGCAATCAAGCTTCCAGAGAACCAAGTGCATCTCCTCCCACTGAGGTCAAATAAGGCAGTAGAAATTAAAAAAAAAATAGTGACTTCTTACTTAAGGTGTGCTAATAGTGTTGAAGAAACCAGTTAGAGAAATGACAAACATGACTGAACAAGAAAAATGTTCATGGAACTTACTCATTTAAGAACAGCTTTTTCAAGGAAATCAGAGAAAAATATGGTTAAAGGACAAATCCAAAAGATAGTCAAAAGAAGTGCAGATCCAGAAAGAATACCATCAATAAACTAACATAAAAAAGTAGAGGCTACTTAGGATACATGAACTTGGAAGACATCAAACTAAATCAGGTTTTAGAATACAAGGTAGGTTGGAATATAATGTTCAAGGGAATCAAAGATAACAGAAGCCTTCCATGAACATGGTGTATCCTTCACATTACAGTTGTTGATTGGAGGTAGTATCTTTAGAATGTGACTATTGTGTAAGAAAGGTAATTAGTAATGTAGGAATTTCTGGAAGATTACATGAACTTTTTTGTTTTTGTTTACAGGATTTGACAGTTTTATTTAATGAAGCCCATGTTTATATAGAAATCTGTTTGTTCTTATGCATCTCCTTCTTTGGAAGAACTTTAACCTCATGCACTATGCAATTATATGGGCTTAACATGAGTTATGCAAGAAGGCAAGGATCTGACAAAGATATGCCAAAGATCATTGACCTGTTGCTTGTGGAATGAATAAAAGAATCATTGATTTGAATCATCCAACCTTGTACTTTCAATTTTAGGAAGTTTTACTTATTGATTGTTTTTACTTTACTAAGGATCAAAGAATAATATGACAGAAACAAATTCCATAAGAAGAAATTCTTTCCTCTTTTCTCTCTCTCTCTTTTTAAATTGGATATTTTCTTTATTTACATTTCAAATGTTATACCCTTTCCAGGATTCCCCCCTGCAAATCCCCTATCCCCTATCCCCTCCCCTGTTTCCCTGTTTCTATGAAAGTGTTCCCCCACCCACCTACTCCCAACTCCCCACCTGCCCTGGCATTCCTCTACACTGGGAGTTCCATTGAGCCTTCAGAGGACCAAGAGCCTATCCTCCCATTGATGCCCGATAAGGTCATCCTCTGCTACATATGCTGCTGGAGCCATGGGTCCCTCCATGTGTACTCCTTGGTTGGTGGTTTAGTCCCTGGGAGCTCTGGGGGGAGATCTGGTTGGTTGATATTGTTATTCTTCCTATAGGGTTGCATACATCTTCAGCTCTTTCAGTCCTTTTTCTAACTCTTCTATTGGGAATCCCATGCTCAGTCCAATGATTGGCTGCGAGCACCCACCTCTGTATTTGTCAGGCTCTGGCAGAGCCTCTCAGGAGACAGCTGTGTCAGGTTCCTGTCAGCAAGCACTTCTTGGCCTCCACAATAGTGTCTGGGTTTGGTGACTGTATATGGGATGCATTCCCATATGGGGCAGTCTCTGCATGGCCTATCCTTCAGTCTTTAATCCACACTTTGTCCTTGCATTTCCTCCTGTGAGTATTTTGTTCCCCCTTCTAAGAAGGACTGAAGCATCCACAATTTGGTCTTCCTTCTTCTTGAGCTTCATATGGTCTGTGAATTGCATCTTGGGTATTCCAAGCTTTTTGGCCAATATCCAATTATCAGTGAGCCAATACCATGTGTGTTCTTTTGTGACTGGGTTACATCACTCAGGATGATATTTTCTAGTTCCATCCATTTGCCTAACAATTTCATGAAGTCATTGTTTTTAATAACTGATTAGTACTCCATTGTGTAAATGTACCACATTTTCTGTATCAATGCCTCTGTTGAAGGACACCTAGTTTTTTTTTTCCCAGCTTCTAGCTATTATAAATAAGGCTGCTATGAACATAGTGGAACATGGAACATGTGTCCTTGTTAGATGTTAGAGCAACTTTTGGGTATGTGCCTAGGAGTAGTATAGCTAGATCCTCAGGTGATAACTATATCTAGTTTTCTGAGGAACTGACAGAATGATTTCCAGAGTGGTGGTACCAGTTTATAATCCCATCAGCAATGGAGGAGTGTTCCTCTTTCTCCACATCTTTGCCAGCATCTGCTGTCACCTTAGGTTTTGATCTGGTGTAAGGTAGAATCTCAGGGTTGTTTTGATTTGCATTTCCCTTATGACTAAGGATGTGAGTAGTGTGCAAGTAGTCATGAAAGAGATCAAATCATAGCAGGATGGAAACTGTAAACTCCTCTAGTATTGCCACAGTGCTGATGAGAACAGCATGTAGAATCACCCAGACAGAATTGAAAAGAACTCAAGATTAACCACTGATTCCTTTTTGGTGTATGGCAGACTGAGTAGTGAAGGTCTTTGGAAGATGTCCCTTATTTAGTCACACAGTCAATATCACTGTGATAGTGGTGATGGAACAGCAACTTGGAAGAAAGCCATGATAGATGTAGATAAAATGTCATGTCGTCCACTGTCTTGTTACACAGTGTGGGATGCCAAGAAATGAAAGGAGTGTGGAAGAGAGTGGTAGCATCCAAGCACACCTATTGCTGGAGTAAGCCTTGATTAATGAAAGAGCACAACCAGAGACCTGAGCACAGCAGACATGTATCTTAGAGTGGTACCCATTCCCTTCTCTACCAGCTCTGCCAAGACCATACATGACCAGAACCTCAGTAAAGTCTGAGTGTAGCCCAAATCCTTGAAGCTTTTCTTCTAGGTCTACCAGGGACAGCAAAGTTCCCCAATAACAGATATGACTTGGGCATATATAAAAGTCAGGCTCATATCACAAGAGGAGAATGTCATTGTAAAAACACAATTTTACAATACAACTTTTATGAAGCAGAATTTGGAGCAACCAAAATAATTACCGAGAAACATAATTGTGTAAGGTGAAAATCCATTTTTATTTTGAAAAAGGCATCTTCTTGTGAGTCTAATGAAGCAGGCTTTACAAAATACAGAGGTAGCATAAACCTAAATTAAGCATAAATCTAAATAGTCTGGAAAGGAATATTTCTATTGTCATTTTAGAGTTGCTTCAAAAATATTTGTCACAAATTTGACATCTATATTCCTTTTATTTTTCTCATTTATTCTCAACTTTTCCTCTCAAATTATGTTTCTTTAAGAAGGGAGCATCCTGGAAGGCTTGGATGGATGCTTTCTTTCCTAACTAATTCTGAGACATTCTAGGTAACCTTTCTTCAAATATTACCGCTTCTGAGGGAAAATCCCCCCTGCTTAAATTATATGCATGTAAGACTGATTTATTTTTTATGTCCTTTAAATTTCCGTTCAGAGGCTCCAACTACTAAGTAAGATCCAATTTAGTTGAGAAATCTTTAGTATTTCTTATAAAACACCCAGTAAAGGGAAAGGAGCCCGAGATAATGAAGCATGATATAGCTGCTACAGTTGATTTCAGTTGTGCTCAGTGGCTGGTTGGAAACAGAAATTCCTGGAAACTAATAATACTTTAAAGAATTGAAAAGTTTTCCTCACTCCCACAATTGTAAAATATTTTTCTGTAGCTTGTGCTAATTTGATATGTTTCTCATGGTATTGTGAAAATTTTGCGCTTTTTTTTTTTACCAAAATTTTCTTTTCACAGTACTCTGAAAAATGACCTGTTCCTTGGTTAAAATAAGACTATAAGGTTATATTTTTAATATTTAAATATGGAGATATTTGTAAAAATTACAATGGAAAAATACCTTATGAAAACTTTTAGACTAAGCATTTTGGTTAAATGAGCAGCTCATTTCTAATATCATTAATGTCCAGAAGTGAAAGTACAATCCAAACGCTCTGAACTAACTCTCTCTCTCTCTCTCTCTCTCTCTCTCTCTCTCTCTCTCTCTCCCCTCTGTGTGTGTGTGTGTGTGTGTGTGTCTTGGTCTAACTGAGAATTTGAGAATTCACTATTTGCCTTCAGTAAAGGTGTTCCTTTCTCTGGTTACTTCCAGAGACTTTTTCTATGCTCATTCACCCTTGTTACTTTGTCAACTGATTTTATCCACTCCAAATTAAACTCTGAATGAAACTATCATAATTTAGCTAAAGCCATTTAAAAGTAACTATGTGAAGGAAGTCTCTAACAACATGAAAGAGTATGATACTTAGTAAAACAATTACACCTTTGAGGCTTATTTTTTTAACGTTTTATACATTAACACACTCTAAATGCATGAATAATTACACAGATTAATCCATCATATAATAAAAGAATAGATGATGGTAAAGATAGATGATTATAAGGGAATACAGAACCTGTATCCTAGACTCTGACAAATAAAAAGCAATTGCATAATAATACTCTAAAAATATTTGACTAAAACAGACAATGGGTTCTTAAAATTCATCAATAAGAAGTAATTCTATAAAATTGGATGGATCTATGAACAAATGTCTCTGATAGCATGAACAAATGAACCTATGAAAAATACTGATTATTATTTGTGATTAAGGAATAGTAAATTAAAACAAGAATGACACTAGATCATCTCAATAGAAGAGGCATAATTTTCAAAGAGCAGCAAATAACAATTGTTAACCTAGCTAAAATCAGAAACTCCTGTTTTGTCCTTGTAGGAAAGAACAGTGGTGCAGCCACATTGCAAAGCACTTGATAGTCTCCAGAGAAAATAAACATAATCTTCTTGTCCAGCAATTGCTGTTCTAGACATTGATCAGACTAAGTTGAACAATACACTGACAATAATTTTCTACATGTGGAAGTTAACAGCAGCTTTATTTGGGGGAAAAGTAAACCATTCATACACTAGGATATTAGTCTACTGTGAACACATGAAAAGACATAGCTGAATCTGCATCCAAAGTGTTAAGTGAAACAAGCAAGTATTCAGTCACACAATTAATTATCCACTATGACCTATATAAGATTCCAAAGAGGATAGGGCCATCCAGTGAAGAGAACAAGTTTCCCCAGTAGCCATGAACAGTTTTGGGAAAATAAATAACAGTTAAATACTTAATAGGGAAGAAATGGAACTTGAGATTTTTGTCATGGTGAGACTGGACTCTTTGATGCTCTAGAGCTGGCAGAAAAGCTCTTGTCCAAACTCGTATAACGTTGGGTAAAAATAATATAGCAATATATGAAAAGAAAAAAACCTACAGGAGATGAATTGCCTGACAATAAGCAAAATTTGGGAAAAAAATCCAAATCTATCATATATATGTGATAAACCTCACTGAATGAAGGGAGAAAATAATTTGTAGGAGTAGATAGGCTTGGAAGCCAGTGGAATATGTAGGACTCATTGCAAAATGAAAGCTTTCTATGTGCTCCAATTAATGGGGATGCCATCTTCAGGGTATATGTTAATAATTCTGAAAGTACTTGGCAATGCATAATGGACAATAATAATGATACATACCACTAGCACATCATAAGAAGCAGATTTTTCACTGTTGAAGGATGAATGGCAGCTGAATTAGAAGAACAACATATGACAATATGCATGGGAATGTCTGGTATCTGAAGATACCATGTGTGTGTGTGTATGTGTGTGTGTGTGCATAAGGTAAATGCCAAAGGCAATAGATAAACATAATTATTGATGTGTTCATATGCCATATATATATATATATATATATATATATATATATATATATATATGATAGATAAATAGATGATAGATAGCTTTGGTGAACAAAACCCTATTAACCACAGACACATTTATTGTTCAGAGTTGGATTTCTAAAATATTTACCAAAAAGCAATGAGAGCTCCTTGAGGAAATGACATTCTTGAAGCTTGGAATATAAATCTATATAACAATTATAGTTGTAGTATCTAAAAGTTAAAATGGTTCAAGAGGTATTTTTGTACTAGTAACAAAATATATGACCATCATAAATGGGGATTCTGAGTCAATGAAAAGCTAAATTCTCCCTTAATGAACAACATGTGAGGGTTTATATCAGAAAATATGTTGTATTTATAACACAAGTAATAACAATCCTAACGGAATTTTGACACACATAAAGTTAAATGAATAAATAATTATGTGAAAATATACAATTCTTCCTTGTGGAAAATCCCAATGAATTCATATATATAGTTACATTTTCAGAGATGGTACAAGAGTCCTTAATTATTACTAGTAGCTATGCAAAGTGATAATCATCTATGCACAGTGATGGTCTTCAAGATGGTATTTGAGAAAGGAAATTATATATTTATGGTTTGAAGAAATGATGACTGCTGCTCTGGATCAAATGCTGCAATGGAGAAAAACTTGAAAAAACTGAGGGAAAGTTTAATAACACATTAATCTTGGTTTTTATAATGTGACAACTTATAAGATTAAGAGAAGTGGTTTTAGTGTAGAACACTAGATATGAAGGATTGAAACTGTGCTATCCCATTGTTCTGAGTAAATGTTATACGTGTTATCCATCGTTGTTGCTATGATTTCTTGTTCTCAACATATAATTTGATTTCTTCTTTATATGCTTTATAACATATGCTCTCATTATAAAATAAGAATCTCCATTCTGTTAAATGGAATCAGGGATTTCTAACCTTAGAAGGAAATTTTCCCAGCACTTTAACCACAACTGTGTAATATACTCTTGAAACTTTATAATACATTTTCATTCATTCAACCCTTCTATGAATGGAACTATGTATGAACAAAGTATGAACTGAATGTAAATAAGTAAGAATTTTGGATGTAAATAAATACTCCTGGCTACCATTATAACTCTAAACACTAGCCTGTATGTGTCCATGGAAATGTAGAGAATTACAAGATAAGTAAGGGTACATGTTTATGTATGAAACTTGGTCTCAGAAAACTTGACAAACTCTCAAATATAACAAACTTTCTCCAGTGAAGGTAATTTTTCAACAAATGTAGCATAAGATACATTTAACAAAAGATTTTAGGATACTTTAAATGTGGAGATTAGGGTTGAGTAACAGGTTAAATTTCTAAAATATTTCCTGCGTAAATATGATGACCCCAATTTAATCCTTTACCATTCATATAACGTTCTTGGTACAGTGCTGTAAATCTTGTTTTCAATCGTCTAACTGTGGAGATGGAGACACAGAGATCTTTAAGGGCTCAATGGCCAGCTCTATTCTAATTGTTGAGACCCAGATCCTATTGGTGAGATCCTATCTCAAAAAAGAGAAATGAAACACGGAGTTGACTTCTACTATCCATATGTATGAGTTCATGCACCAGCATACATACAAATACATAAATTGTGGAGATATATGAGCTTCTAAATTTATAAATAAGTGAGAAAACAAGATGAAGATGAAGGCAGAGCTTCAAAGGAGTTCACAGTAAGATCAGTAGCTCACAGGACTGATTCAAGTAAAACCAGTGAATAAAAAAATACAGATCGCATGGAGAAAAGATGCAGAAAAAGAAGTAACAGCAGTGCAGATGAAGGAGACCAGAGCAGGTGCACATGGAATGTGATACTTTGCTTTCATGGGTGACCCACTAGGGCCTCAAATATATGAAAACTGCCATGGTGTATAAATAGCCACCCAGTTAATCATAGACAGCTTCAAGCTCCATCTAATACAATAGTCATGAAGTGTTACACAAACATGTTAATCTGAACCTTAGTTATCTGACTTGGATGGTAGAAAACAAGAGAAAAACAAAATGAAATAAAGGTGCACATATTCACCCACACCTTCACATATAAAAACAAACACCAAATTTGGAGGTATATGAGCTTCAAAATTTAAGACTCAGTGAAAAGAGAAGACAATGCATTGCCATGGTTGAGAGGATTAGTTAAGCCATTGAGAACAATCTACGATTGACTATTATTAATAGTTCTGTTTACCACTGCAGTTTTCATGAATCTGAGATCCAAGCCTTGTGCAACTACACATGAAACCAACAACCTGTCACGCCCCATCTACATTAACTAAATCACTTCTCCAAAGTTTGTCCAAAACTTGAGGGAAGGTAAATATTCAAGGAGTTGGCATGCATAGTAGATAGGGGACTGCTGAAGAAAGAAGACTTGATGCCTATGAGTAATACTCCCAGGCATAGCTATGCATTAGAATCAATTGCAGAACTGGCCTGACCTCCGGGTGCTCCCGGAGACTGGACTACCAACCAAAGAATACACATGGAGGGGACCCATGGTGCTGGACACATATGTGGCAGTGGAGGGTCTTGTTGGCCATCAATGGGAGGAGAGGACCTTGGGCCTGGAGGTTTGATGCCCCAGTATAGGAGAATGCCAGAGAGGGAAGATGGGAGTGGGTGGGGGAATACCCTCATAGAGACAGGCAGAGGGAGGCTGGGATAGGGGGTTTCCAAAGGGGAGACCTGGAAAAGGGAAAACATTTGAAATGTAAATAAAGTACAAAAAGAGAAAAGAAAAGAAAAGAAAAGAAAAGAAAAGAACAAAAGAATCAACTGCGGAGCTTTAGAAAATCGTGATATCTAGATGTGACCCAAACAATCCTGGTATAATTGGTCTGGAGTGCAGGCTGTAGACCAGCTTTTTTCCATGCTGCTTTCCTCTCCTGCCCCGCTCTGCCCCATTGTGATGTTTCAGTTTGCATTTGGTTTTTACTGTAGCCCTTTTATTCTGTTCTGCATGCCTGTGCAACCTCCATTGCCTTGATTGCAGTCAAGGAGTGATTGTGAAGCTCACTGAAGCCTTTAAAAAGGAGATATTCTACCTTGCTCTGTTTGAAACAGAGGGGTACTCAGGTCTGAAATTATAACACTCTTCTTTGTGCCTTCAGAGAGAAGTAAATGATTGGGAGACACCTAGACCTATGCATCTTAAGTCAGACATTCCCAGAGCTGTGCTAACCACTGGACTTGGTAGTATCAGTATGTTCTTTTTAAGTTTTTGCTGAGTTTGAATTAGATTTTATGTTGATTTTCAAAAAATAGTGAGCCATTACCACATCCCCCAGTTTTCATACTCAAACTCTTAACAATATTCCTGTGATTCTTTGTAATACCTGGGCTTACATACTTTGGCAAGGTTTTCCTAAAAGGGGATCAGAGCAGCCTGGAATTAATTAACTCATTAAAATCCAAGATGCAATCTCCCTAGGCAGCTAGGTCCAAAGAGCAGCCGGTTTGAAAATGAGGCCACTCCACAAAGCTGGGCTCTCACCTGCTTCCATTTTCAATTCTGAACAAAGGCCTCCACAGAAACCTGTATTTTACACGAGAATTGTAGCTTCACCATGAGTCATCTACCTGGATGGTTCTGAACCACTTAATTTCCATTTAAGCTTTAGCTATGAGTTTTCAGAAAATAGCTTGCCTGATGCTGCTCAGCAAATTCTCCCAAGGGGAAGGATTCACACCATGAGCCTTTCTCAGGTTCAATAACTAAATCGCCCCACTTCATTTATTACTTTGGCACTATCTGTTCTCCGGGGGCAACATGAAATACAAGAAGACACTTTTTAGAGTAGGTGGTGATGTGTATGTTTATTTCTCCAAAGCTGCATTTTACCATATCAGCACAGTGTAAAGACAACAGACTAAAGAGCATCGCCGTGTTGTCTGATAAAGATAAGCGATAGGAACTATTACCAGGCTGGGAGCAAAAGAACATACTTTTCAGTTCGTTCCTTACTTTCAAGAAAAGGAAAGCAGCCCTGTCCCTTAACTTTGAGATAAATGATGTTGTTGCATTCTGTGAAGGCAATTATGGGTTTTGTTGGAAAACAGCCACTAGAGGGTCCCTTGGTTCAAATACATGCGTTTTTCAAAGATTTGCACAGAGCATGGGGAAGAACTGGGTATGAAATGAGGGCGGGAGGGACAGTGCAACTGGGAAGTGTACAGGAAAAGTGACAAGCTGAAAGTTTAGAGTAAAAGCATTACCTTGGCTTGTTAAATCCAGCCTGTATTTTTAATAAGGATGTTGACTGTGTACCTAAAATGAAATCAGTCTTCTTTGAAGGAAAGGGGAATACTTTTGCTATCCCCAAATGAAACCTAGCATATTGACAATTACTGACTTTTAGTAGTTGTGCTCTTTCAAATCAGAGCCAAAGAGGTTGAAGGCAATTGACTGCATTCATTCTACCATAATTTGGTAGAAATTCTGATACCTAAAACCTGCTTTAGACTTGAGATACTAGGCTTAGGTGCAATTCAGAACACATGGGCAGGAACACAGCAGATGTCCACCTAACAAGTAACATGTATGATGCAGTTGATGAAGCACAAGATTTTAAGCACCTCTTGCAGTGTATGAATTTGAAGTATGTAGATTGTTGGTGAAACACAATACAAGGAATGTAATGTAACCACCCAGGGTATGAGTTAAAACAGGTTAATTTCAACTTTAGACTGGCAGACAGGGGAACAGGCTCTTGTGAATGGTGAGTTGGTGTGGAATACTTCTATTTGCATCAGGGAAATTATTAAATTGGAGAATTATTCATAACTTTCATTCTCTACTTTTACTTATAATGGCTTGTGTGTGTGTGTGTGTGTGTGTGTGTATGTTTATCAGCAACTTTCTGAAGATTCATGCTTTGCACATTTAAATTTAATATCTTCAGAAACTTAGATTTTTACCTCTTAAAATTTCAGTTTTTTCAGATGGTTGTGCCTTATGTTATACTTTATATTAATCTTTACCTATGTAAGTATCATCTTTAATGTGCCATTGTCACTTGATTTTTATTGTAAGTTAGGTTAACTGTAATTTGTATATAAAAATGGAGCCCTGGGATTTGTCTCTATATGTTCAACTCTTGTTCCAGGTGATCTGACACCCTCACACAGACATATGTTCAGTCAAATCACCAATGTACATAAAATAAAAGTAAGTAAATTTAAAAACATAAAGTGGTATAGATACAGTCAGCAGTAGCACACTCAGGCTTCAAGACATGTCTACTTGACTTCCATACTTGTTAAAAATTCATCCTTCAAACATTGAATGATTGAACACGGTCTACATAATTTCCTATAAGAAAAACAAAACAACAAAAGAATGAAACAGTGGTTGACAATATCATATGTTGACTCTACATATGACTCCATTGTTCAACTGCTATATTAAGTTATATACGTTTCCTCTCCTGTCTTAGTTTACTTAGGAAAGAGGGATTCTGGAGTCAGAGGCTTTGTCTGATACATCTCCTGATTTCATTGAAGACACGGAGTCAGTCAATTATATTTCCCTTCCACTTGTCATCTATGTTCTTCCACCCTGTTAGTCAGTTATTTCTCAAATATATATCAAAGAGACATTTTGACCCAATACTATACTTTCAGATGTTTGAAAGTGAATTATAAATATTTTCTCTAAAATTATTGGTCAGGGGTGGATTATATATAGTTAAATGAACCAGAGCATCATGATATATTTAATCTAGAAATGTTATACATAAGCTGAGCTTCTCAGAGCTGGAGAGATTCAAGTTTCTCAATTTTATGAGTCTTGAAGCATAATAAAATGTTATGTTAAAAATGGAGAGTAGACAAGAAATTGCTTATTTAAATAGTTGTCCACTAAACAAACATGCACAGTGAAATATCATTTGCTGCTTGCAGATATTAAGAGAAACTATAAAATATTCATTAAAACATTCATGGAATAATGCAGGCTCTGCAGCGGCATGGGGCTACATAATTAAATTGAATATTTTCACACAGATTGGTGTGTTTTGGAGCTATTAACACTTAAACTTCTATTTGAATCTCAGCATACTGTGTAACCTGGTCCCTCAGTTAAAGGTCACACAAGCTGTCACTGTATAGATAGATAGACAGCAGGTGGATAGAATAGTTTATGCTAATTCCCTTCTAAATACTTTGAAAACAGAGAATGATGTCAGTTTAATTTGGAGATTGAAAAACTGGTTTATATTGATTTTTCCCTCCGGACATTAATGTTTTCAAGTGATCAGGTTAAAGAGAAGCCTGGGCAATTGTAAAATGGTTTAAGAAACAAATATTAGAACTTGCAGAAACATGTGCATTTAGTGTGTCCAGTGGCTCTTTGTATTATTTCAGAAATCACTGTTGTATTTTCTATGCTGCCTCAGTCGGGAAAATCAGGTGAAGACGTTTAGATGAGTCACCCTAACACCAATACTGTTGAGGTCTCTGTTTTTGATCCTGTTTTCCAAAATTAACAAGCTGGCTGCTAGGAGATTAAACTTCATGTCTTCGTTCTCAGCAAAAATCATGACTTTATAAAGTGTAGACTAGCAATGATGTTGTGTACAAATGGTGGTCTTCTAACTGCTAAGGAGGGTGGAATGAAAAATGCCTGTCCTAGCTTTGATATTTAAACACCCAGTTGGTGGCTCTATTTTGCACGATTGTGATTGTGGAACCTTTAGCAGGTAGAAACTTGCTTGAGGAAGTTCATCACCAAGCATTGGATTTGAGTTTTTACAGCCTAGATTTATTTCCTGTTATTTTCCCCTCTGCTTCCTGTGTACAGATGAGATGTAATCAGTCTGCTTCCTGATCACCAGGCTAGCCTCATTCTCCTGCAGCCATGGCTTCCCTAGCATGAAGAATTGTATCACCTCTGAGACCCTTTCATCCGCTTTGTGGATTATCTCAGAGTAGTCTACCACAGCAACAGAAAACTAAATAATACAGCTGTGAAACTGGATTATATTTGTTAGTTCTTTCACTGCAAGGATCTTTGCTCTTTAAGAAATGTGCATATAGGAATGAGTCCTTTAGAATTCCTGTTATTTTTAGTGTCCAGCTTTGCAGAACATAATGTGTCTTAGAGTATGCGATGAGACTGCAAGAGAGCACAGAGAGATGTCTGAGGTCATACCCAGTAGTTTTAGAATGTTTCTACAGCCTGGAGATGTTGAGTTTTATTTAATGTGATCTACATGTCTAAAGTTACTTCATGTCTTGGTGATAGACGGACATGTGCTTTTAAATGTTTCCTAAGGCTACCATGACAAAGTTATATAGTCTAGGTGACTTAATGACAAAGTCAGTTGTATTTGGTATTAGAATTCTGAGGTCCAGAGGTTATCAGGTTGTTGTCTCCTGAGGTTTCACTCTGGTTTACATAGTGCCCCTTTTCTGCAGATCTTCAAATAGTTTTCCGTTTCTGTCTGTCTCTTCACCAAGACATTCAGGGACCCCAGTCATAAAAAAAGAAATACAGCCAAATGTAATGATATTGCTTTAACTTATTTATTTTAATGTGAAACTTAAATTCATACCCTTTCTCAAGAATATAACATATTAATTTGGTGCACATTGTAACAAGTTGTAGTCCTCAGTTGGTGCCTATCAATAAGGCATAGGTCAGTTGAACATTCATGAACGGAACTTGGACCAGGAAGTGAGCCATAACAGACTTTGAGAATAGCCAAGAATACCATAGAGAGGTATTAGACATTCTCCACTGCTGGGTGGTCTGGGGTTACTGTGCTACTGCTGGGATGGAACTCAGTGTATGGTGTGATGTGAATCTTCATCTAGGGAAACATTGTAGTTCTTTGTAAAGAGGTGAAATTGTAAATAAGAACTGAATGAAAGGGAAGGATAGACAGGTGTAAGGAGCCAGGTCTGGATATAGATGGTTTACCTACTTGGGAGAGAAACACACATAAGGCTATCTATGTGTATCTGAGCGGAGAATCCAAATGGCAGAAGAAGTACATGCCTGAGGAATACCTGAAAGAAATTGCAGAGTAGTTCTGAGAATGGAACCACATGCTAATGAACCTTACAAAAAAATAATACATCCCCTTGCAGTCCAGTTAGGGTTGATCAGAGTTTACACTTTTCTCCAAGGATGTTTCAAAGAACTGCAACCCAATGGATATGCTATAGGAATAAGAGTCCCAAGAGGGAGCACCTGAGATACCTGAGAGCATAGGATATGATTGAAATAATCCACTCCAATGATTTTATATTTTCTCTCGTGGCCTTTTTCGATTCTTGATGTGAAACTAATTTAAACATCTACCAGCTTACAGTATGGTAAGCGGTAATAGAAAAAGAGACTGCAGATGCGGATACTTTATTAGGTGATGGGGGAGCACATGCCTCATGAGCTTTTTTGCTTACGTGGACAAAATGATCCATTATTATTAAACCTGGACATTTTAAATATTTGAAATTATAAATTGATTGGAAACATAAAGAAAGTATTATTAACTCCTTGGTATGTGAGACTAAGACAATGGAAGATCTGTCTATTTGGATTCTTGACAAATTGTCACAAGAAATTTTCAGATCATTGATTGCCTTCAGATTAAAGAAGTGACTGTCAACTGTGATTTTACTGAAGTTCAGCAAGGGAAAGTGTGGCATGTCACTGTACGATGGTGTTCGTACATTTTTATCAAATGCCAGTTTGCTTTTAGAATTGGATTGCCTTGCTTATGTAATGAAAAATGACTTCCAGAGGGAGAGTCCCCATGTCCCACATGTATAACTGCTTTATAACAGCAGAAAATCCAAACAAAAGGGAAGGAAGAATCTATGATGTGTTCTAGGGGCTGCTCAGAGTAAATGTAACAGAATGCTAAACTAGATCCACAACTGTAGAGGGTCTGTGTAGTGTGATCCTGTGAATCTGAGACCCTGAACAGTAACAGGAGAAAGCATGCACAGAGTTAAATCCAAGCCATCTCAGTCTTCCCCCAAATTGATTTTATCCATATCAACTCTGCCTGCCTAGTTTCTTTCTTTCTTTTTTTTTTTTTTCATTTAAGAAGCCATGTGTCAAGGAGAGAACTGCCTGACTCCAGTCAGATCAAATTTCTTTATTTCATAGAAAATAATGATATTAGAACCAGGTGGAGCAATGCTTTATTCCATTCTATCTCTTTCTGAATTTCTATCTTATTTTCATGGGAAAACACTCTGAGATTTTTGCCTTAACATTGATGTACACAGAAAATGTGTGTGGAGAATAACAAACTTGAAATTAGGTATTTTTAAAGGGCATCTTTCCAAATTGGACCTGATAGGAGCTCTATTAAGGGCCATGATGACTGGCTGAGGATGGCAAATCAAGAAATATGACAAAAGGCTAGAAAATGGTTCTTGTTGTACATCTTCATTAATGATCAAAAAGGAGCAAACAGCACATTAAATTTGGATGTTATTAATTCAATAGCTTTTGAAAAGCCCAGCAAGGTCAGAAAAAAATATTTAAATGCTCATAAAATGTAGAATTGATGGGGAAAAAGAATTGAAATAGGAAAAAGAAGACTCCCACAGCATTTAACAGGTAGAACTAAGACCCTCTATTTAAAGAAAAGAGTATACTGTACATTAAAACTATTGAATGATACTTCGGACATATAATAGGAAGAAAAATTAATGGAACTTAAGTATGACTCAGTCTCTGCTCCATTTTTTTGTCCCTGTTCTTCCTTTTGACAAGAACATTTCTGGGTTAAATTTTTGAGATGGGTGTTATGGTTATGGGGTAACCATCCATATTAGGTCTTGGGATCCTCTTCTTTCCCTGGCATCTGGGACCCTCGAGTGGCTATCCTCAATTCTTCAATCCCTCTTCTACATATTTTTATTTGATTTCTTGACCCTTTGTACATCTTTCCTGTCCCCTCAACTACCTGATACTGCCCCCTTATTTCCTCTCCCTCTTCTCTCCCTCCTAGTTCCCCTTCCCTCCCCCTCCCATGATCATCATGTTTCCCCCCTCAATGCAGGACTGAAACATCTACTCCCTGGTCTTCCTCCCTACTAACCTCCATATGGTCTGTGGTTATCATGGGCATTGTGAGATTTTGGGATAATATCCACTTATCAGGGAGTACATACTATGTGTGTTCTTTTGTGTCTGGGTTACCTCACTCAGGATGATATTTTCTAGTTCCATCTACTTGCCTGTCAATTTCATGAAGTCATTGTTTTTAATAGCTGAGTAATACTCTGTTGTGTAAATATACCATGTTTTCTGTATCTATTTTTCTGTTGAGGGACATATGGGTGGTTTCCAGCTTCTGGCTATTATAAATAAGGCTGTTATAAACATAGTGGAGCATGTGTCCTTGTTATATGTTGGAGTATCTTTTGGGTATATGCCCATTAGTGGTATAGCTGGGTCTACAGGTAGAACTATTTCCAGTTTTCTCAGAAACCACCAGATTGATTTCCAAAGTGGTTTTACCAGCTTGCAATCCCACCAGAATTGGAAGAGTTTTCCTCTTTCTCTACTTCCTCGCCAACATGTTCTGTCACCTGAGTTTTAAACCTTAGCCATCTGATTGCTGTAAGGTGGAATCTCAGGGTCGAGATTGCTCAGTTGATAATTCTTTAAGCACTATATTCCTTTTTTTTTTTAAAAATAAAATAGGGCTATTTGGTTCTCTGGAGCCTAACTTATTGAGTTCTTTGTATATTTTATATGTAAAAATGGTCATCTTACCAAAAGCAACCTACAGATCAAAATTCCAACTCAATTCTTCATAGAGTTAGAAAGAGCAACTCTCAAAATCTCTTGGAATAACAAAAAATCCAGATAGCAAAAACTATTCTCAACAATAAAAGAACTTCTGGGGAATCACCATCCCTGACCTCAAGCTCTATCACAGAGCAATAGTGATAATATCTGCATGGCACTGATACAGAAACAAGCAAGTAGATCAGTGGAATAAAACTGAAGACCCAGAAATGAACCCACACACCTATGGTCACTTGATCTTTGACAAGGTAGCTAAAACCATCCAGTGGAAAAAAGACAACATTTTCAACAAATGGTGCTGGTTCAACTGGTGGTCTGCATGTAGAAGAATGCAGATTGATCCATTCTCATCTTCTTGTAGAAAGTTCAAGTCCGAATGGATAAAGGATCGTCATATAAAACCAGATATGCTGTATTTGATAGAAGAGAAAGTGGGGTAGAGCCTCGAACACATGGGCATAAGGGAAAATTTCCTGAACAGAACACCAATGGCTTATGCTCAAGGATCAACAATAAACAGATAGGACCTCATAAAATTGCAAAGCTTCTGTAAGGCAAATGACACTGTCAATAGAACAAAACAGCAATCCACAGAGTGCTAATATCAAAAATATACAAAGAACTCACCAAGAACTTACTGATCTTTATGATCCAGCTTAGACTAGCCATTGCTGCTGTTGTAAGAATCATTGAGATGCAAAACATGCAAGGATGCAAGCAAGTTGGAGACTTGAATCAAATAGCATTTTTACCTGGGAAGAATGTTGCCATTTTGTTTCATGGTTTTAATTATGTCATAATATTATGGAAATAATAACTATCATAATATATGAAATTAAATCCACAAATTAAAGAAGTTTTTCTGCTAATTAAAAACAAAGGAATGGTCCTATAGAAGGTTGACACCCCAGCATAGGGAGATGCTAGAACAATGAGGCAGGAGCAGGTGTGTGGGTGGAGGAGCATCCTCTTAGAGGCAAAGGGGATGAGGGATGGGATGGAGTATTAGAAGAGGTGAGACTGGGTAGGCAGACAACATTTGGAATGTAAATAAATAAAATAACCAAAAAAATTAAATAAACAAAAATTAGAAATATATCTGGAAAGAGGTATATTCTTTTGCTGTTATCTTTAGAAAATACAACCTGCCATATCAATAAAATCCATACTATATTAAGTTCAAAGAACAATAAAGAATTTCTAGTGTGTAAACTTTAATAAATTGCTACTTAATATTGTGAAGCAATATTAATACAATGTAAGTTAACAAATGGTATACATCAATATAACTTTATATCAAGGGTGGTTCTGCAGAATGTAATCTCATAGAGACAGTATTGTTTACAAACACAGAGCTCAAAGATTATTATAGACCATTCTGAAGAGTATCACATTTTAGGAACACTTAGAATTTTTTCATATGGGTTATAGGCTGAGAAATGGACACAGGACAGCCTGGCAGTAAGATAAATAAAAAAAAGTAAAGGGGTCAAAGGATTTTTAGAAAGGCTGATCTAAGGACAGTCCAAAGATAGAGTAATTTCTAGCATGTCCATAGACAATGACATTTAAAAAGAAGCTGGTATTGCCACACACATGGACAGTACCATGTTCATTTCACCTGACAAATGTAGAGATGAACATAAGGACAGCCAAGATGGTGATCCCTTTGAGCTAACTAATATCTGTTTTTAAATAATCAATGGCTATATAATAATAAAATGATCACACGTAAAAATTATAAGTAGGGGGTTATAGAGATGGATATATCAGTAAAGTACTTTTCTTGCAAGTATGAAAATCACTTTTTATTCTTCAGGATCCATATATGAAAATTTTCTAGGCATGATGGCAGACACTTAAAATCATAATGCAGGAGATGGCAGATGGGGGAAGAATGATCCCTGGGACTCACTGACCAACCTGAGCTATCCACTTAGAGCGCTCCAGATCAATTATAGATTTTATCACAAAACACAAATGAATAAGCATCAACAACAATTTCAACAAAGTAAGAACAGTGTGGAAAGTTACTCCATAATGATACACCCAGTCTATCCTGAGGCTTCCATAGTACATACATACAAGTGCAAATCTCTATCTTCCACACCACCAACAAAAAGAATATCCTAAGATATAATTAGATAACAGTAAAATGTCATCATTTGATATCAATTCTATTAAAGTTCATTAAAAGTAAGAAAATTGAAATGGTGAGAATATATGGTCATCGAAGAGCCAGTGAGATCCAGATGATGCTCTCTTCCCTTTTAGCGTATTGTCTTGGGTTTCATTCAGTTGGAAAATTTTGTGCAACTTCTTGTCAAAGGAGTTAGATGATCTGGCTAGGGTCAGAAGAGAAGGTATTGAGACAACAATCTCTTCCAAGAATGACACAGCAACTTTTCCATATTAGTGTAGGGAAAATCCAGAATCGTTTGTACTTTCAATTGTCTTATCAGCCAACCTGGGAATGTCTTGAAAATGAAATTCTTTGTAACTTCAGCATAAGCACATTGTGTGTAAGGAAACCATCTGTCAAGTTATATAATAGTTTATTTAGATGTTCGTGTAGAAGCTTTAGTAATTCTGTGTGATAGTAATAATGAATATGCTTTCTATTATCATCCACAATTGTACACTCATTCCAGCTAGTCAAGTGTGCTTCCATGACCATTATAGCAGAAGCATGGCAGCAGGCAGGCAGGCATGCCATTGGAGCAGTAGCTGAGAGCTTACATCTGATCCACAAGCACTAGGCAGAGCGAGGTAACTGGGAACTATATGAACTTTTAGAAACTTAAGCTCACACCTAGTGTGAAATCATCAAGGCTACATTTTGTAATCATTCCCAAACTCTTCTACTAACTGCTGGCTGTGCATCCAAATACATGAGCCCATGGGTCTATTCTCATTTAATCCATCATGAGCTATGTTCATTACTTTTAGTACCACTTGGTCAGTTAATCTGATTTGGGTTTTATGAGCTTGCCATTTTGAGTACATGGATAAGAGCTAATTAGATAGTTGACCAAATCTCTCTCTCTCTCTCTCTCTCTCTCTCTCTCTCTCTCTCTCTCTTTGTGTGTGTGTGTGTGTGTGTGTGTGTGTGTGTGTGTATGTATGAAGAAGTCTTTTATTACATGTTGGTTAATATTTCATCACAAGGGCAAAATAGTGGCGGTGATTCACTTATAGGGAAGTAAGACTGATTTTGGCTCACGGTTGTAAATGTTTAAGCCCATAGTTTTTGTGGACCTGTGGAAATGCAGCTATGATGGTAGGGAACATTATTTTGACAACCTGGCAAACAAAGATTGGAAGAAGGGTATGCTTTCCTAATATGACATGCCCCATTCTTCTATCTCCATTTCACTTAGCATCATCTACTAAAGATGCTACTATCTCTTTGTAGCAGGTCTGCAAGCCTCTAACATACTGGAGGGGGGATTCTTCCAAGAATAGTACCTTGACTTAAATTAAAACCAGCAGTGATTCCAGGTCTCCCAAAAGCATCATAGAGTTCAATGAGGTATAATTCATGCTTCCTTAATAGGCTACTACTTAATATTCAAGTCTTATCTTTATGTCCTCTGCTAAGAGGAATCTATGCAATAGGTCCTCAACATTATTCAATATTGTCATCTTTTTACCTATGGTGAAAATATTAGAAAGGCAGTAAGTAAATCCCAAATAGTGCAAGGAGAATGAGTGGGAACCTTGTCCTGGATACAAGTTTGTCAAACTTTCAACATGATTCTTCTGAGCTCCATTCAGTGTAGGAAGAGCCTGTATTAATTTCATTAAAATGAAATCATCCATTTCATTTTTTAGTCAACACCCTATTCTACCTTTCAGCTATAATGGTTCTTTAAAACCCAAGCTTTAACAACATACTTACTTAACTCCTCGTGCTTTCCCCCTTAGGATGATAAGGGCTTGACTTTGAAACTAGATGTGAGTGCCTGAGATAATCTGATTACTGTTCCCCAACCCATATGTATGGTGAGATTCTTGAAATTATCTTTGCCAACAATATTAGACCATTAGATCTCTGATTTGCAATTTTTACATCTTTTTGAGTATTTGTTTCCATGTGTATGCCATGATGCCCTGAAGCACATATAGAAGTTAAAGGGCAACATGATGGAGTCAATTCAATTCTTCAACTAAGGTTGTCAAGCTTGGCTGTTGAGATATCCCACATGCCCAGCTTCTGATTCTTAGAGAAGCCATTAAAACTCACTTAAATATAACTGCTTCCAGGAAGTCAACCTAGAATGTTGTAACCAGATTTTCAGTGGCTGAAATCATTACTGTTTGAATTTTCAAATTATTTATTCAGGAATTATATATTAAATACCTAATATATAAAGATAAAGTGCTAGCTAAAGATAAAGTGTATAATAAGCCACTAGTGAAAATGACTGCTTATTTAATCTTATGAACTGAATTAGTGATTTAGGGAAGCAAATAAAAGAACCAAGCTGCAAATTGTGTAAAGTTGTATATAAAGGGGATGCACATGTATGAAAGTGTAACAGTTTACAAGAATTCTTTAAGAATGTACACCTATTTAATGAGACAAGTATTGAAGCTGAAACTGGGAGCCAATCATAGAAAGGAGAAGATCAAAACTAGTGCCTGGGGCAAAAGGTGATGTGCAGAAGGAAATTATCTACTCAAGCTAAGGGTTTAAAGAGCTTAGCATGCTGGGAAGGCTTAAAACCAGGGTAGCAGACATAGCAATGGGTTTGCTTTTAACACTGGCAGTTTAACCACTCAGAGATGAAAGAAAAGTTTACTAACAGAAAAAGGCTTAATGAAATCTCAACACAGAATTAATAATTGCAATTGAATTTTACTCTACTTAAAAGTATCTTAACAATGAGATGAGTCCTTCTAATCTGGTCCACATCTATGTACACCAATTTATCTTGAACATTTCATTACTTTGTTTAATGTCTATGTATATTTCTCTGTAGTGTGTAAAGTTTGCTGTATGTTTGGAAGCAAGCTTTGTGTGTTGGTTCTTGTTTATTCATCTTGTTTGAGGCCGGGTCCCTTTGATACTAGGTAAGTCAGGCACTGGAGGCTCACAAAGTCAGGTAAACAGGCTCAGATAGCAAGCACTTCCCTCACTGAAAGATCTCTACAATCTGTTGAAAGGTTTTATGCATTCCAGGGAACACCGCAACTTGAGATCCCACCTATCTCTTGCTCCCAGTGCTTGAATTACAGATAGGTGCTACTATGTCTGATTTGAAACAACTAATTTACATAGTTACTTTTTACAGAACTGCCAGTTGTTTGAGTAAATATTCACTGTCTGTGGAAGTATAATAATTCTCTTGAGGAGAATTGGTGGGTAATTCTGGGGGCAACGCTGCATGTTCTTCTCTGTAGCTGTGCAGGCTACAATGGTTCTCATTCTGTTGTGAGAAAAGCACAGGCAAGCTGTAAAGTCAGTGACTTGACAGGAGTCTAGCATGGCTGCCTTCTGAGAGGCTCCACCCAGTAGCTGACTCAGATACCCATACTTATAGCCAAACAGTGGATGAAGCTTGGGGACTCTTATAGCAGAATAAGAAGAAAGATTGTGGGCCCCAATAGAATAGAAACTCCACAGGAAGACCAACTTGTCAACTAACCTGGATCCTGGCGTCTCTCAGAGACTGAACTACCAACCAAAAACCATACACAGGCTGGGCCTAGGCCTCCATGCACATATGTAACAGATGTGCACCTTGATCTTTATATGGATCTGGAACAACTGGAGTGGGAGCTATCCCAAAAGTTGTTGCCTATCTATGCGATATGTTCTAGCTGGGAAACCTTGGCTAGCCTCAGAAGGAGAGGATGTGCCTAGCTTCACAGAGACTTCATATGCTAGGTTTGAGAGAAATCCAAGAGAATGGGAGGTGGAACAATTGTGGTAGGGGTGACTGGGAGGGGACAGTGAGAAAGATATAAGAGAATACACTAAAAAAGAGAGAAAGAAAAATAATTCTTCCATATTTTATTTTATTTTATTTTATTTTTTTCTCTTTTGGATATCAGGGTTTTTGAAGCAGTCATGCTATGTGGGCTTTTTTGTGAGGAGGAATCTGACAGAAAATTTGTTTTCTGAGGGTCCACATGGGACTGTAGTTTGCTGAAAGGGTGCCTGAAACTTCAATATTCATGGTCAAGATAACTCAAGCTAAAGACAGTGTTGGTAGTTGACAAGAACTGTTACTTCTTCATGGACCTATTCTACCATTCTTCCTGGAGTTTCTCCCAGCATGGTAGTTGGGTTTCTACAGTGGGAAAGACCTGAGACACTGAAGTGATAATTTTAATATCTTATATGAGTCAGTCTTAATTCAATCTGGGGTGGCCTGTCACAAGGTCATGGAATTAAGCCTTAATGCTGGCTGACATATTGAAAATCTCCTACCACAGGAAGTAAACTCTCAACAATTAACACTTATAAAACATAATCTGCCAATTATGTTTTATTAAGGAATATCCCATCTTTATACTCTTTGGGTTAAATCTGGTCATTTTCACAAGGGATGCAGAAAGTGTTAGCTTCACCTTTCCAAAGATATTCTAGATATTTGATTTTTTTTAGAAGCCTAACCAATGTAGACATTTACCTAGACTGTAGAAGGCTGTTTCCCTCCCATACTTGGCTCATTTCTTTTTCCACCATGGGAACCAGATGGCAAATCTCTCGGGGGTACTGGTGGCTTTTAAGCCATATTTATAAGATTACATAAGACAGCATGTCTTTAATTTGCTGTTTAGCTGCAGAGAAATATGTTTCTATCTTTGGAAAATAGTTTTGCTAAGGTACCGGAACAAAGGATTGGAAATGAAGATTTCTCGGATCAATTTCCTAAGTGACTTATTGGTTGCTGCATACCCTTCAACAAGACACTTAATGTGCTTGCCTGCAAAGCAAGGATATGAATGCTGAATCCTTCTTAGAAGGAATGCATGCTGAATTCACATTACAGCAATAGGTTTTGACCAAAATCCCCACAAAAAGAGTACTATGGAAATGAAAAGAATGTAGAATTTTTAGGATACAATATCTATGAGCCTACAAAAATGCTAAATCTTGTGTCAAGACAAAGAATGGGAAGTTCACATTGGTTTTGTAAATGATGCATTCTTTGGTGGCTGACTTTCATTGAGCTCTATTATTTCCATATAGAAGTCATCCCATAATCAAATAATGTCATTCAAAATGATAATTGCCTTACTTCCATACAATCAGGAGAAATATATCTCATTCGTATCCACACTTTAATTTTAATTTTAATAATTAAAAATATGTGATAGAGCATAAAGGAGAAAACAAAGCTATAAACCCATGTAGCAAATCAATATGTATAATATATGCAGACAATCATGCATTCTACACATGCATATATATTCAACAGTTTATAGTGCTTGTTTTACATTTAGTGTCTGAAACATAACAACTACATTAATGACTTTGTACTAAGTTTCATGAGACCATTTTTTTAAAAAAATAATACTTTGACTTACACTGGAAAAAAATACAAAATGATAGATGGATACTGTTTAGAGATATATAATAAATAACCAAATTACAAAAAGGATGACAACATTATACGATATGCATATACTATCTGAATTTACTATTGGTAGAATGTAGAGCTGAATTAATTCAAAGCTCAAAACCGTGTCTGATAGGTTGTAGTACAAGTTAAATCAATTCTTCATGGATTCTTAACATGCTAATTTTGAAAATCACTTTTATTTGTATATGTGGGTACATCATGGGAGTGTGTGCAAGTGTGAGAAAGTGCCTATGGAGGCCAGAAAAGAGCAATAGATAAACTGGATGGGAGCAACACATGAAATCTGAACAGAGTATTAGATATACTGGGTTTGGAGTGACAAGTGGCTATGTGCCTTCTGATGTGGATGTTGAGAATCCAACTGTGGTCCACTGTCAAAGCAACAAGTACACTTTAACAGCTAAGTCATCTCTCCAGCTCTATCTACTACTACGAAGATGTGATTTTTATTCTATACCATTCACAATGAAGAAAATAAACCATTTGTGTTGTTTTTACCCAGATATTATTTAATTTTCAGAGCTCCTTGATCAAAATGCATTTGGAGCATAAGAAAAATTGCACTAAAGCACATAGTCATTTCTGTAATCTCCTTGTCACTTTGTCTTGTAATTGAGTAGAAGCCATGGTGACAAAAGTGTTTATGGCAGAGAGACTTGATATGAGCAAGAGCACCCTCATTATTATGGCAGTCTGGAGTTATAAAAATGAGCAACAACATTTTTAGTCAATATATGTTCTTATTTTCCAAAGCAATATTTGACCAGGAGTGGACTTTGGTAGAGATAAATACCTTGCCATAAAATTTTCAGAGTGTAAATGATTTTAAATAGTCCTCCATTTTGTTTAATCAGTAACCAAAGCAGAGAGAGAAAGAGAGAGGAATAGTAAAATATGATAAAATAAATGACCAAGCTAGAGAGATTTTAAAGGCAAACAAAAAGTATGGCAGGTTCTTACATCCTATTTGACTTTTACTGTTAGACTGCCCTGAACATATTGTACAGTGGATCTCATGCACAGTGGCAGATAAACTATAGTAACTTCAAGGCAACTAATTTCAATTTTCTCCTTGCTTCCATTCTTAGCACTTTTTTTGCATTACACACACACATGCACACACACACACAAACATATATATATATATATATATATATATATATACACACACACACACAAACATATATATACACACACACATATATATATATATATACATTTGTGTGTGTATACATATATGTATGTGTGTGTATATATATATATTTCATAAAGACATTTTCATACAAGTATATCATACCATATATGGACCAATTTCTCAGACTTATTCTCTCCTTTCTCCTCACATCTTTCTGCTAGTCTCTTCTAATCATACCCACCAGACAACAATAATTCTTTGATTTCATGTCTTACATTAGAAAATTTGCTTAAGAGAAAACTGGGTTATGAAGTTTCCTTTAAAGTCATATTTTAATTGCCATGAAGATTCCCCCAAAATCCTACATGTATGCATGTATGCATACATAGCTCTCCTTTACGTTAAGTTCTTCTAAGTTCTTCAGTCTTCGCTGATTTCTTTCTTTCTTTTTTTTTTTATTTTGAGTATTCTTTGGTTTTTGCATATAAATTAAACCTACTATTTTTAGAGTACCATTATTTTATTTTAATTTTTAATAAATATTTTTGCTGTATACTTAAACTAGGGTTGCAAGCTTCAGAGTTTTTTCATTCAGTACTATGGTCATCTAAATTACCTTATTCCTTATGAAATTTCACTTACTTAATATGAGCATTTCCCCGATTGATCACAAAGTATTCACATTTGTTTTTCAAGACTCTTCATCTTTCTCTGTCATATTTGAGTGAGCTAGTTCTAGGACTAGTTTTCTTTTTGTGTATCATAGTTAAAATTCTTTGTTTATGAAAATATTTATATAAGTGATTTCCTAACAACTGGAGTTGCAGGATTTCTTCTTTTTTCTGTTTTTGTTCGACGTCTTTTTGAACATACTATTGAAGGCCTGATATCAAGAGCACAGGTGGAATATTCTGGAACCCTCTTACAGTTTTATACTATTGAAGCTAAATGCTCATTTCTTCTGGCATGCTAATAGTTAAACTTTATGCATTTCTCTTATTTGTATATACACATACCCAAATATTTTATACTATCACTTAAGGAATGAGAATAAATAGAGACAATATTATCCGTGAGTAGTAGTTTCTGCAGTCATTTCATGTTTAGAAGCTTAATGAATAAAAACCTCAGATAAAATACTACTCTTCAATCTAAAATTTTCTTTTCAAAGACAATTTTGATCAATGTATCTATTTAAACACTGTAGTTCCATGAATCTACTAAGACAAAATCCATTATCATTCTGATGAAATGAGAGGCAATTTTCACACCTGGTTCATATCTGGGTCTGCATCCAACTTTTATGTTCAGGGTTTGAAATAGGTTGGACATTCAGGAAATACCTGAGCAGAGTTATCTCTAGGATGTGGATGAATTAATGCTATGGGGTTATATAAATGTTGGAAGATATATTCCTTGTTTCTCGTAGAAGATAGGAACTTCAAGGTATGGTAACTGGACTTGGACATGGCATTAAGTTCAGATATTTGCTTATAAGAATTTTGGCTTTGTCCATATGGGGATTTTCAGATGAGATTATAATCAAGGAAGTTAGATTGAATGAATCAGATTCAACTTTATTATAAGAGAGCTTAGTTAACTATGGCAAAATCCTGAAGAGAACATCAGGCCAACTCTTCAATAATTATGGTAAACTCTCATGCCACTTTCTAAAACCTGTGGTTTTAACTCTTTCCCTGCCTCTTGACTCAAACAAGCATTAGTTTTTTTCTGAGACTCAATCATCCCACTCCCCAAAGAAGAATTATGTACTGGTTCCTTCAGGATTTGAGAATTGGAATTGGACTGATAATTGGAGAATACAGGTTCCTGTTTGCCAAATCAAACTGCAGAGCATGGAATAACTCCTCTGCTAATCATGTGAGATGATAGTTTATATTGTATATGCATTCACATATATATATATATATATATATATATATATATATATATATATATATGATGTTTTATGCTTTATATAGTATGTACACATAGATACATATACAAACCCACATTCAAGTTATTCTCTGCATCTAGAGAATCTACTACAGAAAATATGATGCCATGTTAAGTAATTATGTTCTTACTGAGTAAATGAGTCTTTAAAATGAAGGTTATTGATTGAGAATTTTCATCTATGTGTAGCTACAAATACTTATGTTGACTCATTATGTAATCTGTTATTGAACTAAGCTAAAATCACTGTTCTGTATTAATATTAGGATAGTCTACTACATTAACTATAATTGAAGATATAGTCCCTTTGATTTGTTAATTTAAGAATAAGACTAACATACAGTACATAGTTATAGTATGCAGCTCATTGTAAATAGTTAAATAGTTAATTGACTTAATTCTCACATTGTAATGAAAAAAGTGCTAATATCATTCTTTTTAATGGCAAATAAAATTATTAGGACTCCTCTCTCTCTCTCTCTCTCTCCCTGTGTGTGTGTGTGTGTGTGTGTGTGTGTATGTGTGTCATAGGTGAAGCCCTAGTGACTTCCTCAACCACACTCCATTCTATATATATATACATATTTTAGACTGTGGATCTCATTGAAGCCATAGGTTACCCACATAGCTTAACCATTTTTATAGACCAACAAGAATTAGAATTGTTTATGCCTTTAGCCCTGGGATCAGAAATCCATGCCATTGTACACTCTTTATTAGATAGGTTTTAGAGATCGAGCCCAGGTCCTGATTCATGATTGGAAAGTATTTTGTCTACAAGTTTATAATACCGGTATTGATGATCTTTTCTATACCAGCTCCTCCTGAGCTATAAAATTTACATAAATCATCATTTTATCATCTCACTATAAACATAACAACTTAAATAAATAACATTGAAACTTAGAGATTATTAAAGATAATCTGTGTTTATCTTTATTGTATGATATGTCAGCTTAACTCTCATATATGTCATTTTAACATCATTCTTATTGAATTTATTTGAACTTAGGATAAGATTTGCTCTGGTGTGGGACGGAACTCTGGCTTTTCATCTATGTCCCATGATTGAGAGTTGGGAACCTTGGCAATTTTGAGGGCCCATTTCAAAGGAGATTGAGAGAAAATACTTCAAATTTGGTTGTGAACAATTGAGTTTTCATGAGTACGTCTCAAGGAAGGATTAATAGTAACATGTATATATTAAGAGCAATGGCTTCAAAACTCCCCAACCAAAATACAATTAAAGTGAATTTAAAGGATATAAAAAAGTAAATGTCCATTTGATATTTGCCCCCCCCAACCAACTCAGTTATTTCTATCAGAGAATAACATCAGCATATATTTATGGCTTCTGAGTTGTTACAAAGTCAAACAAAATGAGGCAGTATTCTTACAATGTTGTTACATCTATTTTATTATCTATTTCCCAAATTTCAATTACTACCTATGTATAATTTTCCACTTTCTTAATATGTAATAAGTTATACTTTTGCTGGGGATGGTGACATGGTTCAGCAGTTAAGAATAATATTTGTTTTCCCAGATGTTCAAAGTTAAATTGCAGGCAAGCACATAGAGACTCATGACCATCTAAAAAGGATCTGGTGTCTCCTTCTAGCACAACTCCTATATTTAAAAAAATACATAAGTAAAAACATTTTTTAAAAGATAGACTTTTTCATTTAATCATAGTTTTAAATATTAATGGAGGCAAAATTGTGTATTCTTCAAGAAAAGACAAACACTCACCATAGTAGAAATCCTAATTAATAAGCACAACTGTTGATTTTTCCCAGAAAAATTATCATACTGATTTCCTGCTCATGGGTCAAGTCAACCTCAAAGGTAGAAAATACATTCTGTAAGGGTGAAGGAGGTCTTTCTGGAGTTCAATCATTTGCCATTGATAAGTGTGACCAGAATTTGAATATCATGTAAACAAGACATGCTAGTGCACATATGTAATCACAACATGATTATGGTGAAAGGGGAGGGAAAAGAAGAATCCCCAAGGGCATCAGGTCAGGTAGTCTGACATACACCATACTAAACAACCAAGAAAACCACAGTTTCCAGCAGTGTGCCAGGTTAGTGCTAACTCTTTCCTAAGCTATCATTTGACCTCAACATATGCATTGTAAAATGTTAGCCCACAGTAACAAATATGAATAAACACACTCACACACAAACATAGAATAAATAAATTAAAATATATCCTTTAAGGGCTGTACATCCAGTCATTGCCACGTGGGTTCCGATATAAAGAACCCATTTCTTTGTCTGTTGGTCTTTTACAGGATGCTAAAATGTTTCAACTTTTGGAATTATAGAGGTTTTTCCTTCCCTCTCTATGGGCTTTTTCACATCAAGGCAAATGATACAACTACTTATTGTGTTTAAAAAAAGAAGAGGTTTTTATAATGCACTGCAAAGTTATTGAACTTTTAAAGTTCTTAGAAGGAGGAAGTATTTTTTTAATTATTTAACAAAGATTTATATTATCTCATAAGTATAATTAAACTAATATAGAACACAAAATACCAGAGGTAAAATTTCTTAGTTGCTTTAACTTTGTTTATTGCAGTAATAATCATGAATAGTAGGAATTCATTTGAAGATATCAAAACATTTTAGCATTCCTTTTGGTAATATTTCAATTTTGATATATAATTTTCCTTTGATAGTATTTTTTTTTCTTTTAGAATTAAGCCAATTTATATCATTAAAGATAACATGATGAAATTGGGCTTCCTGGAGTTCTTAAGGAGGCACTAATATTCTTATAGACATAAATTTAATAGAAAATCCCTCTCTCACTATTATAAGGCCAAAGGTCAAGAAACTTGCGCAGTCTCCTTTTTCCCCTTTTTCTTTAAATGCATCTCTCTCTCTCTCTCTCTCTCTCTCTTTCTTTCTTCCTTTCTTATTCACATAAAAATCCTCATTGCTGATCCCACATCCCAAAATCCCTCTCCCATTCTCCAACTCCTGTACTCTTCTGAGAGGGTGGAGACACCCCTGGGTATCCCCCAACCATGGTACATTAAGTCTCTGGGGGGCTAGGCACATTGTCTCCCACTGAAGTCAGACAAGGCAACCCAGCTAGAAGAACATATCCCACAGACAGGCAACAGCTTTTGGGATAGTCCCCACTCCAATTGTTCAGGGCTCACAAGAAGACAGAACTGCATATCTGTATCATATGTGCCGGTTGACTAGTTCCAACCTGTGTATATTCTTTAGTTCATAGTTCAGTCTCTGAGAACTCCAAGAATCCAGATTAGTTGACCCGGTTGGTCTTCCTGTGGATTTCCTATCTTTTTCAGGGCCTTCAATCCTTTCCCCTACTCTTCCATAAGCTCCCCAATCTCCATTCACCATTTGTCTGTGGGTATCTGTATCTGTCTGAGTCAGTTTCTGGGTATAGTTTCTCAGAGAACATCCTTGCTAGAATCCTGTCTCATCCAAGATGATATTCTTAAGTTCCATCCATTGGCCTGGAAAATTTATGATATCTTTGTTTTTAAAAGCTGAATAGTCTTCCGTTGTGTAAATAGAAATACCAAATTTTCTTTATCCATTCTTCAGCCGAGGGACATCTAGGTTCTTTTCAGTTTCTGGAATAAAGAATAAAGCTGCTAAACATATAGTTGAGCAAGTTCCCTTGTAGTATAGTGGGGCACCTTTTGGATATATGCCCAGGAATGGTATGGCTGGGTCTTGGGGTAGAACTATTTGTAGTTTTCTGAGAAACAAACAAACTGTGTAAATAGTCTTAAAATAATGATTTTGGTTATGTCTCAATATAGAGTAACTCTTTAATTGTGTGAAAGAAATATCCTTGTAATTTTTACTTATTTTCTTCAATTCTACACAAAGTTTGCACATTTTCATGGTACTAAATCATGATGACGATTGTTTCCAAACTTATGTCCAGTAAAGAAATATCAGCATGATCTAGCAGTATGATGTAAGATGAAAAATTAAGACTATGAATAAAATATTTTCAATTACCTTATGGGAACTTATTTTTGTCATTTTAAGGAAGAATATATTCAATAAATTATGCCAAAATAGATTACATACAAATGCAGTGATAATCTTTTTTATGTATTTGTTCTTGTCTTGAAATAGCTCATTTTCATTTTCTTTTTTTTTTAAATTTATTTTTCATATTTTATTTACATTTCAAATGTTTCCCCCTTTCCAGATCTCCCCTTTGGAACCTCCCCATTCCCCCCTCCCTCCCCCTGCCACTATGGGGATATTCTCCCACCCACTCACTCTCTTCTTCCCTCCTTGGGATTCTCCTATACTGGGGAATCTAACACCCTCAGACCCAAGGGCCTCTCCTCCCCCTGATGGAAAACAAGGCCCACCTCTGCCACATTTGTGGCCAGCACCATGGGTCCTTCCATGTGTATTCTTTGGTGGGTGGATCAGTATTCAGGAGTATTGGAAGGGTCAGGCCAGTTGCCACTGTTGCTGCCTCCCTGGGGATGCAAACTCCCTCAGCTCCTTCAGTCCTTTCTCCAAGTCCTCCATCTGGGACCTCACACTCAGACCTACTGTTGTTGTGAAGTGCCTCTTGGGTATTTCGAACTTGTTGTCTATTAACCACATAACAGTGAGTACATACCATGTTCATTCTTTTGTGACTGCGTTACCTCCCTCAGGATGATATTTTCAAGATCCATCCATTTGTCTGTGAATTTCATGAAGTCATTGTTCATAATATCTGAGTAGTATTCCATTGTGTAAATGTACCACATTTTCTGTATCCATTCCCCTGTTGAGGGACATCTGGGTTGTTTCCAGTTTCTGGCTATTATAAATATGGCTGCTATGAACATAGTGGAACATGTGTCTTTATTACATGTTGGAGCATCTTCTGGGTATATGCCCAGGAGTGGAATAGCTGGGTCCTCAGGTAGTATTAGGTTCATTTTTCTGAGGGTCTGCCAAACTGATTTCCAGAGAGGTTGTATCAACTTGCATTCCCTCCAGCGATGGAGGAGTGTTCCTCTTTCTCCACATCCTCGCCAATGTCTGCTGTCACCTGAGTTTTTGATCTTAGCCATTCTGACTGGTGTGAGGTGAAATCTCAGGGTTGTTTTGATTTGCATTTCCCTGATGACTAAGGATGTTGAACCTTTCTTTAGGTGCTTCTCAGTCATTCGAGTTTCCTCAGTTGAGAATTCTCTGTTTAGCTCTGTTCTCCATTTTTTGATAGGGTTATTTGGATCTCTGGAGTCTAGTTTCTTGAGTTCTTTGTATACCTTGGGTATTAGCCCTCTATCGGATGTAGGATTAGTAAAGAACTTTTCCCAATCTGTAGGTTGCCATTTTGTCCTATTTACAGTGTCCTTTGCCTTACAGAAGGTTTATAATTTTATGAGGTCCCATCTGTCGATTCTTGATCTTAGAGAACAAGCCTTTGGTGTTCTGTTCAAGAACTTTTTCCCTGTGCCCATGTGTTCGAGACTCTTCCCCACTTTCTCTTGTATTATATTCAGTGTATCTGGTGTTATGTGAAGGTCCTTGATCCACTTGGACTTGAGCTTTGTACAGGGAGATAGGAATGGATCAATTCACAGTCTTCTACATGTAGACCGCCAGTTGAACCAGCACCATTTGTTGAAGATGCTGTCTTTTTTCCTCTGTGTGATTTTAGCTCCTTTGTCAAAGATCAAGTGACCATAAGTGTATGAGTTCATTTGTGGGTCTTCGATTCTATTCCATTGATCTACCTGCCTGTCACTGTACCAATACCATGCAGTTTTTATCACTACTGCTCTGTAGTACAGCTTGAGGTCAGGGAGGCTGATTCCCCCAAAAGTCTTTTTTTTGTTGAGAATAGTTTTTGCTATCCTGGGATTTTTGTTATTCCATATGAATTTGAGAATTGCTCTTTCTAGGTCTATGAAGAATTGAGTTGGGATTTTGATGGAGATTGAATTGAATCTGTAGATTGCTTTCAGCAGGATGGCCATTTTAACTATATTAATCCTGCCGATCCATGAGCATGGGAGATCAATAAAAATGGGGAAAAAAGTGAGAAAATTCAAGTAAGGCTTAATATTCATTAAATACATAAATTAGATCTACATTTACTTTTAGGAACTATTCTAGACAGTAATATAAAAATATTTTCAAAAAAGGAGATCAAAAATGGAATAAAAGTAAAAATTATACATATGCTTAACATGTCAAAGGAAGGCGGAGAAGTGATTTGGGTTGCTAGAAAGAAAGAAAACATCACTGTTGTACTGATAGTTCAATAAGAACATGTATTCACATTGGGTGGCAGTTTTATACACTTAGTTCCAAAATAAATACACTATAGGAATCCTTAAAAAAAGAAAGAAAGAAATAGCTCATGTTCTAGGTATTTGAGATAAGATATGAATAGAGAACATGGAGAAATAAGGCTTTGGACTAAATTTTATAGTTGTGCATGCTACATTTTCTTAATGTGCATTTCATTATAATGAAGCAATAAGATTTAAAATAATTGTAAAACAATGTTTATGAGTACAAATAACCACATAAATATGAAAATATGTATCACTCCAAGAATTTATGTGTACATTATTATCATTTTATAAATAAGATCAATCAATGACTAAAATAAACTGCTAGTAAGTTTGGGCCCAGGTACCTTTCATGAACAGGTAATTATTATCTAGTAAAACATGATGCCAAGAAGGGGGCATGATATAGAGAATAACTAGAACATCCTAGTAATTAAGCTCAAGGACATACTAAGACTAACATGAACAAGAAATGAAGACCTTAACTGCCTTCCTTCACCAGGCTGCAATATGAAACATAATAATCCTCACCATGTTAGCAAACTGGATGTGCTAATAATCTATGAGAGACAAGTGTGCCCCACTCTTACCTGCAAGATGGAAAGTCTGCTAGGATTTGGGACATTGAGCTTCTATCAGGGAAAAATATAGGAAATATGCTTTGTTTCTTCTTTGTTTTATTTCCTCTCTACTCCCCTCATTTCATTCCCTCCTTTTATTCCTTCCTTCTTATATTCCTTCAATCCTTTCCTGCCTTTCTTCAGTTTTTATTGGTAAGATGCAGCAACCAAAAGATTGTCTGTTATGTCTTATCTTCCTTTCATGCTTTTTCTGTGTAAATCTCTCTCTCTCTCTCTCTCTCTCTCTCTCTCTCTCTCTCTCTGTCTCTCTCTCTCTCTGTAATATATGTATAGTGTATGACAGGGAAATATTCATGTATGTACAGCCATCTTCAAGATGTTTGAGAACAACTTGTCACTTCTCTCTCTTGATGGGGAGCAGAGAGGGAAATTATAATTTAAGATTTTTAAGAGGGTTGAGAAAGGGCAGAGAAGTTACTAAATATCTATTATTTTATGGAAAGTCACAGCCGACTCTAAATCTCTGAACAATGACATTCAAATCTTGTGGTGGAAAAGTATTCCCAGTACTATTATTGCAAAATGGTGGACTGTAGAAAATTAATTAGATCCTAAATGTTGAACATGACAGAACCAGGGTCAGAAGAAGAGAATAATATTTTTTTTATTTTTTTATTGTTATTTATTTACTTTACATCATGATCTCAGCTTCTCCTCCTTACTCTTTTTCCAGTCCCTCTCTCTCAACTGCCCCCACTGTGAACCCCACCATCCCTTTTCCCCAGAAAAAGGGAGGCATCCCATGGACATCAGCCTCCCTAGCATATCAAGCTGCAGCAAAAATAGGCACATTGTCTTCCATTGATGCTAGACAAAGTGTCCTAGTTAGGGTAAAGGAATCCAAAGGCAGGCAATGTAGTCAGAGACAACCCCTGATTCTGATTTAGAAGCTGCTACATATGTGCAGAGGGCTTAGGTCCATCCCATTGATGGTCTCTGGTTAGCAGTTCAGTCTCCAAGAGCAATTTTGTAGTCTGAGCTTGTTCTTTTCCTTGAAATTTTTTTTTAGATGTTCTAAAGCCATTGGGACACACATATGAAGAACAAATTAAGGGATAGTCATTGTAAACAAATGATTAACTGGATAAGATAGAGGGAGGCTCTGCCTTGTGTGAATGTTTTCTCCAGTCTGAAATGTTTCTACCTGGAGAGAAGGAAGAGCCTCATGAGGTTCACACAACAGTCATCAACTTACCGAATTTCATGGGCTCATGAAAATAACATAAACAGGAAAAACAATATCTATGTCTCCTCTTCTCAAGGTTATATATGCATTACACAATACCTTGGGTTTAGGGGAACATCAGGAATAATGCTATCTGTATGAAGGTTGTACAGGGAGCCTTGCTGATACAGATTTTATTAGTCGTCACCCAGGCTGATGTTGGCCCTTGGGTGATGCAGCTTATTGAGACTGTAGACACAGTCCTCTTTATGCAAAAATGGTCAATGCTAGTAAACTTGCTGTTTGTCAAAAAAGAAAAAAAGTAAATTGGTAAGTTAAGTACCTTTCTGAATAGGACTCCAAGGGCAAAAGAAATAAGACAAGCAATTGACAGATGGGATATCATGAAACAACAATCTTCGGAACAACGAAGGAGACTTTCATATGGATAGATATCTGGAGGTTTCTCAAACCAAAGGAAAGCAAAACAACAGCAGCAACAACAACAAAACAGAAATGTGACTGTATGAGTCAGGTATACACGAAGTATTTATATCTTACTATGAAGTCACTTGGAATTCTGCCTTTATTACTGCTGTATTCAGAAATTCTAGGAAGTGGAATTGAATGAGATGCCCACCATGAAAAGATAATGAAAATATGTCACATATGCATAGTAGAATATTATTCAACAATAAAGAAAAATTAAAATGTAAAACTATCAGCCAAACAAACAGAAAACTATAGTCAATGAGATCACCAAGCCAAAAGACAAATGTTATGTGTCCTCTCATGTATGGGTGCTAGCTCCAAATCATTTGTTTTGTGCCTTCAGCCTAACATACATGTGGAAGGCAGAAGGAAGAATGCATTCATGGAGTACGGATAGTAGAATAGAGATACCTAAAAGGGATAGGAATTCTGGAGACAGTGTGTTCCTGCAGGTGGTGGAGTCAGAGAGATGAGAAATAAAGTGTACATGAACGAGCTACATGGCAATCTATGATCTTGCAAGCCACGTGAAATATTTTTAAAAGGACTTGTGCGTGTGTGTGTGTGTGTGTGTGTGTGTGTGTGTGTGTGTGTGTTTAATGAAAGAATCAGGGAGGGGATAATGGAAACTAAGGGATTAAACAGGGGTAAAGGGAAGCAATAGTTTAACCAAAACTCAAAACTAAGGATGCATAAAGTTTTATGAAACTCCACCAGGTAGTAAGCTGTGGTTAAACCTTTCAGCTTGGGATGGAGAGATGGTGCAAAAAATATATCCCTAGCTGGCTACTGACAGTTGATGCTGATGTCTGTGATATGGAGAGGGAAGGGGCCAGAGAGAAAAAGATAGAGACAGAGATAGAAAGAGAGAGAGAGACAGGGATTATTGAGAAGATTCAGTGGATTTAAAAAAGCCAGAGGAGAGAAATTTGAAATGGGAGTTTGGGCCTGGGGTATTTAAGAAGGGGAAAGTGCGACAGAGTGATCATGATCAAGACATAATGTATACATGTTCAAAATTTTAGAAAAATGTTTCTTATAATCCAGAATTTTGATACATTTAAACCAGCAATTTTAAAAGGTTTGTAAAGAAACTGTTACACACACTTTAATGCATAGCCAGGCTTTCAGAAGTCAATAAGATCGTGTGAAGTGCCCTGGGGACTTGACAGGCTTGTAGTGATAAAAGACCAAAGTTCACAGATATGGAAAAGGAGAGCTATAAGCTTCAAAGCTTTAGATGAGCAAATAGGTAGATAGGATCTCCTACCCGTGGGGAGAATGGCTTCTCTTCCCTTTTACCCCCTCTACTCCTGTACCTTTCATTGCATCAAGCTAATTTGCAGAGGTAAACAGCAAAGAATCCTTTGATATAATTGAAGGGTTTCAGTCATCAAGAGTCTTGTGCAAATGAGGATAAGGTTATGCATGGATATTAAGGGGAAAATTATGTTTAATATATAAACATACAATGAACAACTTTTCATCATTTTTCACATGTATCTTCAGGCAAAACCTAAGAACAAAAATAAAATTCATAATGTTAAGAAATTTTCCTATGGGAGCTCACAGAGACTAAACCAAAGCACATGCAGGAACTGGACCTAGGCTCCTACACATTGTTCCAAAGACTCAGCTTTGTTTCCATGTGGCTTCCTTAACAATTGGAGTGGGAGCTATTTCTGACTCTGCTCCTGGCCTTTGAATCCCCTTCCCCTAGCTGGGACATCTTGTCTGGCCTCAGTGGAAGGAGATGCTCTTAGTCCTCCTGTGACTTGATGTGCCAAGGTTCGTGGATACCCATGGTGGGGGGCTTCACTTTCTCTGAGTAAGAGGGGAGGTGTAATAGGGTCACAGGTTTGTGAGGATGAGACTGAGAGGAGAGGAGCATGGACAGCAATTAGGATATAAACTGAAGTGAATTAACAATAATGTGAATTAATGATAACAACATTAAAAAATACATTTTAAGTTAGATATTTGAAATTCTGTGTTAGTTCAGAACACATAATAGAGCCAACAATAAAGAAAAGGTCAGAAATGATGAATGAAAAATATAAAACTATATTGTGTAGAGAGTTTCAGAAATTTTGGGTAAAAATAATTACAGGCTGTGATGCAAACTGTACATGTGTATAACATCTGAAGACATGCCCTGGAACGGATCAATTTGAACCTTATATCCAATAAGCCTTGACCCCTCTCATGACACTGCATCACTCTCTCTTGAATGCTTATTGAAATTGTATCACATGACTAAATTACATGCAAAACTTTGTGTACAATTGCACTTGCAGTTGTGGAAGCGTTTTCTTCCCTTGTTCTCATCATTTCCTGTGTTACCACAATGCTCTCATGTTACTTCAAGAATGGTTGTGGTACACACGGACTTCCGGTGGCTTTTCAGGACTTTTCATTTCTATGCTCTCTCTCTTTTTTTTTTTTTTTGGTTATTTACTTTATTTACATTTCAAATGTTTTCCCCTTTCCAGGTCTTCCCTTTGGAAACCCTCTATACCATCCCCCTCCCCATGCCACTAAAAGGGTGCTCACTGACCCACCCATCCACCCACTTCCATCTTCCCTCCCTGGCATTCCCTTACACTGGGGCATCTAACACCCTCAGGTCCAAGGGCCTCTCCTCCCACTGACGGCCAACAAGGCCCTCCTCTGCCACATATATGGCTAGCACCATGGGTCCCTCCATGCGTATTGTTCGGTTGGTGGTCCAGTCTCCCGGACCTCTAGGGGATGGGTCTGGCCAGTTGACACTTTTTACTCCCTCCATGGGGCAGCAAACTCCCTCAGCTCCTTCAGTCCCTTCTCCAACTCCTTCATCCGAAACCCCATGCTCAGTCCAATGGGTGGCTGCAAGCAGACACCTTTGTATATTTCAGGCTCTGCCTGAGCCTTTCTGGAGACAGGTTATCATGCTTCCATCAGCCAGCACTTCCCAGCATCCCCAATAACGACTGGATTTGGTGGCTATATATGGGATGGATCCCCAGGTGGGGCATTCTCTGGATGGCTTTTCCTTCAATCTCTGCCCCACACTTTGTCTCCATATTTTCTCCTGTGAGTATTTTGTTCACTCTTTTAAGAAACACTGAAATATCTACATTTCTGTCTTCCTTCACTTCTATTCTTAGGGAGATTCCTAATATAAAATGTATCTTCAAGGTTGTTCTGGTAATTGGAGTGTGAAGCACAGGGAAAATAACAGTGTCAAATAAACAATTGCATGAACATAAAGAAGAGTTGTAACAGAAATACCTAGTGCAAGTGCTCAGTACTGTGAGGGAGGGCAATTTAAGGAGCAACTATAAGAACTCTACATAGGCTATACAAAACTTAGAGAACATTCATCTTTTCTTTTTTGATACTTTATTTACATTTCAAATGTTTTCCCCTTTCCAGGTATCCTTTTTAGAAACCCCCAATCCCACCCCCTCCCCTGCCTCTATGAGGGTACTCACCCACCCACCCACCCACACACCTACCCACTCCTGTCTTCCCTCCCAGGCATTCCCATATACTAGGGCATCTAACACTCTCAGACCCAAGGACCTCTCCTCTCACCGATGGCCAACAAGGCTCTCCTCTGCCACATATGTGGCCAGCACCATGGGTCGCTCCAGGTGTATTCTTTTGTTGGTGGTCCAGTCTCTGGGAACACCCAGGAGGCTGACCAGTTGCCACTGTTGCTCCCTCCCCATGGGGCTGCAAACTCCCTCAGCTCCTTCAGTTCCTTCTCCAACTCATCCACCTGGGACCTCACGCTCAGTCCAACAGTTGCTGTGAATAGAATCATGGGTGTTCCGAACTTTTGGGCTAATATCCACTTATCAGTGAGCACATACTGTGTCTGTTCTTTTGTGACTGAGTTACTTCACTCAGGATATTTTCAAGTTCCATACATTTGCATAAGAATTTCATGAAGTCATTGTTTTTAATAGTTGCGTAATATTCCATTGTATAAATGTACCACATTTTCTGTATCCTTTCCTCTGTTGGAGTACCTTCTGGGTATTTGCCCAGAAATGGTATAGCTGGGTCCTCAGGTAGCATTATGTCCAATTTTCTGAGGGTCCGCCAAACTGATTTCCAGAGTTTTGTACCAGCTTGCAATCCCACCAGCAATGGAAGAGTGTTCTTTCTCCACATCCTCTCCAGCATCTGCTGTCTCCTGAATTTTTGATCTTAGCCATTCTGACTGATATGAGGTGGAATTTCAGGGTTGTTTTGATTTGCATTTCCCTGATGATTAAGGATGTTGAACATTTCTTTAGGTGCTTCTCAGCCCTTTGCGTTTTCTCAGTTGAGAATTCTCTGTTTAGCTCTGTTCCCCATTTTTTGATAGGGTTATTTGTCTTTTCAATATGTGTAGATCATCTTTAAAATGTGTCTAATAATAGTGTTAGATATGATAATATGCATTGTTCAGTGTTACATAGGAAAAGATGAATGCAAAATGTGATTACCATATCAAGAATCTTTTAAAGTAGTTAAGAAGACAGAAAATCTGTTACATGGTGAATTACATAATGTATTTCATTGCTGGTTAAATGTCCAGTGACTGTTGATATTCTTAGCTATCAAAAGGGAATTGCATATGGAAAGAAAGCCTGGATAAGAGGAAAGGCAGACCAAGAGCTGAAAATACATGTTATGAAGATTAGAAAGGATGATTTTTAAAAGAAAGTGTAAGGATCTTTTATCACTAGATAACTAGAGAAATAGGGACAGGGCAGTAGCTATGTTGGCACAAAGAACAACATTTTTAACCTTAATAAATTTTCCAAGATATAATTCTCATGAGTTTCTAGCCATTTCAGCAAAGATAAGAAGGTAGATTCTGAATTGAATTCTTATTTTATTTGATATGCATCACAGCTTTTAGTGCTAAGGAAAAATTAAATCCTGACATGCATTCACAGTAAATTGAGAATGCTTACTATCTTTCTGTTTGTGCTCCTCTAGGAATATATGTACTATGTAGTAACTTCTACTGCAGATACATGTAAGATATCAGCTTCTAGAGTCTGGAGTATTAGGAATAATATGCCGTTAGACATATTAACTCTTCCAACTCTTAAAAGTCCAATAAACTTAATATAATAAATCATTCTAAAATGTTGAGCAAAGAGTTTTGGTTTTATTTTCATTATTAACTCTTTATTCCATTTCAACTGTTGCAAAAACTGTGCATCTTTCTAGTTTAGATACAGAATACTTTCTAGCCTCATGCTTGCTTATCTAACTCAATAACAGAAACTGCTTGCCATGATCATTTGGCAAACAGGATGTTAATAACCATGCATAGGAAATTGTATTCTGCTTCTTGACGAGAACAGTTCTTATTTCTATATATTATCCCTGTCAAAATACATGCATAGTAAAATGTATTCCTCATTATTGAAAATATGTGATGATAAAATTCTTTATATTATTTCAAGTTTCTATGAAAACTTAAACACCGCAAATTGGAATTCCTATTCCAGATGTGTTTTTCTGAGCGCTCAGTGCTCTATCTCTGTTGAATATTATGTTACTTCATGTTCAATTATGGATAATACTTCCTACCATTCTGATATCAAATATGAAGTTGCCATAGGCTATTATTTTATATTACAGTAAAGAGTAGTTACCAACACCCACCCTGTCAGAGTGCTGAGATAGTTCTTGAACTTTTAGGAGCTGAATTACTTGAAGGGTATTAGCCGTTCTGCACAGAAATTTTTAATATCCCATTCAGATTCTTATTTCCCAGCACACTAACTTTTCTTCTTACCACATAGACTGTCACAACAGGCTGTGAAGCTTTAATGGAGTGATTGTACAATTTATTACTCCCATGTAATAAGTCATGTTCATGCTCTTTGATAAAGTCTCTTCTTCTCTTTTCAAGCCAAAATCATACCTTTTTCTTCTTCTCTATCCTCAGCTTTCATTATTTTAGTCCTCTAAAATATTGGAACTGAGTTATAGTGGCATATATTTGTTTCTTTTCTGCCATTAACATCTCAGTAAAATGAAGATATTAGATGCCATTGACCACATATGGCATGATAATTTATAAACATTTTTAGGACCATACTATAACAAATTCTTTGTGTTAATAGAGAATAGAAGTGAATTTAGTTGACTAATAGCTAAATAAATTGTTGAAAAATTGAAATTACCGTAAATATAATTCAAAAAATTTTACATGAAAATGAAAGGAAATTACAGTAGACTGTGTATGAGAATGAAGGTTTTCTTAGTGCCTGATTTAAAAAACTGAATCCTGAAGGATATAGAGAATTATATATGATACAAAAATTGATGAAAACCCTTCTAGCAAGACAACAGGTACGTGAAGAGGATTTAGTCTTTCTAACGACACACCAGCACTTCAGTTATATTAAACTCTGAGAGATTATAGAGGAAACAGAATATGCTAGTCTTGAATATTGAATGTTCTTATACAGATTTACATACACACATCCATGTGCGTGCACAAAAACACACACACGATACCTTTTTTAAAAATCATATGGTTGTAGAAAGCATAAATTGGTTTACCTGCACATTCATTTATTATAACACAATTCTTAGTATCCAAAATATGGAACTGGCCAAAACTTCCATGAAAAAATAAGTACATAAAACAAATATGGGATTTATATTGATGGTAGATATTTTTTAAGATGTAATTAAATGCAATTATACTTTTGCTGGAAAATTAATGGAATATCTTATCATTGTGATAGGAGAAGCATGACTTTAATATGAAGAATAGAGAAATACACAGACACACTCACAGAGATATACACACAAATAGACACACATGAGCAGACATAAATTTGGGAAGAAAGTAAATGAATCATCAGGAAGAAAGAGAGGGTTAATAGAGGTTAAAGTTGGATGGATGAGGTCTACACATTGGATATGCTTTTGTAAAAATATTATAATGAAGCCCATCACATTATACAAGGAAAACACACCCATAAAATTAAAGTAGTAAATATTCTTTTATTTCCTACTAGAGGTGTATCAAATAGGAACAAATGTTACACTTTTTAATTGGCCTGAAAAGATTGCATAGATAATAAATGATTGGAAAGAGAAAGCAAACTGTATGATTGCTTCAGTGGAAAATGTGAAGAAGGGTTAAATAATAAATATCAGTGACTGTGCCATGGCAAGAAATAAGCAAAGTTGACAATGGGGGTGGTATCAGGAGAAGCTGCCTAATGGTGGTCTCTGTTCACCACAGTCACTCTGTGATTTCAACTATGACAACCAGAAATGTTCGCATTGTAGTTGTCAGAACAGAAATGTAATGAGGCACATGTGGCAGGGTACTCTTTGAATCCTAGCACTTGGGAGATAGAGTGGCAGGTAGATGTCTGATGTCAAAGTCAGCCTTGTCTACAGAGTGAGTTTCATGACAGCCAGACTACACAGAGAAACCCTATCAACAACAATAACAACACCCACACAGCACCAATGAAATAGAAATATGGGAGAAAAGGTTGATAGAATAAAACTTTTTTATTTTTTAAGAATAAGCTAAATTTTACTTATTTAGAACCTTCGTGTTAAGTCGTCCATTTGGATGTTGTAAAAATATTGAGAATGTGAAGACAAAGAAAGATGGCTCTAGATAAGGATGACATTTACTAGGGAGCATAGGAAGGAGCACAGGTAACTAAATGTATGGAGCAAAAATAGGAATTCCAGAGTAAAATTATGGACTGCAAGGGTAGAGAATACTAAAACATTTTAAAGTATAAGAATAAACATCAAGTGTCTGGTTTAGTAAAAGAACTCAAGAAACATATATTAGGGACTATAAGATAGTGGAAGTGAAGAAAGAAGAAAGGGATCAGCAGTTCAACATGCCAGTCAGATAGAATGAAATGGGAGCTGCTTCCTATGAGGTTCAAAATCAAACATGATAGCCCAAGCAACACTGTATTCCTGAATGCTCTCTGTCTCTTTGTCTCTGTCTCTGTCTCTCTGTCTCTCTCTCTCTCTCTTTCTCTATTTCTTTAGTAGGAATCAGATCAGAAATAAGGATATTATCTAGTAGAAAGCAACAAAATTAAGCATTCTTCCTTAAGAACTACTGGTGGTGCATGCCCTTAATATCAGTACAGGCAAAGCAATGCCCATAATGTCCTGGCTTGTAATTGCCAGTGCATGCAAAGGAATTTTGTCCTGGCGTAACTCCTTTGGACCTTTGTCATTCATTACTAGTCATGATATTTCCAGGGATGAAGGACATAAGAAGCTTATTATAGATTTTTGATCTATATAAGTAGAAAAGCTCAAACAAGTTAAAGAAAGGTTACATTGAACTACAGCAATTGGGAATTGTGGCCCATAGTTTACAAGGATAAATGTATACTGGGGGAAAGAAAACAATCAAACTTTTGGGGCTGTATTGGATATTCATTCTGAATTAACACTGATTCTTTGGATATCCTAAGAAACATTATGGATCACAAGATGAAGTACGGGTTTATGGAGGTTAGTTGATTAATGGAGAGTTGTTTCAAATCTCACTCACAGTAGGTTCAGTATGTCCCTAAACTCATCTTGTATTTATTTCTCCAGGACCAGAGCATATAATTAGGATAGATACACTTAACTTCCAGCATTGGTTCCCTGACCTTTGATGTAAGGGAATATCCCTGACCTTTGACTGTGGTGGGAAAGGCCTAATGGAAACCTTTGGAGTTGGCTCTATCAGAGAAGGTAGTTAACCCTAAGAAATATTGCTTCTCTGGAAGAGTTCCAAAAATTAGGGTCACTATCAAGGCAGAGACATATAGCTATTTATTTCTTCTAGGTCAGCCTACTCTATGTAGTAAGTTCCACAACAGGGAAGGTAACATAAGGAGACCTAGTCTCAACTACAAAACAAAACAAATAGGATATTTGAGTATGTGTTTGAGATTAATGTTACTTAAGATAAGTTGTAGGGGATGTAGAGTGACCAAATGATCTTTGAACAGTGTATGGATGTAGGCAAGCATGTATGAGAAAATGGGAAACTTAATTATTTCAATTGAGTTATAGAATTGGCTCATCTACTGTGATATGGTATCAGGAAGAGTTATTTGTAAAAATGGAAACACATTAAACATTCTCTCTCTCCCTCTCTCTCTCTGTCTGTGTGTGTGTGTATGTGTATGTGTGTGTGTGTGAAGAAGACCAAAACAGAAACAGAACAAAAACAACCAAAAACAGAAGGTAGAATGTCTAAGCAGTGTTCAGCTACCTGAAGTAAAAAAATAATAGTGGTGATTATTAAATACAGAAATATAGAGAAAATGGGCTTGTGTGAAGAAGGTTCAAGAAAGTTGGGGTAGAATACTAGAGAAAACTAAGTATTCATGGGACTATGACTATAAAAATATGGAAGCAGTGATCTATGAAACAATCAGTGATTATGAACCAGGGAAGACAGCAGTAGAATTGACAGATGAGCTTGGATGTAATTACAAACAAAATCCAATCAGTCTATCTTACACATGTGGTCCATGGTGTTATATTAATTGGTGTGTAAAACCACAGGCATAGAATAATTAAGCTATTCTTATAATAGAAGAATAAAATAGGAAGGATCACTCTTAAGTACTACAGTGTAGCTATTGTTATTAAAGTACTATAGTCATGACACTGGGCACACTCATAAAGCAAACAGCTGAAAAAAAATGATCTAAACTAAAACCACACAGGAAAAATTAACCACTGTTTGAATAAAAACAGTCTAATTCAATAGAGGGAAGGTAATCTTTTCATCAAATTGCAAGGAGCAATAAGATGGGCATGTGCAAATAACAAAACAAAAACTTAATTAAGCTGACATCACTTAACAAATCCTGTATCAGGTAGAAATTCATATAGAACAATAAGAACAGAGTGCTCTTGTTTCAAGAAGAGCTAGAAGGTTAAGTATCACTTTATTTATTTTTCTATTGCCTAATTCATCCTAGTGACTACTAATCTTTCTTCATCTTTTGTAATTCCTGTGTGAGATATATGGTTCTCTCCCCAGGAAAGAACTTCTCAAATCTAAAGCAGTATCAGCACCATTGGGAATATCCACAAAATAGACAAACTCTTAGCCAAGCTAACTAAAAGGTTTAGAGAGAATATCCAAATTAAGAAAGTCAGGAAAGAAAAGGGGGACATAGGTCTTATTTCAAATAACTGAACTATACAAAATTGGAAACTGTAAATGAAATGGATAATTTGTTTAATAAATAATTCTTACCAAATTTAAGTCAAGATCAGGTAAATTCTCTAAATAGATATGATACCAATTCTCTAAATGTAGTTATACCTGGGGATCCATACAACTGATAAACACCTTCAAAAAAGTAATTGAAGACAAAATTCACTCAAAAACATTAGGTAGCCTTCCCATACATAAATGATAAATTGGCTAAAATGGAAATTAGGGAAACAACATTTTACAATAGCCACTAATAATATAAAATATCTTGGCATAACTCTAAGTAAGTGAAAGATCTGTATGACAAGAACTTCATGTCTTTGAGGAAAGAAATTGAAGATGATCTCAGAAGATGGAAAGATTTACCATGCTCTTGCATTGGTAGAATTGACTGTGTAAAAATGACCATTTTATCAAAAGCTATCTACAGATTCAATGCAATTCTCACCAAAATTCAAACACAATTCTTTTCAGACCTTGAAAAAATACTTAACTCATATAGATTAACAAAAATCTAGGATATCTAAAAGAATCCTTTATGATAATAGAACTTCTGGAGGTATCAAAATCCTGGATTTCTAGCTATGCCATAGAGCAATAATGATAAAAATCATAAGGCTTTGGCATAAAAACAGACAGATTGATTAATGGAATAGATTCAAAGACACAGAAGTAAACCCACACATATATAGGAACTTGATTTTTTACAGAGAAGCCAAAACCATACAATAGAAAAGAGAAAGCATCTTCAACAAATGGTACTGGTCTTACTGGATGTCTACATGTAGAAGAATGCAAATAAATCCATGTTTATCACCTTATACAAAACTCAAGTCCAATTGGATTAAAAACCCAAACATAAAACCAGATATACTAAATCTGATAGAAGAGAAGGTGGGGAATATCAGTGAACACATTGGTAGAGGAGACAATTTCTTAAACAGAACACCAACAGTTCAGTTTTCAAGACCAACAATTAATAAATGGGACTTTAAGAAACTGAAAAACTATTGTAAGACATAGGACAACATCAAAAGTACAAAATTGTAGCCTACAGGATACAAAAATATCTTTACCAACTCTACATTTGACAGATGGATGATATACAAAATATGTAAAGCCCTCAATAAACTGGATATCAAAAAGTCAAATTATTCAATTGAAAATGGGGTACAAATCTAAACAAAGAATTCAACCACTTTAGAAATCAATTTCATGGTTTCTCAGAAAACTGGAAATAGATCTATCTCAACTGCCTAGCTATTCCACACTTGGGCATATATGCAAAAGAATCTCTACCATAGCACAAGGACACTTGATTTACTGTATTCATAGCAGCATTATTCATAGTGCCAGAAACTGAAAATGATCTAGATGTCCATCAACTAAAGAATGGATAAAGAAAATAAGGTACATTTGTATAAGGTACTTGGCTATCAAAAACAATGACATGATGAAATTTTCAGACAAATAAATGCAACTAAAAAGGATCATTGTAAGAAAACTAGAAAGAAAATCATGGTGGAACTGGAATCAGTGGGGTGAGCATCTCTGGAAAGACCTAAATCCTCAAGACAATGGAAACTTGCAGGAATCTATGAAGGTGACTCTAGCTAAGACTCCTAGGAATGGGTGACATGGAACCTGGACCATCTTCTATAACTAGGAAAATTGTCTAATGGATGGATTGGGACTTCAGCTTGGCCTCAAAACCTTTGATACACAATTGTCCTACCTACTTGATGTACAGAAGTAAAGATGGAGCAGAAATTGTGAAAATAGCCAACCAATGACTGGTCCAGGTGGAGACCTATTCCATGAGAGAGAGCCTGTTCAGTATACTGTTCATGAAGCTGATAATATTGCAGATATAAGCCTACCATAACTGTCATGAGAAGCTTTACAAAGCAATTGATGGAAAGAGATGTAGAGACTCACAGCCAAATATTATATGATCTTGGGGAATCCTCTGCAAGAGAAAGAAGAGGGAATAAAGGAGCCAGAGATATCAAGTGCACCACATGAAAACCCACAGAATCAAATAACCCTGTCTCATAGGGTTCCCCCAGACACTCAACCTCCACGAGAGCTTGTATAGGATCAACCTAGGCCTTCTGCACATATGTAACAGTTGCACAGCTTGGTCTTCATTTGAGACTCCTAACAACAGTTATAAGTGCTGTCTCTGACTTTGTTGCCTGCCGTTGGAGTCTTTTCCCTAACTAGGCTACCTTGCCTAGTCTCAATATGAGAAGATATGCCTGGTCCTACTACAACTTGTATGTCAAGGCTGGTTGATAGCCCTAGGAGGCCTCCCATTTTCTGAGGAGAAAGGAAGAACAGTGTTCTTAGGGAGACGAAGTGAGACAGAGGTATTCAGAGGAGAAGCTGCAAGAGGGATGAAAAGTAAATAAATTAATATAAAAGAAAAACAGAAGAGTTGGAAATCTGAGTATCATTCTATGTATGTATGTATGTATGTATGTATGTATGTATGTGTATTATGTATGATCTACTTCTTCCCAAATAGCAGTAAATATTCTTCACTTTTGAGATCTGTGGTCCCACATGGAAAGCACTTCTCAAAACTGAAGCAGCTTAAGTATCATCTGGAAGTGTGTGTGTGAGCTACAGGGCTGAGCTACAGCGCATACGTTTCTAGTCCTTATAGTTTATAGTATTAACAAGAAATTATATTGATAATGCAGCTTAGGTACTGCTGCTGCTGGGATGAGAACTTCACCTTAAGAATTAAATTGATGGTCATCAAAGATCTCAGATTAAAATATTTGTGAATATATTAAAGAATCAAAAATATGCTTTTAAAAAATAAATTAAGTAACCAAATAGTTTCTTTAAGTGGTTTTAAATAGAAACCAGATTTAAAAATATTAAAAAATGATTAAAGATGACAGCAGAAATGGTTGAGATAGAAAATAATCAGACAAATAACTGGCAATGTTCTTTTTTCACACTACTTTTAGTTTAATTTAGTTATACATTCATGTATACATTATTTTCATATGTAGATAATATATTTTTATTATATCAAGTCCTCACTATTTGCTTCAAACTCCTCCTGTGTCCTTCTAGCTAAATTTAGAACATACACACACACACACACACACACACACACACACACACCGATACACAGAGACAGAGAGAGAGAGAGAACACATACACATACCACATGCATAGACCACATACACACCACACACACCACACACACACACATACACACACACACACATACATATACATGTATTTACACACACATAGAGCTGACTGACTTTTTCTCTACTCCTGGCTCATTCCGAAATGATTGAGACTGAGACTACTAGATTTATTCAATCAAGGTGTACAGCACAAAACCTGAGCAGTTATTGACCTAATCCTCTAGGCTAATCTGGCTACCTCCCAGACAAATTCCAGGAAATATTTGCATTTTAGTATTGGTCTTGCTGTTTGGGCTTCTGATGCATCTTCCATGATGCATTCTCAACATCCTCCTGGCTTAATCCTTCTTACTCCAATTTTTTTCCTCTCCCCTGGTTGGGGGGAGTTCCACCCAATTTTCTGTTCTGCCCAGCCATTGGCAGATTAGCTTTTATTTACAAGGCATAGAGTAAATGGTAAGCATTGTTTATACAAACTTAAAACAGGAGATATTTGCAATAAGTATTACAATGCCATGTCAGAATTACAACAATATGTGGGTGGAGAGAAATCAGCATTTAAATAACACAAGGATCATCTTTACACAGTACTCAACAATAGTATGCCTACCTAAACCTGACTATTATTCCCTTAGAGACCACCTATTGCCTGCAGCTCTCTGACTAGAGGTTGGAATTATGTGAGCTTGTACTCTACACATTATGGAATGTTTACTGGTATGGTCTTGTATAGGAAGTCAAAGTTATTAAGAGTTCAGAGCATAAGAAGAAGTTCATAATTCAGTCATTTTGATCAAGATTTGAAAAGTTACTGAAAGTAAGAACATAGTGGGATAACTAAAGAAATGATGCCGAAAATGGAAGGGTATTTTGGGACCCTGATATATAATAGGAAGTTGTTAGTGATAGACTCTATCAGGAAGGAGATGTGTTGGTGTAGCTCAATGACACATAGAGACATTTTATCTTGAGGAACTAAGATTCTTATCAATGCCATAGCAAAGCTATTCAATCACTATTGTCTGGCTACGCAAAGTAAGAACAGTTAGTTTCAAATTGATATAGCTTCTTTTCATTCCTGCAGTTATTCTGTTACCCTCCTGATTTCTCACTCTATTAAGTATCAAGAGTTTATGAGAACTCGAAATTACCAGCTAATGCTAATAAATTGATAGAAGCACAGTCCTAATTCATGAAGCCTTACCTTTCCTAGAAAATACTCATGACTTTATATAATTATTTTCTTTCTCTTTCTGTTTATAAAAAGATGTCATTTTCTTTCCATGGAGGCCAGAAGACATGGAATTGATTACAGTTTGGCTAAATATTATTGAATAAATCCAATTCTGCATCATCTTATGGCTTCATCTGGGACTTGCTATCTGCCATTACTTATGGTTGTTAATATTTATGTCAATGGTAATCCCTTCCTTCTAGTGGGGACTACTGTTTCAATATTTCTTTTGGAGTCTGTCCTGTTAATAACACATATAGGAACACTTGATACTGTCTCTGTCATTCATTGACCATCAGTAGCCAGCAGGAATCTTCAGCTCCCCAACAGGGTATCTGCTCATACAACTACAGACATCTGATAATGTATTTTGTTGTAAAACCCAGCTAAATTTGGAGCTCCTTGAAGAGGCAATAGCTCACCATAAGCTCTCTCCAGATGAGAAAGCATAATGTAGCAGTCCTCATTATAACTTTTCCTCTTCCAATATCTGAGAGTGAGTCACAGAAAACATTTGCATGTCTGTCTCCTTCTGTTTTGCTGCACATCACATTGTAATGTGGCAAAGGAGATCACCACCTCCTGTTACTGTTTGAGCTGTGTGTGTGTGTGTGTGTGTGTGTGTGTGTGTTCCTTGAATAATATACCCTTACTTTTGGGGTGTCTTTTACCTTTCCAGATATCACTGGTATAATCATGTATGAATATAGAGTAGTCAAAAGTTTCCCAGAGAGAGAGAAAGGAGAGAGACAGGGACAGAGACAGAGACACAGAAACACACACACACACACACACACACACACACACACACACGGGGAGGGAGGGATCATGAAGAGAAATCACTCATTCCTTTGAGGAAAAATAGCTTATTCATTAAAAATACAATTTAAGTTTTCCATCAATTGTCTTCGTCTTCAGGATATAATCTAACAGAATCTGATACTATAGAAGTAGACTTTAGAAATTAGATCACAATAAAAATATATAGTACTTTTCTGAGCAATACTGTAGTTTGCCTAGCCATTTAATTAAAAGCAAAATAACCAGTTAATTAAAATGTACCTACTTAGATAGAATTAATTCATGGTAGTTTTACAATCAGATTTGTTTATATGTAAGATTAGTTATTAACAGTTTTACAAATAACTCTAGAATACATCTTCTGTTTAGTCATCAATTTGAACTTTGGGACATGGGATTTTTATGCCATCTGGTAACTTTACAGATGGGAGCAGAATATTATGGAAATGGAACACAATGTTATTCATTACAAAACTGAAGTAGTTTCCCTTTAGCTTTAAGAGGACCTTGAGAAGGTCTAGTCACTTTGCAGTAACTTCTGGTGGTGGTTAGTGGTCATGCTTCCTACATGCTAGCGGATTCATGGTCATGATTAGACAGGGCCAAGAGCTCTCTGAACTCTCTTACTTACTCTGTTGTGTTTATTTCTCTCCACTGCCCACCCAAGGTATTATTTTCTTTCACTTCTCTCTCACTGCCCTCTACACAAAATGTTTCCCTGTCTCCTTCAGTCCTACATGTGAGACTTTTCTAGAGCTCTCTGTTGTGATTTTCCCTGCCTTTCTTTCATCCAGAGATGCCATCCCTATGTCTAGATTACATACAGAATTAAACATTATCTATATCACCATTAGGCTGTCTCCAGTCCCAATCTCTGTGAAATTCAAACCACTTAAGAACACCCAAGTCACTTTCTCCTATTATAGAAGATATAAAATTTAAAATAGCTAAGACAAAATTCTTTTTTTGTAAATAATGTATTACTTCTCACTTTGCCTTAATTATTATTTTTTATTTCTTTGTTTTTTGTTAAATATCTACAGGTTTACAAATATAATATCTGTCACATTTATACATTTATTTATTTATTTATTTATTTATTCACTGTACATTCTGATTGAAACCCTCCTTCCTTCTCTCTTCCCAGTCTCACTCTCACACACACCCCATACACCTTGCTCTTCCTCTCAGAGAAGGACAGGGTCCCCAAGGGAACCATTCTGGCCTGGTGCATCAAGTAACAGCAGGACTATGTGCATACTCCCCCATTGAGTCAGACATGGAAGACCACCCAGGGGAAAGGGATCCAAAGGCAAGCAATGAAGTCAAAACAGCACTTCTTGAATTAGTAGGGTGTGGGGAGCCGCCCGAGTCGCACCCACATTCGCCATTACAAGATGGCGCCTACATTCGGCCGAGAACAAGTTGTAAACAGGCTAGTGCGCATGCACCTGGTAATTTTCCACCTCAGAGTCTCAGCCTCTCTCGGAGCGTCATCTGACCTGACGTGCGGGGAGCCAATGGGGAAGCTCCACGT
>JADRCH010000018.1:6557392-6604991 GCA_019843965.1 Rhynchomys soricoides | reverse complement strand
CTTTGTGTGCTGCGTCGTTCTTGCTGGCGAGACGGTAGCGCGGGACAGTAGGGGAGGCACATAAAGACAAAGCTGCATATCTGCTATATGTAGGGAGTGTATGTCCAGCCCATGCATGTTCTGTGGTTGGAGGTCTAGTTTCTGTGACCTCCCATGGCCCAGGTTAATTAACTCTGCAAACTTCTTCACCCCTTTGGTTCCCTCAGTTCTTCTCATCATCTTCCACAAGATACTATGAGATTATCCACCTTATACTTGGATTGGGTTGCTGCATCTGTTCCCATCAGCTGATGGATGAAGCTTTTCAGAGGGCACTTATGCTAGGGTCCTGTCTGCAAGCAGAGTTTCATTAATAGTGTTAGGGGTTGGTTCTTTCCTAGGAAATGGGTCTCATGTAGGGCCAGCCATTGATTTGCTATTCCCCCAACTACTGCTCCTGCTCCATCTTTATCCTTGCATATCTTCTAGGCAGGAGGAATTTGGAGTCAAAGATGTTGTGAGTGGTTTGCTGTCCACCCCCTCCCCCCACTGGAATTTCTGCCTGGCTGTAGATGGTGGCCACTTTAGTCTTCATATCCCCCTCTTCTGAGCCTTAGCTAGGGTCACTCCCATAGACTCCTGGGAGCCTCCTCTGTCTCAGGCTTCTGGTTTCTCCCACCAATTTCCATTCTCACTCCCAGCCCTCTCTCCCTAAAATCTACCCACACTAGATCCTCACCACAATACCCCTTCCCCCAAACTCATTCACCCAATTCTCTCCCTCCATCCACCTATGATGTCTATTTCACTTTCCATTCTGAATGAGATTCAAAGTATCTTCCTTGGACCCTCCTTTTTACTTAGTTTCTTTGGGTATGTAGACTGTAGGTGGTTATCCTGTACTTTATGGCTAATATCCACTTACAAGTGAATACATATCATGTGGTTCTTTCTGGGACTGTGTTACTTGACTAATGATGATCTTTTCTAGTTTCATCCATTTGTTTGAAAATTTTATGATGTCTTTGTTTCTAATAGCTGAGCAATATTCCTTTGTGTAAATGCATCACATTTTCTTTATCTATTCTTCAATTGAGGGACCTTTAGGTGGATTCCAGATTCTGCTTATTATGAATAAAGTTGCTATGAATATAGTTGGACAATTATCCTTGTAATATAATGGGGCATATTTGATTATATGCCAAGGAGTGGTAGAGCTGGGTCTTGAATAACTATTTCCAGTTTTCTGAGAAACTGTCATATTGATTTCCATAGTGGTTGTACAAGTTTGTACTCCTCTCAGAAATGGACAAATGTTCCCATTTCTCCACATCTTGGCCAGAATGTCACTAAGGTTTTTGTTCTTAACCATTCTGTTTGGTATAAGATGGAATCGCGGTGTCATTTTGATATGCAGTTCCCTGACGGCTAAGGATGTTGGATTTTCTATATGTGTTTCTTGGCCATTAGAGATTTCTCTGTTATGAATTCTCTGATTAGCTCTTTACTACTTTTTTAAGTTTGGTTATTTGGCTTGTTAGTGTTTAATTTCTTGAGTATTAGCTCCTTGTTAGATGTAGCATTGGTGAAGACCTTGTCCCATTCTGTAGGCTGCCATTTTGTCCTATCAATGGTGTCCTTTGCCTTACAGAACCTTGTAAGTTTCATGAGGTCACATTTGTTAATTGTTGATCTTAGTGCTGAACCATTGGTGTTCTGTTCAGAAAGTTGTCTCCTGTGTTAATATGTCCAAGGTTATTCCTCACTTTTTATTCTATCTGACTTAGTATATCTTGTTTTATGTTTAGGTCTATGATTCACATGGACTTGAATTTTATGCAGGATAATTGATATGGATCTATTCGCATTCTTCTACATGCATACTATTAGTCCAGTACCATTTGTTGAATAAGTTTTCTTCTTCCCATTGTACAGTTTTGCCACTTTGTCAAAAAACAAGTGTGTCTGTAGGTGAATGGGTGTACTTTTGTGTCTTTGAATCTATTCCATTAATAAACCTGTCTGGTTTTAGTAAGGCAAAATTCTTAATAAATAATTGCACCTTTAATCTTCTTTTGGTATTCCATTCTTCAGGAATATAAACCTTAACTTCACTTCTATATATTACTGTTCTGTCCTTATGATCTCCCTGAGTCTGGGTAGCTGGTATCTTCTTTGTATTTGCTCCTCTATAGGACCATCTATATTGGTGTTCTTACTTGCATACATGTTTGCATATAATTTGTGCTCCTTACAAACGAATCTGATCATTTCACATCCCTTCTAAAAAAGTTTTCCCATATGCTAACATGACTTGGAATGTACTGTACTTTCTTGGCCAAGAGCTAGCTCTCTCTCTCTCTCTCTCTCTCTCTCTCTCAATTTTGTTCTTTTATTTTTTGTTTTGTGTGTTTTTATCGGATATTTTCTTTATTTACATTTCAAATGTTATTTACTTTCCTCCCCCCCCCCCCCCCAGAAACCTCCTATCCCATTTCTCCTCCCTCTGCTTCTCTGAGGGTGATCCACAACTCACCCGCCCACTCTTATCTCCCTGCCCTAGTATTCCTCTACACTAAGGCATCCAGCCTTCACAGGACCAAGGGTCTCTCCTCCCATTGATGCCCAATAAGGCCACTCTCTGTTACATATGTGGCTGGAGCAATGGGTCCCTCCATGTGTACTCCTTGGTTGCTGGTTTCGTCCCTGGGAACTCTGGGGGATCTGGTCCATTGATATTGTTGTTCTTCCTACGGGGATGCAAACCCCTTCAGCTCCTTCGGTCCTTTCTCTAACTCCTCCATTGGGAACTCTGTGCTCAGTCCAATGTTTGGTAGCGAGCATCTACTTCTGTATTTGTCAGGCTCTAGCAGATCCTCTCAGGAGACATATATATATATGAGGCTTCTGTCAGCAAGCACTTCTTGGCATCCACAATAACATCTGTGTTCGGTGACTGGATATGGGTTATATCCCCAGGTAGAGCAGTCTCTGGATGGCCAAGAACTGTTAGGTAGCACTGGTAGCTAGGAAGTCTTGTCTAAACCATAATTCCAATAATAGAATCAGCCTTCCTATGAAGGCATTTGCTAGGCAGCCCATTTGCTGTAGGATTTGGCCTTTCTTTGCTGACTGCCGGTTCCACAACTCCATGCATGTTTTGGCACCTACATTTAGGACTCTTATGAACAATGGCAACTGCTACTGCCCAAATTTTCACCTTCTTTTCATTGTTCAACCCCTTTTAGCACTGAAACATACTAGAGAAACTGGTGGCCCCTTTCAACATACCAACAATAATATAAATACTTTGAACCCTCTGCACTGATGTTTATAACCATCTATGACATCATGGGGAAGTCTTATTCTTTCTTGATCAGTTAATTGCCTTTTTACTTTTCCTCCTTGATGCTCTCTGGTCTATATAATCAGTCAGTCATCATTTGAGCCAAATGTTGCACTGGAGTAGGTAAGATACAGCATATCGATTATTAGGCAAATGTAAATTCAAGTTACAATGAAGTATGACTTTATGCTCACAGAGCTGTGTATTATTAAATACAAATGGGAAATGCCAATTTTGAGCATGAGAATAAATTAAGTATTTTCAGATTCTCTGAAGGACTACAAAATGGCAACTCTAGAAAAGATGACTCCATGTATAATTAACATATAATCTATCAATTCTTCTTTTGGATATGTATACTCAAAATCATAGAAGCAGAGATTAATACATATATTTTCATATTCATGCTCATAGCTTACTCATTCTTATTGTCCCCCAAAGAAAAGGAAAGAGAGAACCATTCCAAGTATGCATGGATAGAATGGTTAAACAGAATGTGGTATGTGCAGACATGATAAGATGTTAATAGAAGGGAAATTTGAGCATCATATTGCATTCTAGATAAATCTTATATATATTATTCTAACAAAAATAAGCTATGTGCAAAAGGACAGGTAAATTTTTTTATTCCAGCAATTTGAGGTTCCTATAGGAAACAAATCCATAGAGAATATAAATGGTTGTCACCCAGGACTGGGGAGACAGAAGAACATGGAGACACCCTTTTGTGGGTAGGGAGTTTAAGATTTGAAAATGAACAAACTTAGAAGGTAGCTGATGGCAGCACTTAAATAACAGAATGAATTTCTTAATGCCTTTGGACTGCCTGAATTGAAAGGATACAGGAGCCTGATACAGCTGTCTCCTGCAAGGTTCTGCCAGATCCTGACCAATACAGATGTGGATGCTAGCAGCCAACCATTGGACTGAGGCACAGGGACTCCAATGGAAGAGTTAAAGGGAGGACTGAAAGAAAAGAAGGGGCCTTATCTTTCATCAATGGGAGGGGAGGCCCTTGGTCCTGTGAAGGCTTGATGCCCCAGTGCTGAGGAATGCTAAGGCAGTGAGGTGGGAGTGAATGGGTGGGTGGCAGAGCACCCTCATAGAAGCAGGGTAAGGGGGGTATAGGATAGGGAGTTAGCAGAGGAGAAACCAGGAAAGGGGATAACATTTGAAATCTAAATAAATGAAATATCCAATTTAAAAAAAGAAAGGATAAAATCATAAATCTTATGTTATATTTATTTTTAATAATAATCTATGTAGATAAATAATAATGCATGTGTATGGTATAAAAGTAAAAGCAAAGATGTCTTAGAGAAAGGATAGGACTAGCAGGAGAGACTCAGAAAAGGGATGGAGAGGGATGACATGTGCTTCGGGGAAGAATGTTCAAGAGCATTATATACTTATATGGAAAAACTTCAGATGAACTCCATTAATATACACAATGCTAATAAGTCAGCATATTTCTTCATACGTTTACATTCTACTGAGAACATGGTGATAGAAGAAGAACTAAATGTGTAGCACAGGGCACAGTATTAAATATTTTGGTAACAATCTTGCACCAGGAATTGTCTTTATTTCCCTCTCTACACATTGTGTTTGTCACCATAGTCTGTATTATACAATCAATTTATGTTCTCAGAGGGAAAGTGGGTCAAGACTAAATTTTTTATTTGATTCTGATATCGTAAACACTACACAACTCACTGGTCATAGCATCTCAATGAGTATATGCTGAGGCACTGCAATATTAAGCCAAGAAGAATATGATTGGATAGCGTGTATATTCATGTGTTTTCAAGTGATTCTTCTCTTTTACTTTGATGTTGACAGAGTATTCACAAGGGTTTAAGGCTGGGGTCTGCCTAATACAGTTTAAAATACAATTGGAAAGAGAATAGAGAATCATGAGCTTACTCCACTGCATGTCCTTTGGGAGAAGTATAGAGTGTAAAAACTAGAGAAAATACTGTAACTTATGTTTTTGTTCTGGATTCAAATGAGTGTCTCAATGTGCCTGAAGAGCTGTCATTTATGTCTGGGTTGTGGGAGTTAGAAGTCATGGAGAGTTCACATTCAGGTGACTGCTGCTTTTAGAACTTGTAAAACAATTTCCTTAATCCCTATTGTGCCTCTACACTTACAGTTCCTCATGTAATGTTTGAGAAAAGCAGGCAGCCATACAAACTCTTTAAGCTGCGTGTTAACTACGGGCCTCATCATTAACCTATGAAGTTTACAAAGGGCTAAAAATACACCACAGCGAAGAATTGGCAGGGACCAGAAGACAAAATGTCTGCATCTTTATTGTTTTCCTTCCCAGCTCAGCATAGCGTTTAACGAAGAACAAGAAAAGTCCCACTTTAAACCTTATTCTCTTTTCACAAAGCAAGACACAGATGTGTAGATATAAAATGATATGGGAGTTTACTGTTTTAAAGTGTTGTGTGCAACTGCAGGGTTATTTCTGTGCTAGAGTATGGTCCATGGGAGCTCCTGAGTGTGTGCTCGTATGTTCTCTTACTTGTATGTAAGGAGGAAAGCTTATCTTATCTCCTGGAAGCAATAAGGTCATCAAGGGTACTATTTCAAGCCCTTGGCAGGGAGGTGAATCTCAGTGCTCATTCAATAACCACCATTTTTACCTGACAGGAAATGTACTGTAGGGATGCATCTTCTTCCATACTGAGTGGAAAGTGCTCCACCTTGTACAGAATGTCACTACCATCAAAAAGCCCCTTACTGGATGTACTTTTCACCATATAATGAATGGCAAGAACACCAAAACAAGATCTTTTTATATGCACATATATTTGGTATATACTTTTTCCTTTTTTGTTTTTGAATTATACTGCAATACTGTAGATGTTCCAATAACGCTTCTTGGTCCTAATTTTAGTAAGTATACACTTACCCTGATAATTTTCACTAAATGATGTGGCCGTTTTATCTTTTATATTTTAGAGCACCTCTGTATAGATTGAATAATTGTTCCCTACTTCCCAAAGTTACATGTTGATTAGTAATTTCCAATGGTTTCGGACATGGGGCCAATAGGACATGATCAATCCTCCTCAGAAAGAGATGATTTGTCTTAGTGTAGAGACAAGAAAAAGCTCCTTCATCATTTCTGTTTTAGGAGATATAACAAGGCATCAGATCCTAAATCAGAAAGTGAGCCTGCAGCACACACTTAGTCTATCAGAGTCTGATCATGTTTTCTCCAGAACTGTGAGAAAACATTTATGGTGTTTATGAAATGCCCATCTATATTGCCATGACAGTATAGGCTGACCAGAACAGTCAGACCTCCATGCTGTTTTCCATATGAAATGAGCCATTTTTCCCCTTGTCTCAATACTATGCAAGTCTTCCAGTATTCAATATCTTTCTTAGCATTTGCTCTGGCAAGGTAATTCTGCTTCTCTTTCTGTTCACTGTTCTTTCTTCTTTTGATACTAGTGTTCCTGAGAAGTTTGAGTGGGTATCACATACTGGTTTTGGTTTACATTACCTAATGATTAGTAATGTTGTATATACAAAGGGATTGTAACCAACATTTACAAGATCAAAAAGAACAAAAGAACAAAATATCTACATGTGATAACAGGAACTACTCCCAAGGACACCATGCTACCTGAAATAACCAGCCTCAGAGAACAGTCAAATGATTCCATTTCTATGATGCACACACAACGCAGAAATTCAGAGAATCCTAGTAGAATAACTGTAGGCAAAGAGTAAGCGAGAGTAGAAATAGAGTTTCTCATTATTGACCAAGAAGATTCATTTACACTCAAGTAGAAATTCCAGAGGTATGCTGATCAATGGTGTAGTTCTAACTCACAAAGTTTTGTTATGAAGGTGAGTATTTCAGAAATCAGGTCTAAAACGGTGTTCTTTAATATATTCTGCCCCATCTTCTCTTCCATCTGGATACACACCTGCTCTGTCTCTTGTAAGAAAACAGCTGTATAAGGAATAATGATAAAATAAAATAAATAGTAAGATAAACAAAACCAAATGTTTCAGGACAGAATGCAGCTAACATAAGAAAAATAGTCAAAGCAAAAGCAGGAGAAGCATATATAGACACAGAAACACACTATATTGGCACAAACAGGAATCCCATAGAAACACAAAACTGGAATCCATAATATATATGTACAAAGGACCTGTAAGGTTAAAAACAAACAAACAAAACAAAACAAATGGAAAACTGAAAGCCTTAACCGAACATTATGAGACAAAACCTGTCAGAATAATTCTTCGAGTTTTTTTCTTTTTTTCCCCCTGTTGGCTATATATACTGCTGTATATAAACCTACACTTAAAACTTGTTTGTTTCTTCAGGAAAAATCCCTTGGAGAAAACTAAATGATCATTTGCAAGTGGCTAGCAGATAGAGCTAGCATCTGTGCTAAGGATGGGGATATGTGTTCAGCTCTAAGACTCCCTCTGGTGCAGAACTGTGTAGGCCATATCTATGCTGCCGGTTTCTGAGGTTTGTCAACAGTCTTGCTGTGTTTAAGAGACCTTATTTTCTTGGTGCCCTCCATCGCCTCTGGCTCTTACATTCCTTCAACCTCCTCTTCTGCAGAATTTCCTGAGTCTCAAGATGAAGGTTATGTCATCTCATCAGGGAGCAATTTCCTAGCCTGGTCAAGGGTGAAGGTGCATGACTCTTTTAAGAAGAAGTTACCAGACCTGCTCTGCAGTCTCTCTAGGACTGGAGACTGAGGGCACAGTAGCTGCAGCTTCTCCAAAGCACAGCACGGGTCCCGAGAAAGGTATAAAGTCATACTACAGAGAACTAAATGGTCCAATTCAGATCCACATGGGAAAAGCCTACAACTTCCCAAAGAAAGAGATTGACCTGAAGGGGGCAAAACCAGGAGCCAGCAGCCTGCTAGAGGACCGAGCTAGACTGAACAGCCAGGCACATGCTGGTCTGAGGAGCCTGCAGCTTTTCCTGGAGATGCGGTGGTACTAAAAAGACCCAAGCTTCTAAAATGGGAAAGTATTAAGTTTGAAAACAATTAAAAAGAAAAGAAATTAGATATAAAAAAATCATAGGAAGAAATATTTACTTTGAAAATAATAAAGTGAAGTCCTTAGGAGGGACTTAAAGATTCTGTGTTTAAGAAAAACGAGAAACTCTGTAGGAGAGGACATATAAACAACCACATAGTTTTATTTTGACTGTCAGGAGAGAAATAATTATATCTTCACTAATGATTACAAGTGTATATACACCCTTTAAGCAAGATTAGAATAAGATCAACTTAAGAAAAGGCCTGAAAGATGAAATGCTAAATGAGAGCCCATAGAACAGAGGTTAGAGGATTCTTTAAATCAAAATAAGAACCTTCGAATGAATCCAACCTGGACACCAAAAGGGGAAGTTCCAGATGAGAAAAAGGTTTGAGAAATTAGAAAGGCAACTCATAGAGATGAAATATTCTGAGTTAAAAGACAAGGAATTGTACAGATATCTAAGAAGGTTTTAAAGGAATGCTCATAGAACAGAAGAGGGATAGGAGATCTCCCTTAAAGATTAAATAACACTTTATTGACTTTAAATTTTTAAAATGTCAATCAAACAGATAGTTCAGCTGCTGGAATAAACTGGATTTTAGAAAAGACTGGTTAATTAGATTAAATTGTGATAACTTCAGAAGGGAAGACAGAAAATATGTTACATAGGGGAATATATTTTGTCTTTGTTTCAACAGGAGCAAAAAGGCTATTGATTCCATCCAGGTCTATAAAAATCCAATTTGACAGGGAAGACCTCCTAAAGATCTAGGCTATACCTATGAAGAAAGAAATCAAGAACAAAACAGGTAACATAAATTGCTGATCCCTCCACATCAGAAGAGCGGTGAGACTGACTGAGACATGAAGATGTCTCCTGCAAGAACTTCAGCTATGCATAACCAATAAATCTTGTTAGCTACAAAATCCTCAAGACTTATTATGCTATCCTTTCAAATGGCATAGATAAAAATTTATACTGTAGTTTGGTAATGTAATCTATACTAACTTACAAAGAAAGACAGACCCCTTACCTGCTTAAACAGAGAGCACAGAATCATCTTTAACTAAGTTTTGCACACTGCACATACCATACACATGTTATTGCAGAAATGTATATTACCTGTGAGAATTTTTATGTTTACAGATGCCAATCAAGTCAGTATAGCCCAGACAAGATTCACCCTCAGGGATGCTCAGACATATTTATTCCAACATCCTGCTTGAGCCTACCTCAGACTGACTCAACACTGTTTCCTTAAAAGTTGCATCCAGTACAATTTCAAACCAGCTACCCAGGTTGCCCAACATCACAGACTATTCCAGTCAAGACTTTAGTTAAGCCCTGAAGTTACTTAGCATGCAGAAACTACAGCTAGCATTATATATATATATATATATATATATATATATATATATATATATACTTTATTTACATTTCAAATGATTTCAAATTGTTCTCTCTTTCCAGATCTCCCCTTTGGAACTGCCCTATCCACTCCCCCTCCCCTGCTTCTATGAGGGTATTCCCTCACCCACCTACCCATTCTTGTCTTCCTTCCTTGGCATCCCCCTATAATGGGGCATCTAACACCTTCAGGCCCAAGGGCCTCTCCTCCTCCTGATGGCTAACAAGACCCTCCTCTGCCACATACTTGGCCAGCACCATGGATCCTTCCATGTGTATTCTTTGGTTGGTGATCCAGTCTCCCAGAGCATCAGGAGGTCAGGCCAGTTGACACTGTTGCTCCCTCTGTGGGACTGCAAACTTCCTCAGCTCCTTCAGTCCCTTCTCCAACTTCTCCATCTGGGACCTCACACTCAGCTCAATGGTTGCTGTTAAGTGAATCTTGGGTATTCTGAACTTTTGGGTTAATAACCACTTATCAGTGAGTACATACCATGTTCATTCTTTTGTGACTGAGTTACCTTGCTCAGGATCATATTTTCAAGTTCCATCCATTTGCCTGCGAATTTCATGAAGTCATTGTTTTAAATAGTTGAGTAGTATTCCACTGTGTAAATGTACCACATTTTCTGTATCCATTACTTTGTCGAGGGACATCTGGGTTGTTCCCAGCTTCTGGATATTATAAATATGGCTGCTATGAACATAGTGGAGCATGTGTCTTTATTACATGTTGGAGCATCTTCTGGGTATTTGCCCAGGAGTGGAATAGCTGGGTCCTCAGGTAGTATTATGTTCATTTTTCTGAGAGTCCACTAAACTGATTTCCAGAGAGGTTGTACCAGCTTGCATTCCCACCAGCAATGGAAGAGTGTTCCTCTTTCTTGCCACCATCTCCTTGCCAGCATCTGCTGTCACCTGAGTTTTTGATCTTAGCCATTCTGACTGGTGTGAGGTGAAATCTCAGGGTTGTTTTGATTTGCATTTCCCTGATGACTAAGGATGTTGAACCTTTCTTTAGGTGCTTCTCAGCCCTTTGGGCTTCCTCAGTTGAGAATTCTCTGTTTAGCTCTGTTCTCCATTTTTTGATAGGGTTATTTGGATCTCTGGAGTCTAACTTCTTGAGTTCTTTGTATATATTGGATATTAGCCCTCTATTGGACGTAGGATTGGTAAAGATCTTTTTCCAATCTCTTGGTTTCTGTTTTGTCCTATTTACAGTTTCCTTTGCCTTACAGAAGCTTTGTAATTTCATGAGGTCCCATTTGTCGATTCTTGATCTTAGAGCATAAGACATTGGTATTCTGTTAAGGAACTTTTCCCCTGTGGCCATGTGTTCGAGACTTTTCCCCACCTTCTCTTCTACTAGATTCTGTGTATTTGGTTTTATGTGAAGGTACTTGATCCACTTGGACTTGAGATTTGTACAGGGAGATAGGAATGGATCAATTCACAATCTTCTACATGTAGACCACCAGTTGAACCAGCACCATTTGTTGAAAATGCTGTCTTTTTTCCACTGTATGGTTTTAGCTCCTTTGTCAAAGATCAAGTGACCATAAGTGTGTGGGTTCATTTCTGGGTCTTCAGTTCTATTCCATTGATCTACCTGCCTGTCACTGTACCAATTCCATACAGCTTTTATCACTGCTGCTCTATAGTACAGCTTGAGGTCAGGGATGCTGATTCACTCAGAAGTCCTTCTATAGTTGAGAATATTTTTTGCTATCCTGGGGTTTTTGGTAATCCATATTAATTTGAGAATTGCTCTTTCTAAATCTATGAAGAATTAAGTTGGAATTTTGATGGGGATTGCATTGAATCTGTAGATTGCTTTCAGCAGGATGACCATTTTAACTATATTAATCCTGCCAATCCATGAGCATGGGAGATCTTTCTATCTTCTGAGGTGTTCTTCGATTTCTTTCTTCAGGGACTTGACGTTTTTATCATACAGATATTTCATTTATTTGGCTAGAGTCACACCAAGATAATTTATATTGCTTGTGACAATTCTGAAGGGTGTTATTTCCCTAATTTCTTTCTCAGCCTGTTTATCGTTCGAATATAGGAAGGCTACTGATTTGCTTGAGTTAATTTTGTGTCCGTCCACTTTGCTGAAAGTGATCAGCTGTAGCAGATCTCTGGTGGAGTTTTTCTGGTCACTTAAGTATACCATCATATCATCTACAAATAGTAATATTTTTATTTCTTCCTTTCCAATCTGTATCCCTTTGACCTCCTTTTGTTGTCTAATTGCTCTAGCTAGAACTTCAAGTACTATATTGAATAAATAGGGAGAGAGTGGACAGCCTTGTCTAGTCCCTGATTTTAGTGGGAATGCTTCAAATCTCTTCCCATTTAGTTGGATGTTGGCTACTAGTTTGCTGTATATTGCTTTTACTATGTTTAGGTATGGTCCTTGAATTCCTGATCTTTCCAAGACTTTTATCATGAAGGTATGTTGAATTTTGTCAAATGCTTTTTCAGCATTAATGAAATGATAATGTTGTTTTTTTCTTTAAGTTTGTTTATGTAATGGATTACATTGATGGATTTCCAGGTATTGAACCATCCCTGCATCCCTGGGATAAAGCCTATTTGATCATGGTGGATGATCGTTTAGATGTGTTCTTGTATTCAGTTTGCGAGAATTTTGATGAGTATTTTTGCATCGATATTCATAAGAGAAATTGGTCTGAAGTTTTCTTTTATTGTTGGGTCATTGTAAGGTTTTGGTTTCAGTGTAACTGTGGCCTCATAGAATGAATTGGGTCGTGTTCCTTCTTTTTCTATTTTGTGGAATAATTTGAAGAGTATTTGTACTAGGTCTTCTTTTAATGTATGATAGAATTCTGTACTGAACCCATCTGATCTTGGACTTTTTGGTTGGGAGACTTTTAAAGACTGCTTCTATTTCTTTTGGAGTTATGGGACTGTTTAGATGGTTTATCTGATCCTGATTTAACTTTGGTAATTGGTTCTGTCTAGAAACTTGTCCATATCACCAGATTTTCCAATTTTGTTGAGTATAGGCTTTTGTAGTAGGATCTGATGTTTTTTTAGTTTTCTCAGAATCTGTTGTTATATCTCCCTTTTCTTTTCTGATTTTGTTATTTGGAAACTGTCTCAGTGTCCACTGGTTAGTCTGGCTAAGGGTTTATCTATCTTGTTGATTTTCTCAAAGAACTAGCTCCTGGTTTTGTTGATTCTTTGTATAGTTCTTTTAGTTTCCACTTGGTTGATTTCAGCCCTTAATTTGATTATTTCCTGCCTTCTACTCTTCTTGGGTATATTAGCTTCTTTTTGTTCTAGAGCTTTCAGGTGTGCTGTTAAGCTGCTAGTATATGCTCTCTCCAGTTTCTTTTTGGAGGCACTCAGAGCTATGAGTTTTCCTCTTAACTCTGCTTTCATTGTGTCCCATAGGTTTGGGTATGTTGTACTTTCATTTTCATTAAACTCTAGGATGTCTTTAACTTCTTTCTTTATTTCTTCCTTGACAAACTTATCATTGAGTAGAGCATTGTTCAGCTTCCATGTGTATGTGGGCTTTCTGTTGTTTTTGCTGCCATTGAAGATCAGCCTTAATCCAGTAGTGATCTGATCAGAGGCATGGGATTAATTCTATCTTCTTATATCTGTTGAGGTTTGTTTTGTGACAATTATATGATCAATTTTGGAAAAGGTACCTTGACATGCTGAGAAGAAGGTATATTTTCTTGATTTAAGATGAAATGTTCTATAGATAAATGTTAAATCCATTTGGTTCATAGCACCTGTTAATTTTACTGTCTCTGTTTGGATTGTGTTTCTGAGATCTGTCCATTGATGAAGTGGGGTGTTGAAGCCTCCCACTATTATTGTGTGAGGTGTAATGTGTGCTATGAGCTTTATAGTAAAGTTTCATTTATGAATGTGGGAGCCCTTGCATTCGGGGCATAGATGATCAGAATTGAGAGTTCTTCTTGGTAGATTTTTCCTTTGATGAGGATGAAGTGTCCATCATTATCTTTTTTGATGACTTTAGGTTGAAAGTTGATTTTATCGGATATTATAATGGCTACTCCATCCTGTTCTTTTGCCTGGAAAATTTCTTCCAGCCCTTTACTCTGAGGGAGTGTTTGTCTTTAACATGGAGGTGCATTTTCTGTATGCAGCAAAATGCTGGGTTCTGTTTATGGATTCATTCTGTCAGTCTATGTATTTTTATTGAGAAATTGAGTCCATTGATGTTAAGAGATGTTAAGAAATAGTGTTTGTTGCTTGCTGTTATTTTCTATGTTGTTTTTATGTTTGTGTGGATGTCTTCTTTTGAGTTTGTTGAAAGATTACTTTCTTGCTTTTTCTAGGGTGTTATTTCCCTCCTTGAATTGGCATTTTCCATCTGTTATTCTTTGTAGGGTTGGGTTTGTGGAAACATACTGGGCAAATTTGTTTTGTCAGAGAATATTTTGGTTTCATCATCTATGATAATTGAGAGTTTTGCTGGGTATAGCAGTCTGGGCTGGCATTTGTGTTCTCTTAGTGTCTGTATGAGATCTACTCAGGATCTTCTAGCTTTCATAGTCTCTGGTGAGAAGTCTGGTGTAATTCTGATAGATCTGCCTTTATATGTTACTTATCCTTTTTCCATTACTTCTTTTAATATTCTTTCCTTATTTTGTGTATTTGGTGTTTTGACAATAATATGACTAGAGGAATTTCTTTTCTGGTCCAATCTATTTGGAGTTCTGTAGGCTTCTTGTATATTTATGTTTATCTCTTTCTTTAGTTTAGGGAAGTTTTCTTCTATAATTTTGTTGAAGATATTCACTGGCCCTTTAAGTTGGGAATCTTCACTCTCTTCTATACCTGTTTCCCTCAGGTTTTGTATTCTCATTGTATCCTGGATATCCTGGATATTTTGGGTTAGGAGCTTTTTGTATTTTTTTTCTTTGACTGTTGTGTCCATGTTTTCTATGGTATCTTTTGCACCTGAGATTCTCTCTTTTATCTCTTGTATTCTGTTGGTGATGCTGGCATCTATGACTCCTGATCTCTTTTCTAGGTTTCTGAATTCCAAGGTTGTCTCCCTTTGTGATTCCTTTATTGTTTCTATTTCTATTTTTAGTTCCTGGATGGTTTTGTTCATTTCCTTCATTTGTTTGGTTGTATTTTCCTGTAATTCTGCCCATTTGATTGTGGTTTCCCATAATTCTTTAAGGGATTTTTGTGTTTCCTCTTTAAGTGCATCTAATTGTTTACCTGTGTTCTCTTGTATTTCTTTAAGGGAGTTGTTTATTTCCTTCTTAAAATCTTCTATCATCTTCATGAGATATGATTTTGAATCTGAGTCTTGCTCTTCTGGTGTGTTGGGATATCCAGGGCTTGCTGTGGTGGGAGAGCTGGGTTCTGATGATGCTAGGTAGTCTTGGTTTCTGTTCCTTATGCTCTTGACCTTGCCTTTTGCTATCTGGTTATCTCTGGTGTTAGCTGTTCTTACTCTTTCTGACTGTGGCTTGTCCCTCCTCCAATCTTCGGTGTCAATACTCCTTGAAGACCAGTTCTCTCTGATAGGAATTTGGGTTTGAGGAGATGTGGTACAGGGTCAGCTCTGGGGTGCAAACAGAAACCAGAAGGATCTTGCCTCTAACTTTCCCTTGGTTCTTGTGTCTTCATGGCTTTGCAAAGGTCCCTGTTGATCCAGTGAATTTGAATAGAAGTTATGGTCTTGTCTGTGCTTGATGGTGTGTTGGCACTCCTGGGATACCAGTTCTCTCCTGGCATTATTTGAGTATAGAGCTCTGTGTCACTGGATCCACTCCCCGGCCACCAAAAGAAACCAGAAGACTACTCCTCAGTCCCTGTGTCCTGGGGATTCCAGGTAGGTCCCTCTGAATAGACAGGCTTGCCCATATTCCTGGGAGTCTAGCTTTCTCCCGGCAAAATTTGGCTTTGGATCCCTGATAGCCCAGGTAGAGGTCTCCTGCTGCAGATGGAAACCAGAAGACTCCTTTCCTGGGCTGTTCCTCAGTCTGTGTCAGAAGGATTCTGGGTGAGTCCCGCTGAGCAGTGTAGCTCTTCCTACCCCCTCTCATGGGCTTTTCCACACTCTTGGGAGGCTAGCTTTCTTCCAGTGCTATTTGCCTATGGAGCCCTGGTGACCCAGCCAGAAATTTCCCACCACAGAACTACAACTAGCATTCTTAAGACTGAACAGTATACCAGTTTGAGGGAGGGGTGCAAAAGAAAAATGATGCATCAAGTCAAAAGGAAACAGTTTTAAGAGAATGATGCCCTCATTCTCAAAAGGAAGCATGGATTATTATTATTATTATTATTATTATTATTATTATTATTATTTGGTTGTTCAATGAGTTTGCTGTTATTAAAGAGGAGTTGGTTACAAAATGTTAATTGTTTGGTCAGAAAGGAAACAGAATATAGCAATTAAGATGCAGGGAATTCGTTTTCTTTCTCTTTATTCTTCTTTCTCTTTTATTTATGTTAAAGGGACAAAAGGGAGAAGGGATGAAAAGATAAAAAGGGGATATAGGAATGATAATATAAGAATAATACAAATAAATGTTAGATTATTGAATCTACTCTTAACCTATGGAAAAACTACTAGCCAAAAATTGTATATTATTACAGATCTTTGTATATTGTATATTGATGCAAAGTTAAGATAATATTATGTTAAACCATACTGTATATTAACTGGTTTTAAGGTATTGTATGAGATAATTCTTTAAAATGCAATGTTAATTGGCAGTCCTTTTGAAAGTTGCTATTACAAACTGTTTAGGATAATTAAGAAATGCAAGTTAATAGTTAATCAATCAAACTTATGTTCCTCTTTGATACGAGTCTGATTTATTACAGAAATATGTTTTCAAAGGCAGATAATAGATAGTTGGAGACAAACAATTCAGATATACTATAGGTAGATAGATGGACTTTTAAAATGTCAGAGATCTACAGAAAATGTCATTTAAAGATGTTTTATTATAAAAGACCATTTCTGACAATGAGATGGGTCTGCTCTTGACAGCATCCTATTCTACTTCAATCAAGAAGATGAGCATCAAAGAACTTCCTTATGGTGTTCCCTTCATATGTGACAAGCTAGCTATGGGACAAGAAACTGCCTTTGATTCAGTTGCTGACAGTATGCTATCCAAATTGGGAAAAACAAGACAAAGGAAGTTGACTGCTAAGGTCTTTCAGGATAAGGCAAGTAGTCATTCATACTTCCTGTTCCCCCAAATAGTCTGTCAGATATTCTGGGGCAGAAGGCTGAAGAAGTCGCTCCAATAACACAACAAAATGTTGGCACACTGTCCAGGAAGCTAGCTTTCTCTCTCACATCTATAGTTTTGGAAGCTGCTTACCTGTACTTCCTGCATTCTCAGGTAATCCTTATTCTTTCTCAGGTCTCTGATGGGGTTGCAGACTAGATAGCTATCTTTTTTCATATACGTTTAAGTTGTGTAGTATTTAAGAAACTGTTTTTAAGTCTAAGAAGATATTTTATGTTGTTAATGCAAGTTATGATAGAAATTCATTTAGGTACAAAACTCTGAACATACCAAAACAGGATAGGATTGGAGCACTTTCTCCAATGTTGCCAAATGCACATGGACTGGGCATTATGAATGCAATTATCACCTGATAGTTTTCATAATTGTTCTTACTGTATATAGTATAATGATGTAAGAAAAATAACCTTTTATTCAACTAAACTTGGGAGATATTGGGATAATCTCCTGTGTTCTATGTGGGAGCATTATCTGTTAATAAAAAGCTGTTGGCCTATTTATTAGCTTAGGCAGGAAATAAGAGGTGAGAGATCTGGCAGAGCGAGAAGACTCTGTGATAGAATCAGTTGTGGGAGGAGATTCAACCTGATCACTGATGGAAACAGTAGAATGAACTGGAGGTGAGGTAGCTAACAATGTGGCATGTCTTAAAATAGAATAAGCAGAATAAATGAGTTACGAGCAAAGTGGGAATGCATTAAAGCTTTTGGCTAGGAATTTATTCATAAAAAATTCTGTCTCAGAGTCATTTCATGAACCTGAGTGTAGGAGGAAGGAAGGTTCTCTGATGACGTCTGGATAAACATTGAACTATGAGCATAGCAAGTTATTATCAGGAGTCACTTTATTGATTTTTTTTTTTTTTGAAAACCATGCTTGTTTGGTTTTACTATTTTCTGGACTATATAGTCTCTGGTTCTTAGTTACCTAAGCAGTGTCAGGTATGGATTCCATCTCATGGAGTGGGCCATAAGTCAAATTAAATGTTTGTTGGTTACTTCCACAAGTTCCATGTCACCGTTGCCTTAACATATTTTGCAAGCAGTACATATTTTAGGTCAAAAGTTTTGTGAGTAGGTTCATGGCCATGTTTATCTTTAGGCATTCAGCAGAGTACCTTCCTGCACCAAAGAGACTAGAAAATAGGACTGAAGGTTCCATATAGGCACCAGCTCAACTTCTTCATGGCTAATGAGTTGTATAGATGTTGTCTTAGGTGTGGGAGTTCTCCTGTCAGTTTGTAGAGATCAATGCATTATCTTAACATCAGCTTGGTTTGTTTGGGAATTGTCATGGTACTATCTTGGATAATTACTCATTCCTTCAATCACCTACAAAGAGATGGCCAGTTGAGAGTCTATATTCTCCATTACTAGGAGTCCTCCTTCTCCTCCTCCTCCTCCTTATTACACGAGGTTTCCATATACCCCCCAAATGCCCCCCATCATCTCCTTGAACTCTTTTCTTTTACATCTTCCCCCTAACTGATCCCTCCTGCTCCCATCCATACTCACCCTCATTCCATCTATAAAATATATTTCATTTTCTCTTCCTAAGGAGAGCCTTCTGTCTGTCCCCCATAGACCTCTTCTATTCAATTAACCTCTCTAGGTCTACAAACTGTAGCTTAGTTTTTATTTACTTAATGGATAAAATATATTTACAAGTAAATACATACAATATTTGTCATTTTGGTACAGACTGTAGCTTAGTTTTTATTTACTTAATGGGTAAAATATATTTACAGGTAAACACATACAATATTTGTCATTTTGGTCTGGGTTACCTACTGAGGAATTTTTTTCTAGATACATCTAGAAATTTCTACCTGCAAATTTCATGATATAATTTTTATTGGTTTCTTTGTTTAGTTTTCTTATCATCTAATTAATACCTCATTGTGTAAATGCACCACATTTTAATTATCTATTCTTCAGTTAAGGGACAAGAATATTTTTTCCAGTTTTTGGTTATTATAAGTAAAGCCAAACTGAGCATGCTTATTTGATGTTGATTTAATATTGGTAAGTGATGTCTATCTAGAAAATGATCCATTCAGTTTTGATTTTTCAATTTGGTGGAGTACACAGGTTTTTGAAGTATGTCCTTATCATTCTCTAAATTTCTGCATATCTATCATCATTTCTTCTTTTTGATCTCTAATTTTGTTAATTTGGATCCTCTTTCTCCACATTTCAGTTAATTTGGATAAATCTTTGTCAATATTATTGATTTTCTCAAGACACCAACTCTTTATTTCATTAGTTCCTTGTATTGTTTCCTTGTTTTTATTTCATTAAATTTTATCCATGAGTTTGATAATTTCTTACCATCTACTTTTTGATATGATTTTTTCTTGTTATTCTAGAGCTTTTAGGATGCTCTAGGTTCTGGAGTCTATTTAAAAAATGTACTGAGCAATCTATAAGTGCTTAGTTGGTGTCTGTTGCCTTCTCTGCTTCTTAGGTGAATGTCCTGGGAGTGGTTAGCCTAGAAGAGAATGCTTCTGATAGCTGGCCAGAAACAGAATGTTTTTCTAGGTACTGTGAAATGATATTTAGAAGTGTGAATGGGCTAGATGTGAGAAGAGATGAAGGGGTCCACAGCAGGAAGAAAAGCAGAGTGTGATAACAGTGTCTGTTTTGTCCCCTGGGAATGGAGACAGAGAAGGAGCAGAGGCCACAGCAGGTGATCTGTTACAGAGATGGGAGTGAGACTGAGGGTCTGGATTTGGGAAAAGGGTGAATATGTTATGCCTGCTTTCCCTGCCAGCCTGGCCAGCTGGTTCTAGGGATCCAATAGTTGTTGTACTTTTATACCAATAAAATAATTTTCAAAATTATAAACAAAAATATTTAGCTGGGTATGGTGGCACATACCTTAATCTCAGCACATAGAAGGCAGAATTAGGTATATTTCTATATGTATGAGGCCAACCTAGAGGTCTACATAGAAAGTTTTAGACTAGCCAGGGCTACAGAGTAAGTACATACTAATAAGTTATTTCTCTCCCAGTGAAGTAAACATATACTGCTTTATGCGAGGTTGGAAAGGGAGTCTTGAAATTTTTATTGAGTTTTGCACTTATGCTCCTTCAAGTGACTCTAGGAAATCATCTCTTCCCTCTGTGACTAGACATAACTGAAACCATGCACTGTAAGAAAAGAAGGTATATATTCTAAAGAAATTGCTAAGACACCAAATCTTGGACTTATGGATGAAATAAAGTAGGGTTAATTTTAGTGGGCCTACCTAAGGAGCTGACTCTTTCTTGAAGGAAAAGACTCTGCTTGCTGCTGACTATCATAGAACTAACAAGAAGTCTAAAACTGCAAGCAAACCTTGGACTAACCCAATCAAAGTGAAAGTAGAAACAGATCCCTCCTTTCTCAGCCCTCCAGCCAGAAACAAAGCCCCAGCAGTTGCATTGTTTCAATCACAAAAGAGCAAAGCTAGAGAACACAAATACCAAGTTCATGTGAACTTTTTGGATTTACAGAAGCTGAGACAAAATGAACATGTTGTTTTAAATGGCTATGCTTGCAGCACTTATGAGAAATTTTTGACAGAGGTCTTTCCTTGTATGTATGGTATCCTGGGTAAAATTCCCTGTTCCACAAAATAAATAATAAACGAACTACTTAGTTTGTCATATTTGTTACATCCCATTACAAACTGATACATAAGGGTACATGAAGATAGCTGTTGATTCATGATATTGGGTGTGTTCTCAGGGAAAAGAGACAAATGATGTCTGATAAAATTCTCACGTTAATGTTCCTGTCAATCAGAAGTTTGATAGTATTTTAGAGGCACCATATACCTGTCTCATACTATAATGTAAAACACAGTTTGTATCAATTTTGAGTGATGGCCTCATCTCCCAACCCTTTGAATATCCACTAGCCTGCAACTACATTTCCTCTTCAGGTTTAAAATACACTTACATTTGGATAGAAGTTTAAAAACAAAGAGTGATTTGAGAGTTGCAGATAAACAGCTGTTTATTGTTGAATACGCTGACATTGTGGGATTCTGATTCCTCCATTCCATCCAGTGAGAATGCTTGGGGAGCATGCACCTGCAGCTACAGACAGTGATAAGAATGGGTGACATGATAACACGCGTCAGCATCCCTGAACTGCACATGATAATGTGCAATTGGTAGAATGCTTCTGCTTATCCCTGTGTCAGAGCATACGTGTATTTAAAGAATTACAAAATGCAGAGGCTAACTCCAGATACTTGCAACAGCCTTTGCATCATGCTTCTTATGAATATTCAGCCAGGTTTCTTTTTCTTGTATCTTAGTTTTGCTCTCAGACTAGTTTCTCTGTGATAACAAGAAAAGGATACAACCTAAAATACAAGGAGTGTTTCGGTCTAGAAACATCCTATTTGGCTATAGCTTGGAGGATTTGTCAGACAGAACACACAGTAAAATTGAGAACTTAGCATTGTAAACTATAGTAAAGCAGTTGTGTGTGTACATGCTAATTTAAAAAAGGATAGAAAACGTTTAATAATTATTATAATAAAATAAAGCATTTGTGTGGGGACTTATTAATTTAGAAAAGGATTGACAATTTTTCATAATTATTATAGTTCATTGATAATTCTTGAGAATATTTCACATGTAACACCACTGTATTTGTCCTTTACATATTATAAGTGAAAGTGAGTGAAAATGATATTTTATAAATAACAAAGTAAATTTGATAGAATTTCCCACATAGAATTTTTTAATTAGATATTTTATTTATTTAAATTTCAAATGTTATCCCCTTTCCAGGTTTCTCCTCCAGAAACCCCTATCCCATACCTCTCCCTCTGCTTCTATGAGGGTGTTCCCCCAACCACCCACCCACTCCTGCCTCTCCATCCTGGCATTCCTCTACACTGGGGCATCAAGCCTTCACAAAACTAAGGGCCTCTCCTCCCATTGATGCCCAACAAGGCTATCCTCTGCTACATATGCTGCTGGAGCCATGGGTCTTTCCATGTGTACTCTTTGGTTGGTGGTTTAGTCCCTGAGAGTTCTAGAAGCTCTGGTTGGTTGATGTTGTTCTTCCTCTGGGGTGGTAAACTCCTTCAGCTCCTCATTCCTTCCCCTAACTCCTCCATTGGGGACCTTGTGCTCAGTTCAATGGTTGGCTGTGAGCTTCCACCTCTGTATTTGTCAGGCTTGGCAGAGCCTCTCAGAGACAGCTATATCAGGCTCCAGTCACCAAGCACTTCTTGGCATCTACAATAGTGTCTGGATTTTGTGACTGTATATGGGGTGGATCCTCAGATGGGGCAGTGTCTAGATGGTCTTTCCTTCAGTCTCTGCTCAACTCTTTGTCTTCATATTTTCTTTAGACAGGAGCAATTCTGGGATAAAAATTTGGAGATGAGTGGGTGGCTCCATGCCCCAACCTGGGGTCTTGCCTAACCTCTGTATATGGTCTTTAGAGGATCTCACTCCCTTTTGTTGGGCCTTTCCTCTAATCTCATCCTTATTGGGTTCTTAGAGCCTCTTGCTTTCCTGGCATCTGATATTTGCTGGTAGTTACCCCCAAAACCCCTTCCTCAATTGCTACACACCTCTGTTCAAATTCCTGACCCTCTGTATATCACCCCCAGTCTCCTCGAATACTTGATTCTGCCGCTGTTTTCACCATTCCCTTCCTCTTTTCCTCTCAAGTCCCTCCCACCCTCTAACTCCCATGAGTATCTTGTTCTTCCTTCTAAGAAGGATTGAAGCATCCACACTTTGATTTTCCTTCTTCTTGAGCTTCATAAGGTCTGTGAATTGTATCTTGGGTATTCTGAGCTTTTGGGCTAATATCCACTTATCAGTGAGTGCATACCATGTGTGTTCTTTTATGACTGGGTTACCTCGCTCAGGATGATATTTTCTAGTTCCATCCATTTGCCTAAGAATTTCATAAGGTCATTGTTTTTAATAGCTGAGTAGTATTCCACTGTGTATATGTACCCCATTTTCTGTATCCATTCCTCTGTTGAAAGATATCTTGGTTCTTTCCAGCTTCTGGCTATTATAAATAAAGCTGCTATAAACATAGTGGAGCATGTGTCCTTATTACATGTTGGAGTGTCTTCTGAGTATATGCCCAGGAGTGGTATAGCTGGGTCCTCGGCTAACAATAAGTCCAGTTTTCTGAGGAACCACCATACTGATTTCCAGAGTGATTGTACCAGCTTTCAATCCCACCAACAATGGAGGAGTGTTCCTCTGTCTCCACATCCTCTCCAGGATCTGCTGTCACCTGAATTTTTGATCTTAGTCATTCTGACTGGTGTGAGGTGGAATCTCAAGGTTGTTTTGATTTGTGTTTCCCTGATGACTAACAATGTTGAACATTTCTTTATGTGCTTCTTGGCCATTCGATATTCCTCAGCTGAGAATTCTTTGTTTAGCTCTGTATCCCATTTTTTAATAAGGTTATTTGGTTCTCTGGATTCTAACGTCTTACCAAGCCTATATCCAAGTAGAGTTTTAAGATGTGTGGTAAGACACAATTATTGGAAAGAAGAATTTCTGGAAGAAAAGAATAAGATTTCTTAACCAATTTTCTAATTAAAATAAATATAGTTTATATCTAAAATCTGTATCATAGAAAAATGAATGTATTCTTACAAAGTCTGTATATAGGTATGTATTTAAGTAACAGAATGCATATGTGCTTAAGTGTGTATGAACGTGTGAGCATAGAAGCTGGTTTTGGTGTCAGATGTGTTCCTTCATTCTTTCCATACTTATTTTTTGGAAGGGTTTTTCATTAAATGTGATGCTAATGTATTTAGTTGTACTAGATAGGCAATGAGCTCCAGGGATTTGCTTGCTTCTGTGTTCTTCAAGTGCAAACAGCTACTATATAAGCTACCATGTTTGTTGCGGGACACAAACTCAGACCCTCATGCTTTTATAACAAACATGCTGCAGGCTGAGCCAACTGTATATGTGTATGTGTATGTGCATATGCATATGCATATATATGTATCACAATTATATATAATATAATCTATATATACATAATATATATGTTTGTATACATATATACATGCATATATGTATGCATTTACATATTATGTTCATATTATGTATATTAATATAAATATTTTAAGTTATATTGGATACCATAGATTGCTTGCATAATTTGAAACTGGAAAGGTTTTTTGTTTTTTAAATTTAGATAGTAGCATTTTATTATGGAATAAGCCACCACTTATGCTGTTAGAAAGGTTCGTGTACTCATAAATGTCATGTGGATATCAGACTAAGGTATGTCCCAAATGCTAGACAGTGTTTCAAATCTGGTATGCTGACAGGGAAGTTTGTAAGAAGTGTGAAATAAGGACAACTGCTGAGAAAACTTCCACAATTAGAGTTTGATTAGTGAAAGTTTTAATTGCTCAGGGATTTCTCAATAAATGTCATTGTCTTGCTGTCAATAATCACACTCTTTATCAATAGTGAATTCATGAAGTTTGAAGTGCTTCCATATATGTTATTTCAAGGAAGGATGATTCCTTTAAAAATAGAAAAAATAATGTTTGTTTTTGCTTCTGCTGAAGGGCACCTTGGGTTGTTGAAATGGAAAGCATTTTTATGCATCCAGATTCGTTTACTTTTTTGGTTTGAATTTTTGTAGCAGAGAAAAAGCACCAATTCCATACTGCTTACTGTTGTTAACATGTCCAGTTGCCTGTGGGTGGTCTAGAAAGTTCTGAGGCAAAGGCTCTTTGCACAAAAAAGAAGCTGACCATGGTCTTCCAATTTGGGTCCATAAACTGTAATTGCACAATTTGGCACCATTTTCAAGGAGAGAATTTAGTTTGACAAACTCATCTTTTTGCTTAGAGTATGACTCTATCTAAGAATATGAATAAACTGTATATTACTTGTAAATTTTGTTTTAAAATTTAAACTTTAAATATAATGACTGTCATCAATTATGTGAATAATTGTGAATTTTAAAATTTATTTAACATGGAAATAAAATAAGATTGCACTTATTGTTACATAAATGCTAAATAGGGGTAAAAATATATAGACTAGAGAATGTAGACACATGTTAAATTATTGCCCCCATAATGCAGATTTTTGTATCTAGAATATATATTAAAATATTGATGCATTAGGGGGTGTAAATTTAAATATTCCACTCTGTAATTTTAAGCAAAATATCTTTAATATAGCTCATTTAACAATTGTTTGTGATAGTGTGGTTTGCATAATTGCTCCCTGCCCTAGACATTCATGATAAATATGTACACCCAGTAGTACAGGCCAATGGTAGGAAAGACCATGCACTCTGATAGAAATAGAAACAAAATAAAGGATGGTCAGATAGGACACCTTGTTTTAATCTACTTTTTCACCATTGTAGAAATGAGAAAGAAGAATGGCTCACTTACAGGCAGTTAATCATATTCAGGCTACTTGTACAGGTTGGTTGCCCTTGCGGGGTGGCTGACTATGCAGGAGTTATTACTATAGACAGAGAACAGGATGTGAGGAGGGAGAACTCTGGAGTTCCATTGGGCTGAATGTTATTCCCAGGTCAGCCCTTATTTCCTCACTGTGTGACCTCAGCAAGTAATGAACATCAGAGTGCAGCATGGCTCCATGGCAACACCAGGGTAGTAACCACAGTACCTCATTATGTAGAGAGGATTAAAGAGGTGATTCATATAAATAATGTAGAACACTGAAGTGTTATCAATGACTATGTACAATGGGATCAGTGCTGCTGATTCTTTATAAACATTAAAATAAAAAAAAAAAGCTTCCTATATCATATCATAGGAAATTTAGAATACTTTGTATAAGAAACAACATAAGCATTTTAAATATAGATTTGGCTAAAGAAAACAATCAACCTCTAACCATAAGGAATTTAGTAGGACACAAGTGACAGTTAAGACCAACAGATTTAATCAGAAACTAATTAACTCTAAACATTATGATGATTGATATTTTTTTGAGGCAAGGTCTTACTATGTAACTCAGACTTGCCTGGAACTCACTATATGGCTAAACTGGTTTTGAATCTCTAGTCCTTCTGCCTAAGCTTTCTCAGTGCTAAAATTATAGGCATGTTCATCAACGTTTAGCTTAGTCTGCATTGGAAATTGTGGCCTTACAAATATTTCTAAAGAATTCCATTTAATATTCAAAGGAATCTACTGAGATTTAGTTGAGTAGTCCAGTTTATAATTAGGATAGTAAAGTCCAGATTGTTTAGGGGAAATGCTCATGGCTATATAGAGAATGAAGATTTAGACCTAGTACTTATTATCTAAAACCTGGGCAATGAGCCACTTCTTGTTTCTCATGAGTAGGGTAATCATGAGATGTACTGGAATGCTTGAGACTTAGTAAAGAGTAAAGAACATTTCATTACTGAATGAAACTGGGTGATACAGATTAATGACTAAGTTATAGTTGGTAGACATACAAAGGTGTAACTTGAAAAGCACAGAGGTTTGAACACGAGATGAGTGCAACTATTAAAGCATGAAAAAATGAATAGAATGGCCAACTTAAAATAATTCTGCAAGTTAGTTGCTCTCCATAAATCATACCTATTGGTAGATAAAACTAGGAAGAGATAAAGTTGTTACCAGGATCTATCTCTTTCTTATCATCTTCAAGTAAAATACTTTGACTTCTTCAATTGTAATTTTACCCTCTTGATCACCTTCAAGCACCTTGGCTTAGTGCTCTAGTGAAGAATTAAAATACTATATTAAGCAGTTATGAATAAAGTAGACATCCTTGACTTGTTCCTGATTTAAGGAGAATTGCTTTGGGTTTCTCCCCATTTAAGTTGATATTGCCTATAGGATTGCGGTTAATGCCTTGCTATGTTGAGGTATGTCTCTTGTGTCTCAAAACTCTCCAGGATTTTTTTTTTTTTTTATAAATGGGCATTGTTTTTATCAAAGATATTTTCTGAATATAATGAAATAATTATGTGTTTTTTTCTTTCTGTTTGTTTATATGGTGATATACACTTATTGATTTTTCATATATTGAATAATCCCTGAATTTTGAAATGAAATCAACTTGATTATGGTGGATAATGTTTGATATGCTCTTGGTTTAGGCTTGCAGGTATTTTATTGAGTATTTTTGGATTTATGTTCATAAGGGAAAGTGGACTATAATTTTCTTCTTTTGTTGGGTCTTCATGTTGTATAGGTATTACTGTAATAGTTGCCTTAGGAAATAATTTGACAGTGCTCCTTTTGCTTCTATTTCGTGTAGTAATTTGAGGATTATTGCCATTAGCTCTTCCTTAAAAGTCAATCAGAATTTGTGTTGAAATCCTTGGCCCTGTGATTTTCTTGATTGGGAGACTTTTTAATAACTCTTTTTACTTCACTAAGTGTTTTAGTTATATTCAGTTGCCTATCTGATCTTGATTTAACTTTTGTAAGTGGTGTCTATTGAGAAAATTATCTATTTCTCTTAGATTTTTAAAATTGTGTTCTTATAATTCTGTGGTTTACCTAGATTTCTGTTGCCATGGACCCTGATCCTGTGTTTTCTGATTTTGTTCTTTCAAATATCCTCTGTTCTATATTGTTAGATTGGATGAGAGTTTGTTTATTTTGTTGATTTTCTAAAATAAACACTCTTTGTTTTACTGATTCTTTGTATTGTTCCCTGTAGTTCTATTTTATTGACTCAGTTGATTATTTCTCATAATCTAATCCTCTTGTCTTTGTTCACCTCTGCTTACTTCTTTTTGTTCTAGAGCTTTTTGGTGTGCTTTTAATTTACTAGTATGACTTTTCTCCAGTTTATTTTCTTTCTTTTTACTCTTTTCCTTTTTTTCTCCCTTTTCTTTCTTTCTTTCTTTCTTTCTTTCTTTCTTTCTTTCTTTCTTTCATGTAGTCATTTAATGCAATGAATTTGATTACATGCTATGCCCTTGACTCCTAGCATCATTTTCAATTGTGTCACAAAAGTATGGGCATGCTGTGTATTCATTATCATTGAATTCTAGAAAGTTTTACATTTCTTTATTTCTGTCATTTTCATTGGACAGAAAGTTCATTCATGAGTTTAGAAGCTTTCTATTGCTTTTGTTTTTGTTGATATCCAGGTTTAGTCAATAGTGATCTGATGGACACAGGGAATTATTTTAATTTTCTTGTGTCTATTGAGACTTGCTTTGTGCCCAGCCATGCAGTCCACTTTGAGAAAGTTTCATATGGTGCAGAGAAGAAGTTATATGTTTTTGTGTTTCAGGGAATTGTTCTGTAAATATCTGCTAGGTCCATTTGATTTATAACTCTATAGGAATTTTAATCCAGCAACATGGCTTCTTTGACCAGGTATCACATCCAAAGGCCTTCTAGGTCTGTGTGTTCTGGCTAGAATGCTACGCCTTTAGTCCCTCTGGATGAAATACAGATATACCCTTAGTGCACATCTTTAATCCCAAACTATGAAGGGAAAGTTGTAGAAGGAAGCAGCCATGTTTATGGAACTTCTAATTGAGGAGCACTAAAATGATGAATCAGAGAAAGATTTGATAGAATAAGTCAGAGATAGGATGAGCCCAACTCTGTCTGTTCATGAGAACAGGACAGGAAAGCACAGCTACAGCTATATCAGGCTTCTTTCAGTTAACATTTCTTGGCATCCACAATAGTGTCAGGGTTTGGTGACTGGATTTGGGATGAATCCCCAGGTGGGACAGTCTCTAGATAGCTTTTTCTTCAGTCTCTGCTCTACATTTTGTCTCCATATTTGCTCCTGTGAGGGTTTTTTTTTTTTTTTTTTTTTTTTTTTCCGTTTCTGAGAAGGACCAAAGCACCCACACTTTGGTCTTCCTTCTTCTTGAGCTTCATGTGGTCTGTGAAATAGGAGCCTGATATAGCTGTTTCTGAGAGTCTCTGCCAGAGCCCTACAAATACAGAAGTAGAGGCTCACAGCCAAATGTTGGACTGAGCTTGGGGTCCCCAGTGGAGGAGTTAGAGAAAGGAATGAAGGAGCTGAAGGGGTATACAACCCCACCCCATAAGAAGAACAACAATATCAACCAAGCAGACCCCCAGAGCTCCCAGGGACTAAGCCACCAACCATGGAGTATACATGTCTCCAGCTGCATTTATAGCAGAGGATGGCCTTTTCAGGCATCAATGGGAGGAGAGGTCCTTGGTCCTGTGAAGGCTTGATAGATGCCGCAGTGTAGGGGAATCGAGAGCAGGGAGGCAGGAATGGGTAGATTGGTGGAGAAACACCCTCATTGAAGCAGGGGGAGGGGTATGGGATAGGGGTTTCCAGGAGGGAGGGAAACTAGGAAAGGGGATAACATTTGAAGTGTAAATAAAGAAAATATCCAATAAAATATAAAAGAAAGAAAGAGTGGCTACTTAAGCTAATATCACAGGAAAGATAGAAAATTTAAGAGAGGAGAGAGAAGGGGGGAGGGAAGGAGGGAGAGAGAGAGAGAGAGAGAGAGAGAGCAGATTTTTTACAGAGACATGCTGCAGGTGAAGGCAAAATGAGCCAGAGAATGAGAGAGATCCAGAAAATTAAGTTAGTTTTAGATCAAGAAGAACAACTCAATCAGAAGTCAGTTTGAATCAGTAGAGAAGTTTGAGTCACAACACCTGAGATATATGGTGAATAGAAATTACTTTTACCTGTAATATTTGTTAGTTCCAGTGTTTCTCTTTTTAGTTTTTGTCCAGATAACCTATCTTTTGGTGAGTGGGGTATTGGCTTCACCCACTATCAATGTGTGAGGGTCAATGTGTTAAGGCTCAGTAAGAGGGTTTGTGTTTGGGTGGGCTTCCCTAAGGGGTTATTCCTTTCCTTTTTAATTATCATATTCATAAAATCTGTTTTAATGTCTTTTTCTCTGCTTCAGCCATGTTGAAGTATTCAAGGCCTGCAGTGGCAGGGTAGCTGGGCTTCAGTACAGACACATTTTCTTAGATGTTATTGTGTGTTAAGATGATGTCCACACATCTGGGATTGTTACAGTGATAGACATAAGGTCTGACTTCCGGATTTGTCATCTTTGGTGAGTGCCCTTCTCTCTTTTGGTTTCTGTTTCCTCTCTGAATTTTCAAGGAGCCTGATGCATATGTTTTCTTTGAAATTGATAGTTATGGCCCTTGGGGTACCAGGTAAAATGTGTTTCTAGGTATTAGTGTTGCAAATTTACAATAGGAATGGGACTGGGATAAGAGTGTTTCACTGGGAAAAAGAGAACAGAGAGTTCAAACAGAATCTGCTTAGTTCTTCTTCTTGAAATAGTGGGAGGTCTCCCCAGAGGGTCTGCTATAGTGCTAGAGATAAGACTTGGGGTTTGGATTTAGAGAAACCGAAGGAGAGGTGAAGATCTACAGTAGGATTACCTGCTTTCTTGGCAGGAGGGCCTTCTGGATTTCAGTGGATAAAACACATGGAGAACGGGAGGGGTGGATAGGAGGAGAGAATATATGGAATCCACAGGACGTGTGGCAGGAGAGGGAAGGAAAGGTGCAGCAGGCATTTTCTTATAGAGATCGTGATGAGACTGGAGAATTGTATTTGGATGAGTGGAAGAAGTGATGTTGGTCTTTAGGTCGATTGCCTGTTTTCCTGGCCTGCCTAGCCAGTTTGTTCATAAGGAAGTCCTGCTGGCATTAGAGGCTAAGGTACTGGGTTGAATTTGGAGAAGGAAGGTTGGAAGAGACATGTGAGATCCAATGAAGATGGAGATGGAGTCTGAGAAGAAAGGGAGAACACAGTGAGTTTTCTCCTACCTAGCTGGGGATGAGAGAGGGAATATTAGATCTGGAGGAGTAGAGGGAGAGGTGTGAATAAATCCACAGTCTGCTACTTGTTGTCCTATCAGGAGCAGCTGCTGGGTGAGTAGGGGGTGCCCACTTCAGCTGGGGACTGGGACAAAACAATCAATAAGATGAGGGAGGTTAGAGAAAGAGGAATATCTGTGGGATCTGCAGGAGATAGGGAGGCAGGGAAGACTTCCCCCAGTGTTCTGCTTCAGGACTGGGCATGAGCAAGGGTTTGGGGTAAGGCATCTTTTTATTTCAAGTGCTTCTTGTCTCCTCTCTTCTAAGAAGACCTATTGCCTAAGTTAAAGCTAAGTTTTGTGATTTTATACAATGACAATTAAATTTTAGTATCTAATTTCTTGAGCATGTACTATTGTTAGAAAGAGAATTGGGAATTATTTTATTTCTCTTTCATAGTGGTTCTTAAAGAAAATATAGATTAAAAAGCAGTGCATAAATGTTTGCAACTTAATTTATTTAATATGTCTTTATAATGTACCCAGCACATATGTGTAATGAGGAACAATGCAAATATCATCTCTAGTTTATCATTGAAATATAGCATCAAACTCCAATTTATCTCAATTTTTAGCTCATGATTAAACCTTTATTATATTCCCTTATTATACAGTTTCTTTGCTTATCTTCCAAAACAACCAAAATTAATCACAATAAAATGTTAGCATATTGTTAAACTCTCCTGTGCAGCAAGCTTTTAAAAATGCAATTTTATTTTCCTATCTAATACATGTGATAAAGGAATGGGAGAACGGAGTGCAAACTCAGGAAACTAGCAGAGACAGGATACGAATGAAGGTGCTTTACTGCTGTATATGATGTACTGTCATTCTTAGCATACTCTCTCCTCATCACAGACAGCATCCTTTCTATTAGTCCAAATGTACAAGAAACAGAATTGCAGTCGTTGCCTTCTAATAGTAATTACTACATCAGTTTGCAGCTGCAGCCTTCCTTAGACTAAAGCTTTCTTATTGGAAAACTCAAGATTTTACCATATGCCTTCAGGGTCAGCACAGGAAAGGTAAGAGAACATAATGGTTCAGGCATTGTCCTTTGTGTTTCCACATATAAATGATAATTGTAACTCCTATGAGTAGTTCCTCAACACAAATTGTCACGTGTTTTCAACTAATAGAAGAGAATGCAGATGCCGGGCAGTGGTGGCACACGCCTTTAATCCCAGCACTTGGGAGGCAGAGGCAGGTGGATTTCTGAGTTCAAGGCCAGCTGGTCTACAGAGTGAGTTCCAGGACAGCCAGGGCTACACAGAGAAATCCTGTCTTGAAAAACAAAAACAAAAACAAAACAAAACAAATACAAAAACAAAAAACAAAAAAAGAAAAGAGAATGCAGAGTTCATTTCCTTAATATGCTCTAAACCAATGGAGAATATATTTTTATGGAATGATCAATTAAATAATGAAAAAGTAACTAATGCTATAACAAACAAGAGACTATACAAATCCATGAAGTTTCTAATGGAGATTATTTTTGTTGCTTCCCATTTAACTGTATTTATCTATAACAAGGTGCTTGTCTAAAGTGGCATGATGGTTGACCTGTAGTCATTTCATTTGTTGTTGTTGTTATTATTGTTTAATTTTTGAGGTTGTTTTGAATTGACAACATTTCTACCTACTCTATCCTTCTCAGAAATGCTCCCATATACCTGTTCTCACACTCCTTCAAACTTATGGCCTCTTCTCTCATCAATTGGTATTTCATGCACAAAGAGACATTCACACACACACACACACACACACACACACACACAAACACGCACACACACATGCATATATACAAATACATACATACCATATATTCATATGTATTTCTAAATGTAACTTATGGAGTATATATAATATTATCTGTTTGAATGTTTTCCATTTTCACCATTTGGCACTGGATAAGCAATTGGTGTGCTCTTCTCTGAGGAAGACTATTTCTCTGCTCTAAGCTTTCTTCAGTTAGCTATGTGTAGGGTTGCTATGAACCTACCTTTGTGTAGAGCTGAGGCCTTGTAGACTTTCCCTGTTTCCTTTGCATGTCCTGACCTTGTCTTGACGTAGTTCAGCTCATGTTTGGGCAGTCACATTGGTATGACTTTTTGGGTGTACGTTCTGATGCTACTAGGAGACATAGTCTCACAGCAAAGTCCCTGGTTCTCTGGCTTTTATAGTTTTTTCACATCATCTTCCTTAGTAACCCATTAATGTTATGTGTGACATTTTGTAGATATATTAATTGCAACTGTCCTGCCCAACTTTGAATATTATTGGTTATGGTTTTCTGTACCAGATTCATCTGTTGCAATCTGTGGTCTGCATCTGTTTTATTGATGAAGGATGAGGATTACACTCACCTGTGTGCATAAGGACAGACGGTTATAGACAGTTGTTAGGGAATATGCTGGTTTGATAAATTAGCATTGTAGAGTTTCCTCCATTAACAATGATTTCAATGGCACTGATTATTTATCTAGGTGTCTAGTTATAGGCACCACAGAAGAAGTAGGAGGAGAGTAAAGGTGAATAGTGGGACGTAAGTGATCTGTGTAGGAAAAAGAAAAAAAAAAAGCAGGGGCTTTTTATGGAAGTGGGATTGGAGCAAATATACACAGAGGAAGGACATAAGCAAAATAAAAATGTGAATGGCTAAAAAAGTCATAATAATAAATTATATCATTAAACAACACCCCCAAACCCTCTAATGCGTATAATTCGGTCTATAAGTATGGATGTATAGTTTTAGTAAACTGTTTTTATCTAGACTGACCATGCTCTTTCAAAGAATGAAAGACTACTTGACAATGTCCTAATACCAGAGGTGACGAGTTCTCTTTTGAGTTGTTGGCCAGGGCTAACTAGGATATTCCAAAGCATGCAGCCTATTGCCCCTGCCCTTGGTTATACGTGAAAGATGGGAGTCAAGTCTCTATTGCTTAATACAGTATGCATTTGAGAAACAAGGCCTAGAGACAGCTGAGCTAGAATGGACCTGAATTACCCCTCCCTGAGGGCTTGCTTTCATGGTGGCAGTCTGTGTCATTTAAGTTTCCAAAGCAGGTAGGCGGCCATTTTTATCTTCCTATTTAATCTACTTGAATCTTCATAGATATTAAATAGATTAAAATGTATGTTTGAAGTTCAACAGTTAAATGCATTCTCTGAAAATGCCACGAGAAACATGTCTAAAGAGTGTGAGACTAGGAAGAACAGGGCCCGAGATATTGCTTTAGGCACCTCAGATCCCCTGCCCTGAAAATGTAAGGCATTAGTTTTTGAATATGGATTTCCTTCATGTGTGGTTATTTTTCACTGTTATCTCCTTCTTACTGTATTTACTGACTCACTTACTTTTGAAATTATAAGACATTAGGGCTGGTAAGATCATTCAGTGCGGTGATAAGCCTGACATGCTGACTTTCATTCTCTTCAGGGATTATCTGTTGGTAAGAAAGAAGCAACTCAAGCACATTAAGTGGGTGCATGCATTCACACACAGCCAATACATTTAAAACGTTTTTATAGAAGCCATTGTTCAAGCAAACATTGGAGAAATCACTTAAGTTTTCTAAATAAGTCCCTGGTAGAACTTTTCTCCTTTGGGTTTATGACTGAGAAACATGCACACTTAAGTTACCATCTTATCATATATAGATTTATTATTTAAATAACTTCACAGGGCCTAGAGAACTGATTAGAACTGTGAAGAGCATTTGCTGCTCTCACAGCAGATCTGTGTTTTGCTTTCAGTCCCCATGTGATTACTAACAGCCGTTGTAAATACATTTCCAGAAGATTTGAACTTCTTGGGAACTGCATGCACAAGGTACACAGACAAGAATGAAGGCAAAACACCTGTACATATTATATATTAATGTCAAATAAAACAACCTCATAAGATAACCTAAAACTCATATTCGATTCTATTCTGATTAACGGATATTTGATACAGGAAAGATGACAGGGAATGTGACCAGCCAGGGGAGATGAGCATGCTTTGTGAGAGCTTAGTAATTTAGGGAACCCTGTAAACAATTCACAACCAAGCTCCCCATGAGCAGTGACTTGTAAAGAGAATTCTTCGAATGCAAGTAATCAGGTTCTGAAAGTGATATACAGAACTACATTCAGCTTGATCACTACCCAGACAGGTCTGGGTATGGCTCGAATGTCAGTGTTTTCAGTACATGATAAACTTCTTTTTCTACATATTCTTCCAACTTTCATCTTTACTGCTGCTGCTTTTGAAGGTACTGATGGCCATTACATCTTGACTATTTTTATTTTTGCTAGTTAGAACAGATTTAACTCAAGTTATAGGTTGTATTATGTCCTCTCATTGTATGTTAAAAAGCAAGCCACAGTGCAATGACATTTGAAATTCCCAGTCCTTGGTTAACCTGGTATCTCAGAGAAAAGGCCCAAGGTGCATATCCTACTAATCCCATGGGATTTTAGTAATTAAGATCAGGTTTCAGGACCTGGGAAGGACGCTGAATTTTTGTGTTTATGAGAACCTATTTTAGAGCTAGGAGATGGCTCAATAAAGTACATGCCATACAACCATGAGGTTTGGATCCCAGGCACCTATGTTAGCAGTCTCAGTGCTGGATATTTCTGCTCTTAATTACAGATTTGAGTTGGGCTGTGGGCCAAATATTTATGTTTTCTACTCGTCCTAAAATGAATCTAAGATATAATGGCATTTCAAGATGAAGCTTTAAAAATTATCTTATGCAAGTGCAGCCTTCTTGGTGAGATATACCTAAAAGACTACTAAGTATAAACCACAAAACAAGCTTTCACTAGAGATTGGATCAGCTTAAGTCCTGTTCATAGATTTCTTGGCCTGTAGAACTTGAGGAATAAATTCTTGTGATACAAGCCAACTGATTAATAGTATTTACAGCTTGAATTAATCACAGAGCCTACAATGATAACAGCATCATCTAAAAAAAATGATCCTTTAATAATTCAAATATTATTTTTTACTAGTTTCTCAGCCAATTAACAGTTGGAGTTGTAACTTCTGTAGTGATAGAGATACATGCTTTAAATAATATTTTTGATGGAAAAGGAGAGTGGAAATTTTTCACTACTTTTCTCCTTATTGAGACAAAAATCAATGACAATGTCATCTTAAAGTTAAAAAATGTTAATTTTTGATTCAGTTTGATATCATAGTTCATTCCAACAGGGGCTGCATCTTGGCATAAACATGAACGAGTCATGTTGATCTGTAGTCAGGAAGAATAAAACACTGATAAATGCTGGTGCTCAACTTCCTTTCTTGTAGGACACAAACCAGTGGAATGGTACCTGCCACGTTAAGGGTAAATTTTCCCACCTCTATTAACCTAATCTAGCTAATCCTTCATAGATATATCCCAAGGTTTGTTTCACTGATGACTCTAATTCCTGTTGACATTTTAAAAACAGCATTAAAGCAATAAAATAGGTTGCTGTTACTGGATATGTGTGTACATGTGTTTGCATTTGTGTGGGCCCATGTGTCTGTTCATGTGCACAGATATATAGTGGCCAGATCAATGTCAAGTGTGTTGCTCAATAGTTTTCATCCTTATATTTTAAGACAGAGTCTCGAACCCTGATCTTACTTGTCAGAGTCTCATAGAGTACGTAAGATGTAGACATAATTTTATATGCTATATTAAGTTCTTTGAAGCCTGGAGAGTTCCTTGACCCAATGTCTCTGATACCACTTGGGTACTAGGTGGGAATTTTTAAAAATATTGGCTTCTTGATATTACTGAGGAATAAACAATGTTAGGGAATGTGAGAAATCAGGTGAATTGGACTGTATGAAGACTGGATACAGAGTAAATGCATTTATGCATGTCTTATGTGTTTTTTCATGCCAAGGTACAACAGTATGAGAAGATAAGAGATAAACTCCCATGTGGGGAGGGCATACATAGGCTTCTCCCAGACTTTACAAATTTCATGGCTGGACGTATGGAAGTGGTAAGAGAGGATGAGCTTCAAATAATTACATTTTAATTTGAGGCCATTTAGTTGTAGTATTGTTTTCTAGAGAAGAGGAAAATGGAATGAAGTGAGTGGCAGGTCGTGGCAGGGAGTTATGGTTAGTTTTCCTGTCTTCTCATAGCCAGCAAGCACAGAGTCACAAGACAGGCAAGAAAGTGATGCTGAGTGTTAAGACAATTTTAATTGCTACTGGGAACACGAAGCTGCTTTTAGAGCTTGAATTAAATGAAAACACAGTAACTGTCCAATTCTAGCAGAGTCTTGATGCAGCCTCCGAGACACTTCCTGTATTTCCTTTCTCCCCAGTGCATCCTTCCAATTAACTCCAATTCCCAAAAGCCCCATTCTGTTTCTTGCAAATTGTTTCTTGAGACCTTGAGTAGCTGGCCCAACCCTACTGTCTAGGGGAATAATTATCCACAACTTAAATGCTTCTTTTTCTTTATCTAAGGACCTTTAGTCAGGAAAAAAAAATCTTATATTTGATTTTGAAGTGATAATGTCAAAACTCTGATAAACAACAAACCTGCCCCTATTCCTTTCAACTGGTAAGAGACAAGCAATATGATAATCCAAGGCTATAAACTGAACTGTGGAAGAGAAATGAGTTGAATCAAAGGCTGAGTCACTATACAGTCCCTGGAACCCTTTAGACACAATGCCATTACTCCAGCATCACATTTGTACGCCTTATCTCCACATATTGCATGCATAATTACTTATTAAGCTGTTTTGGAACCTTGATACAAAATAACTTTTCCAAACTATCCATTTTGTTTATTAACTCCCACATTTTGGGGTTACTTTGGCAAAATACTGAGCATTTCATCTCCTTGCCCTACCATACAAGCACATCTTCCTCTACCGCTCTAATTTCTAACTCTAGTTGAGAACCATTGTGCGAAGACATTGTCTTTGCCCACTGAGTCTCCAGTCTCTCCTCTTAAGCTTCCAGCAGAGCCAATTAGCAGAGCATGTGGTGTAAGTTTGCAGAGTGAAAGTGGTCGCCAAGTCCTGAATATGTGGTCTAAATGCTAATTGGCCTTCAGACAAGTTCTTGGGTCTGAGTGCTGGGGCTTGATTAAATGCAGCGCACATGGGGCATGGGTATTAATCCATTTACTCCTGAAGGTCAGGGGATTCCTTGTACATTGGAAAAATATATGAAAGGACCTGAAATGCTCTATAAAGGATGTGAAAAAAATTAATGAAAGATTGAAGGTAAATAAAATGAGTAAGTAACTTAAAATTTACCTGAGAAGAATGTGGAAAAAGGGTGCTAGATTTTCAAGCCTGTGCATAGGCCTCATCCCAGCCAGAGGTTTGAACATCTATTCATCTCTTACTGCTTGCTTCTTGTTGCTTCTCTCAACACGTTGAGCCTTCATTTTCAGTGAAACATGTTAATTTGTATGAATAGAGTTTTTCTTATGATGTTTCCCACTGATTTTGGTCTGCCCTAAAAGTTTCTTTTCAGTGAGTGTGGTCTTCTTTCCAAATTGCAATGAACTTACTGTCATGTTTTCTGTTCTGATAATTTTATCCTCATGTGTATAGATTCCCTAGAAAATCAACATGAACCTTTGATAAATTTCCTTCCTGTTCACCAGAAAAGAGAAATTTTATAACATTTGCCACTGTTCAATGCTGGAATCTCTCAGAGCTTTTGTTGTATCACTGATTTAGTGAAAAAATGTTCACTAAATTATTTTTTATCTGTTATAAAAGATTAAACCACATACTTATAGGGAAAGAAATTTCTTTCAATTAATGTACCTATACAAAGCTGGAAGATCTGAATTTCCAGCTTTCTTCAGTGTCATTTATAACATGACCCTGCCATGGGAGACAAGAGTGGTCCCAAGGATTAATCTGATGTTGTACTATCTTGTACCCGCAGAATGTCAAATATGTTACAGACAGTTTCGTAAAGGCTTCTGATGCTGTAAGTTTTATTTCAAGGTGGGTTCAAGAAGGTTAAATGATTCTTTCAAGGTTGTATGTATGACCACAGGTTGCAAGGAAAAAAAATTGTCAAATAAGTATCAGCTGACCTGCACTATCTCAGCTTAAAACATTGTATCACGAGAATTTCATGCATCCATTTAATGAAATGTGAATGTATCTCCCATTTCTTTCTTAGAATTACCATAACAGGTTCTGTGTGGAACATCCACTGAACGATAGAAATCATACCAGGGGCCATGTCTTCAATGAAGAATGATTGTCCCTGTCTTAGACCACACTTGCTTTTATTTTAAGTATTCTTGTACAACAGTTTCTGCTCCAGTAGTCTCCAAGGCAGCTGATCATTAGGTGCCCCTAATATTTAAAAGTCTTTGTGCCATATGACCTACCTTTCCACTGTCTAGAGAGTGGTGTAACCAGCACATCTTATCCCAAACACTCACTCACTGAACATTCCCTTGTTTTCCACCTTGATGAAAAATCTGTGTGTGTGTCAGGAACTCTACTACCAAATTTATTAAAATGACCAGAAGATGCACTGCTTCTGCGTGTCAAAGCCCACATTTTTATGAGACCTTATTCCTTCAGTGTTTTTACATATGTGAAGTGAGTTGAGTGGTACAGGACTGAACCACCAACCAAAGAGCATCCATGGGCTGGACCTAGGCTTTCACACACTCATGTAGCAGATGTGTAGCTCAGTCTTCATTTGTTTCTCAAACAACTGAAGTGGGACTTTTCCCTGTTGCCTGTCTGTTAGACCCCTTCTCTTAACTCTGCTCTCTTGTCTGGCCTCCAGAAACTTGGTGTGACAGGGTGGGGGCCCATGACTCCCTCAGAGGAGAAGGAGAGGGGATGGAAGGAGAGACTGTGGGAGAGGGAGGAACAGGAAGGAGGACAGCAATTGGGATATAAAGTGAATAAATAAAAAAAATAATAAAATAGAGTAAATATTCCCTTGTTGTCTTTCAGTCACCACTATTAAATAACCACATGTGTGCCTGCCTTGTTAGATCACCTAATGAAACAGACTTGTATTGCACTGGCCAGTTAGCATTTTGGCCAAGTAAGAATGGAGCCATTTCCCTATTTCCTATTCTTGCTTTGCCAAGTGGTTTTTCCCATCATAATTTGGGCTTTAGCAAGAACAGAAACTTCTGGCTGAGCAGATCAACTAACTTCCCTCACATATCATCAGAAGATTAGAAAGGGTCACTCCTGGTCCAGCTGGGTTTAAGTCAGTGACCTGGTCCTTGTGCATATCCTATTACAAAAGCCCAGCAGTACAAACCACAGTCTTTCTAAGTATTTGCATGGAACCTAACCCTGACCAGAGATTACGCAGTTTGGGTTGGCAAAGGCAATTCTGTCCATTTACAAACATCTGCCAGGAAGGTCATATGCAGCCTGGCCACTTCCTGGCTTCTGATTCTGCAGACTGCTTCAGTTGCAAGTACTATGTCCAAGGAAAATCAATGAAAAGGAAAGCTCAAGTTAATGTAGACATGTCTGGAAGATGAATCAAGCTAAGATTTCTTAGTCCTTTTCCTAAAGATTTTGAACCTGGAAGGTTTTAGACAAGTGAGGGAAGCTTTTTCTTCTAATTCTCACTTCTAGTCAAGTACATAAAACAGTGAGAAAGATAAAAGGGGGGGGGAGAAAAGAGTGTACTGCTACTTCATTCTAAATTCAGACATTTCTTCTTTTTTCCATAAAGAAATTGTTTTCACTTTAGCAATAGGCTAACAAAATATGGAACATTTGATTTAATTTTTCTTTTCATGAAAAGCTATGCTAGCACTCAAGTTAATTTAAAATAAAGTCCCTCACGATAATGTGCTATTTGAGCAGTGAAAACAGCAGAGGCTATCAGATTCCATTTCGGAGTATTGGAATGAAACATTCCTTCATACTGGGTCAGTGAATACTTACTGTTACCATCCATACAATCCTGTGCTCCTAAAGAACTCATTTTCTCAATCTGATCTGCCTAGCTATGTACTCTATCAGGAAGATTCATTACCAGACTCCCAGTGATGCCAAATGAACCGAGCTGCTCAGGAAAGCACATTGCACATATACACGCACAAGATTCAAAACCTATTACCATGTATTGGCTACTAGGAGAAATTTCCTTTTATGATCTACAAATATGGCTTTAATTTAGTGTAGTTTATTTTGAGGTAGTGGAAAGGGAAGATGGGATAATGAAAGAGGGAGAATTTTAGAATGCTTTCTCATGTTAAGAAACAACATGTTTCCACTAACGGGTGTCATCTGGTTCCAACAGGAGACAAACAACAAGCCAGAAAACTTCTTGCACTTATCAAAATCTTAGCATCTGGGGGTTGTAGTAAGGGAAAATTTCAGGGAGTACCTTATCCATGGGTTGACTGGGAAGAAGTATAAATGACCTATCCTTTTCATTTTATTTTTTTAGAGGGTGAGGTTGCTGGGGATTAAATACAAGGTCTTAAGCATGTTAATCAAAATCTCTGCCAGTGAGCATCATTCCTGCATTAGTTTGATTGTTATGGGTGATAACCTTTAACAGATGTCTGATCCATTAAAGGGACTTGATAGGATCTGTATCATTTATTGAGACCATTTCACTCTGTAATGGTATTTGTAGAATGGTTATTATGACTTAAAATTTATCAAATGTATTATCAGCTGCCTTAGGGGTAGTCTCAAATGTGTTTTTTTTTTTAAAGAACTATAGTATAAGCATATTACACTTCCTTAAATTCTAACCACACACCTTTTGCTGGTTTAAAATATTTTGTCTAGGACATAGAGGGAGTGACATTTGGACTTTTTACATTTATGTGGTCAGAATTCTGACAAATACCTCTCTAGTCTCTTTGAATGCTCAGTCTAGAAACTCTCAGATGGATGGAGGATATTTGACAACATGGAATTTGAGACCAAATCCATCGATAGATGGTCAGCATTTGTAACTGAGTCTAGCATCTGGACGATGGTGGCAGAACTCAAAGACATGGGTTAGGTCCATTAGCTTGACCACTATAACTGATGAAAAGCCATTAAAGTGACAACCCTTGGAGCAAGAAAAGCCTCCCAACTCATCCGTCAACTCCAGAAGCCTCAAGAGTAATTGTTGTGCATGATAAACATCATAGACATCATAGACATCTGAACAATGTGTCCTATAATGATGGAAATACATGATTCAGTACAAGAGAATGGTCACCTGGTTCTCTTCTCTTTACTGACATTAAAAATAAAATTGAATCACAGACAAAGGTTGCTATCTGAAAACTTCCCTGTATCTGTCTCTTCTCTAGCCCAGGAAAAATTAGAATTTCAGTATCTTTTTTTAAAGCCTTTTTGTTTCAAAGGTAGTTCCTCAGTGTAGGAATGTTATTTCCCAACTTACAAATCATTGAGTAATGTAGGAAGAACTCAATGTGCATCTCTAGAGAGCAAAGTATTTTACTCATTACTAAGAAAGTATATCATGAATGACCTGCCTTATCAGACATCAGACACAATTGAGCTCCACCTCTGATGGAGGTGGAGCTCAATTGTGAGACACTGAGAAGTTGGTGTGTCCTCTCTTCGCTAATTTTTCCTACCTATTATAGACCACACATTAACATGAAGACAAGTAGAACCATGCTTGGGTTCTGAATACATCAAATATCAGCACGGCACTGTGTGTGCATTTGTCTTTGTAAGGGACCAAGATTACATCTTTACCTTACCAGCATTATTATCACAGGAATTAGACACATGCAATAAAATGCCAGGCAGGAGTTTCTACATGTTTTGATTTACTTAATATCTCAAAGACGAGGGGAGTAGGTAATAAGGCATCCTATTAAGAGGGATACTATAGAACTGTATGCAACCGAAATGGCAAGTTGGTCCTCTAATGGTCCACAGCACGCTTATCTTTAGAATGTGTAAAAATGGTTGAAACAGTTAGAAAATAGTACTTAAGACTGTTTACGGATAAAGAAGTGTTATGTATTTTTTCTCATAAAAGTGAACAAAACTACTACTTGTTTCCTCCTGTCTGATTTCCAGATGGTATTGAAGAGAAGCATATATGCACACAACAATAATATATGTGTCTTTCTTCCTATCTGGCTTATTGCTGAGATGCAGACTAATCCCATGGTATTATAGAAGCAGGTAAAACATTCAAGTTTTGTTATGATAATTTGGCATGCATTTGTAAAGAATTCTATGTTTGTATTTTGCCTGGGAAGGTCAGAGAAATGTTATAGCTTATAGCTTACTATTACAATGGCTGAAAGAACAAATGTATAATGGATAGCCATAATGTGAGCTCAGGGAAATGTTCAGCTTATGGACAGTTCTGTTTCTTCTTTGTTGACTTTGCAAAATTACCCCATCACATATGTGAAGTACTAAGCTTATTGTGAATAAAGCACAACAGATTTTCCTTTTAATATATTACAAGTTCAAATGAGCTACAAGGGCCATGTCTGTAACTTCCTTACTGTTTCTACCAGCTTACTGGTGAACAAATTATGCCAACAGAATTATAATTGATCACTTTGCAATGACTTGATCAAGTAAATGTTATCCTTAATAAGTCTGATTTAATCAGATATAAGTAAGTGAGCTCTCCATGAGATAAGATAATCCAACTTTGCTTCTTTATCCATTTACTTGTCACTCAAAGTACATAAGGCAATTTTCACTGTAAATAAATATATATTAATTATTTATAGTTTATATTTCTATTAATATTTGTGTACAATATATACATACAAATTATGTTTATATGTATGATATACATTCTTCATTTTGTTTCTTTGGTTGAAGTCTATTTGTATAAAGCATGTGTATAAATAAATAATTTGGAAATACTTGAAATTCTTTAGGTTATTTTGCAAATTAATTCTGTCTTAAAGAATTGTCTATGCACAATAACAAGCAAATAAGCAAAAATAAAACGCTAGTTGAATGAACCTCCTTAGACTCTGATCCTGAGTTCCTATTGTGAACTCACAAAGACCGTAGAGCCTGCTTAAATTCTGGGGTCCTGTTAAGATATTCCTTTGCTCACAATGGCAGAGTTTTTGTACTGTTTCTTACATTTGTCTCTTTTCTAAAATGTTGTATCTTGCTTAGGTTTTTGGCCTAAGTTAGAAATTAAGGAAGCATATTGAAATTCTCAGTTGTTAATGAAAAAAAAAAATTTCTGGGAAATACCTGCAACATCTCTGAAAATATATTTAAAAAATGTCTTAAGACTTGAATAACTAAATATTTGTCTCTATTAGGAAATGAAGTGTGTCATAGACTGACCCATTAGAATTCAGAATAGAAGAATGGAAATCATTCAGAATGAACTAAAGTGTCTGGTGAGGCAATATAATAGCTATACTCATTGCTGTCAAAACCCACCAATCACAGCATCTGAGAGGTGACCTTATTTCATCAAATACAGAAAGATTGTCCTTGATATTTTTCTTTTGTGACTACATAGAATGATGTGTCTATCACTTGTGGTGAGAATAATAACAGATCCTAGCTCAAGCCTAAGATGAGTGTACACTGTTGAGACCATAAGTGGGGTGAACATAATTGATAGCTTTCATACTTAGTTATGTTCCTCAGATTCAACCAGTGTATTGAGGCTGGCATTAAGACTACTCAGGAAATATTGTGGCTATTCAGTGGGGATAATTACTATGAGTGATATTCATACTGTTTTTGAGTGCCCACAGTATATTTGAATATTGTTTGTCATAAGAATCATATTTCATCCTACTTTGCCCATATATATATATATGTGTGTGTGTGATATAATTTAATATAATATAATATAATATAATATAATATAATATAATATATATGAATATATTTTTCATTGTAAATAAATATGTTACAGTTATTTATAGGTTACATATAGGTTATAGGTTGTAAATATAAAAGTATACATATATATTTTTTTTTCAGTGATTCTTTTAAACACACCTATATAACCTGAATTCAGGGAGTAAAAATACATTCTTTTCTTCCTATTGGTATGCAGACACATTGAATTTATTAACTAAAACATGTTTATTCAATTTTACCCATTGTTTGTCTTGTTTTTAAATTATAAGTTAGAAGTTATCATTAAGAAAATAATACAAGATGAGTTCTTAATATGAAATAAACATAAATGTCATGAACTTTATATGAATTTATAAAAATGTCTGACCATGAATATATGTACTTTGATATGGTACAACTTAACCTAGGCATGCAATAAGTTATTTAAAAATAAGAAAATTACAATTTATTTGTGTAAACGCTTAGAACTTTCTCATAACTTTTTTTTGTGATTTTTGTATTACAAAGATATAAGAAAATGGCTTTATCTTTTCTAGTTTGAATTCTAATAATTTATTCAGAGTTGCTGCTTCATGTGACAGGTTGATATTTTGATAAATATAGAAATATTTTCATTGGATTTGGCATTCATTTATTTACTGATATATTTTTCTTTATTTTAACCAATATATAAATGATTTGCTTGACCTTAAGGTAAAAGACAGTAGATGGATCCATTCTTAAGTTTTTGCTATTATTTTTTACAGACAAGCAGAGCTCTCGGCCTGGCTAGGCACACCTCGAGCAGAATAACACACCTTTTCATTAAGTTCTTAAAAGAGGATTGGTTTTGTCAGTGTTGAGTTCAAATTTCTTTCAATAGCATTGTCAAGCCTGAAGCTAAGCAATAACTTTCCTGATACACCCATGCTTTGTAGTTGAAGCTTTCATGGGTTTGTACTTTAGGCTGACAATTAAAAAGATGAACAACATCGACAAAATAGAGGTAGATGTAAAATACGATATTAGCTGAAGACTACAATATTCTGGCTGTGAAGATAGCCTAACATGAGAGACTCTTGTCTGGGTTGGAAATTTCACAAGTGAAGAAGAGTTTCTCAGACTTCTTCTTTCTTTCTCTTTGCTTCCCAAATTTGCATAAGTGTCAATGACACAAAATTTTTTCTACCAATTGTTCTAAACTAAACATATCTGACCTGAAAGGAAAACATAGAAAGAAGTAATCAAAACAAGCATGTTCCATGTGGGTTTTAGAAGAGAGTAGAACAACTTTTGTATGAGGTTTATATATTTTACCTAAAGCTAAAATGAAACAAAAGTCCATGTAGCTGATGTTCACACATTAATTTTGTCTTGTTTCTATTCTATTCTATTCTATTCTTTTTTCTTCTCTTTTCTTTCTTTCTGTTTTTGCTTTAAACTTAGTTATAAAGATTTTGTCATTTCTGGGTGTGTGCAGCATGGTGGTGAGAGTTTATGTGCACTATTTGAATGTAGGATCCCAGAGCAGACAGAAGAGGACATCATATCTCCTGGAAATAGTTGTAAACTGCCATTGTAGGTATTCTTAATAGAACTTAGATTCTTTGCAACGTTAGTACAAACTCTTAACAGTTGGATCATTTATCCAACTCCTGCTTTAAATGTATCGATTGTTGTCTGAACAGCTAATTTTTTGAAGCAGTTATTCATGATTCATCACACTCCGTAATACACATTTTACTACACTACATTTTCCCATACATCTTGGGTATGTGATATTTTGAACACAGTTAAGGAGAAAAAAATCTCCTTAGGTAACAGTGAGCTTTACTAATGCTTAAATAAGTATTTTCAAAACTTTCTGAACATCCACAGTCATAAACAATTATAGCAGCTGTTATATTGATATTGTTGTTGGTGATGATGTTTTAAGCTGATATAAAAGACAGACCTGCATAAATATCTCTTAAAACTAAAGTACCAAAAAGGTTTTGAAAACATTAGCCCAGTTGTAACAAGTGCTTCATGATCTATTGTCATATTTTGATTCTGTTGTTAATATTTTAAGATAATTTCAGAAGAAGGGCCAGAGTTTTACTTACTGTACTGTGAGCACCATTTCTGTGGACTCAGTCCCTCAGTTTCCTTTTGCTTGAGGTTAGTGTGCTTAGAATTCAGTAGCCAGAGATATTTCAAAATGTTGGTCAAAGAAAGAATTTTCCTAACAGTGTCTGTAGTATTAAGCCTGTAGAAGACATTTATCACTTTTGATGAAAGATGATATTATGGCCTACAAGTTTTACTGAATCTTGTTCCAGAACAGAACTCTTTGGGGCCTTAATCTGATACTATTTTAACTAGAAATGATTTAATTTCAAAAGCATATTGATTCTCCACATGCACAGATGATAACATACCCAAGTGAAGACAGTGGGCTTGTGAGCAGTTCTACCAATTATTGATATTAGTATTGATCATTTTGGATTATTGTGTATACCATGTGCCAATGTCAAGATATCATTTCCCTTGAAATGAATACTTAGGTAACTTATTCTTCTCTGGGCATAGATTCTTTTCAGATCAACTGCCTAAAAATATCCAGGAGAATATATGTTTCTGTTTCACAAATCCATCTAGCTGGTACTTGTCTCAGTTCCCATACTATGCTGTTTTAAAACATCAGTTTTGTGTTCTCTTTGAATTATAAGTTCTAGGACTGCATGTAGCAGTAATTGGCTACACCACTTTGGCTCCAGGAAGGTTGCATGTATGCACCCTCTGATGAGCAATCTGAATTTGCAAATGGAACACACACACACACACACACACATACACACACACACACACACACACACACACACACACACACACACACACA
>JADRCH010000018.1:6375018-6557382 GCA_019843965.1 Rhynchomys soricoides | reverse complement strand
ACACACACACACACACACACACACACACACACACACACACACACACAGAGGCTATCTCAAAGGCTGGCCACTTGTAATCCTCCCAACAGCTAGCACACATTTCACTCCTGGAATCATGGCTTAATACCTTCTAATTCTATAGTTTATCTTTGTTAACCTGGGTTCTTCTGGATGGCTCCCTAGTCTTTGTTACCCAATATGATTCTGGGCAGCCCTCCTGAGGGCCACATTCCTTCTCACCTACATCATTTCAGATGATTTTCCTTCTGCAGCTCTAAATCTGATCCATCTCCCTCCAAATCATGGTGATTCCCTCTTCCTCTATTCCAGTTCCTAACCTGCACAATCTAAAAGTTCTGCTCCTCTCTCTCTGCCCAGTCATTAATTGGCTGTTGGCTCTTTAATGATTGGTCAAAAACCAATTGGGTACAAGGTTCTTAGGCATTTCAGCACGCAGATTACTGATTAATTTAAAGCAATCCCCAACATCTCACTTGGTTTTTGTTTGTTTGTTTCTTTGTTTTTTGTCATTCCCAAATTTTATTTGAAATAACTAAAGAATAAAAATAAAAAAATAAAAAAATCTGTCTTTTAAGAGCACTGGGCCTGGGGGGAAAGACCCATAGTCCCAGCCTTACTTGAGAACCTAAGACAGGACAAGTTTGGGGTTCATCTGAGCTACAGAGTGAGTTCTAGGTCCTAGGTCTGTAACTTTAATTTTTTTCAAATCATATCCTTTTTTAATTGTATACTTTCTGTATTTACATTTCAAATGTTATCCCTTTTCCTGATTTCCTCCCAGAACCCCCCTATTCCATCACCCCTCCTCCTGCTTCTATGAGGGGTGTGCCGCCACCCACTCTCCCACTCCTGCCTTCATACCTTCAAATTCCCCTACACTGGGGCATTGAGCCTTCACAGGACCAAGGGCCTCTTCTCTCATTTATGGCCAACAAGGCCATCCTCTGCTATATATATGGCTGAAGCCATGGGTCCCTCCATGTGTACTCTCTGGTTGGTGGTTTAGACCCTGGAAGCTCTGGTTGGTTGATATTGTTGTTCTTCCTATGGGGTTGCAAACCCCTTCAGAACCTTCAGTCCTTTCTCTATCTCCTTCATTGGGAACCCAGTGCTTAGTCCAATGGTTGACTGTGAGCATCCACCTCTGTAAATGTCAAGCTCTTGCAGAGTCTCTCAGGAGATAGCTATATGAGTCTTCTGTCAGCAAGCACTTCTTGGCATCCATAATAGTGTCTGGGTTTGGTGACCTTATATGTGATGGATCCCCAGGTGGGGCAGTCTCTGGATGCCCTTTCCTTCAGTCTCTGCTCCACATATTTTCTCCATATATGCTCCCATGAGTACTTTGTTCCCTCTTCTAAAAAGGACTGAAGCACCCACACTTAGATCTTCCTTCTTTTTGAGCTTCATTTGGTCTGTGATTTCTATCTTGGGTATTCCGAGCTTTTGGGCTAATATCCACTTATCAGTGAGTGCATACCATGTATGTTCTCTTGTGAATGGATTATCTCACTCAGGATGATATTTTCTAGTTTCATCCATTTGCCTAAGAAATTCATGAAGTCATTGTTTTTAATAGTTGAGTACTCCATTGTGTAAATATACCACATTTTTTGTAGCCATTCCTCTGTTGAAGGACATCTGGGTTCTTTCCAGCTTCTGACTATTATAAATAAGCAGCTATGAACATAGTGGAGCATGTGTCTTATACATCTCACCTTTTCTGTCCAAATTAAAATAAAAGCTCTTATCTCAGACATATATTGAGCATAACTGTAAAATTATGTAAATTGCAAAGTATAATATACAGTTAACCTCTAATCCATCATATTTGTCAATTAGATAAAGAACTCTACCACCTATCCTAACTAAAAAGATTATAATTCTATACTTGAATTATGTTCTGATTTTAGCCTGTATCACCAGCTGAAAACCATTCTTTTAACTCTATATCAACTCTCTTGATGCTAAGCAAATTGACTTTGATTATGAGAATAAAACTAGTCTTCAACTCCATCAGAAATTTGAGAACATATTAAATATTCCCTGATTATTTAGGAAGCACAGTAAAACATCTTCCAAAACTTAAATAAACTGTAGAGACAGCTAATTTCTTGGACAATTCCCTATTCCTTAAAACATTGGAGTATATGTTTTCAGCCTTTTGGCCCAAAACCATCTGGCAGCCATTTAGAAGACCTTGAAATGAAAAAGGAATATGAAGGACTAGCTTACCCTGTTTTGCAGAGCTTAGCAGTCAACTATCTCACATCTGTTTGTGCTTTTTGGACAGTATTTTGTCTGTAGATGATATAGGCAATTTCTGCCCAGTAGCTAGCCTGTCACAATAAGTAATCTCACCTTGAGTTAAAGATGCTCAATATCTTCTTTGAACCATGAAGGGAGTACTGTCAAGAGCCGATAGGTCTCTAATTAAAATTTCTAATAATAATGATATAATTAAATCTCAGATTCTCTGGACTTCTCATATTTATAATATATATGCCTTGTTTTATTAAATGAGTTACATAGACACAATGCCTATCTAAGAGTAAACATATTCATTTCAAATTTTATGTCAATATACAAAGATTTATACCAATGAAAACAATAATATAAATATATTTTTTCACAGAACTTTAATTTTATATCAACCTATCTATAATTTGTAAAATAAACATAACCAGTTACCCAAACCCAAGGAATTGGGCTGATGACTTTCCACAGCTTCTTCCTGCTAAATAGGTGAGGTGTGTGTGTGTGAAATTCTTTAAAGGGATTGGGAGGGGTAAGAAAATTAGAAAAATTGGTTAGACATAAGAAAGCTAGGTTTAGCATCTACCATCCAGTCTCTGTATGCTTAGAATGCTCAGTACTTTATTGAAGTTCTGACTGGATCCTTCTGAAAGGTTGGATGAAGTAAGGTCATCTGAAATCAGTAGTTACTCCTGAAGCTGTTCTGGAAGCAATCTCTAGAGAGCATCAGGAAGCAGGAGCCTGGAAGAGCAGGACAGTTAACATCTCTGAGGATGATTCTTGTCAAAGCTGTATATTCTATAATGTATGAATTTTACAACCAAAATTTTAGTACCATTAAGATATTATTATGGATTGTGCATGGTGCACAGATCAGATAAGGATAAATGTTTGCTCATTGTTTGAGCAGGTGAAAGACAACTGTATTTTTATAAGTTAATTTTATCAATATCCAATTGTAATAAATCTCTACCCATGTAATCAGAAAGAGTGTACAATGAATCTTAAGGATTCTATAACCAACAAAATTTATTCTCTCATTTTAGCTGAGGTTTTGGCTAGAGATATTTTTAGGCCTAAGTCAGTTACTGGGCTGTTCTCACGTCGAGGAATCATCAGATCAAGTTTCCTGTCCTGTTTGATTTTCTCTAAATTTTCTTTTCAGTAGCCAAGATCCTCAGGGGTCTTCTTGTGTCGTATCTGATCCATATTATTCCTTTCCTGTCAACACAAATACAGAATAGAATGTCCTTGATACAATAACCAAAAATCATTAAAGGTATAGCTTGACCTCTCTCCCAGAGGAATTTTAACATAACCACCAAACTCATAACCACACATTTTGATAATTAAAGCAATTCAAAGCAATCTAAAAAATATTAATCATTGAGACAGTGCTTCTTCAACATCTGCTTTTCAACCTATAATTTAAGATCAAAAGTCTCAATATTTTATACACATATGTATAGTTAAATCCTCCCTACTATGGAAATTAATATCTCTGTGGGTACATATGGTAGTATGCCCCTTTTTCTTTATATAATTCTCAAGGCCTAAGTTTTTACTGTCTAGATAAAAGATAGGTTAGGCTTCCTATCCCCTCTTTTTTGACCTAAATTTTAAGGATAGAAACTCTCAATATTTATTATCTGTGTCTACTTACCCTATAATTCTATTTCCAGGCTCTATTTACATCATACCAGGCAAAAGGAGTCCCACAAATTCCATGTTCAAAGATCCCGAGTATTTTTCCTGGCAAGACTTAAAAATTTTTAATGCATTTTTTTCATTCAATCTTCCTAACTTCTCCCTTCTTGTTGGACCTCATGATTGTGGTCTAGCCGTGAGCTGTGTCTTCATTGCTGACCACCTCAGCTGACTAGCCCCAGCCTGGGGCCACAGCCATCTCCATGGTGACAGCCCTCAGCACCCCGTCTGGGGACAGTGGAGTGGGCAGCGGAGCTGAGGCAGCCTGTCTGTTGGTCCAGGTGACAAGAGCAGCACTGGCACTGGCACAGGGAGGAGAGAGTTCTGGCTTCCTCTTTAGAGAGGCCCCTGCTCCATAGGGGACACTGATGGTCCAGGTTGCACCTCTCTTTCACACAGATGGGGAGTGCTGCATGTGGCCTGGGGAAGCCCCAGCCATAGTTGGTGGGGCACAGTCTGCAGCAGCAAGAGCAGCTCCCTTATTCCTCACTGTCTTGCCAGTCTGCCTTCCTGCACTGGGTGCCATGTTGCTATGCCAAGCTGGGGCTTCAGCAGCTCTGGGCAGGCTTGGCTGACAGCTCAGCATTGGGGGTGTTCTCCTCCTCCTGCTGTCCCAGGGGTGAGATGGTGGGAGTCCCGGGCAGTGGTAGTGTTGGGCCCAATTTTGACCCTGGTTTGGGCTTTGAGGACAAACTCAAGCCTAGCTAGAGTTCTGAGAGCTGTCTCAGTCACTTCTGTATAGGGGTGACTCAGCAAGACCTGTTTGGTCCTCCCTGTGCCCTGCTGATGCTGATGTGGAGCTTTGCTATTGGCTCTGTCAGTTACCTCTTTGCCTTCCCTGCCTCCTATGTCATCTCTCCCCATACCTAAGTGCCCACCCCCTTTGCCTCTTCTATATAAGTGAGAGGTTGATACAATAAAGTTGAGTTACTGCTTTGACAAGACTCCAGGCCTGGGCCTGGGGTGTTTCTTTTGGTCTGCTGACACTCGCCATCCAACTCATCCCTGGACAGACTGGGCTGAACTGGGTTCTCTCTTCTCGCCTGGACCTGCAGGCAAGAAGCCAACACTTTCTAACCTTAAAGAGAATTAAATCAAATGTATAAATCATTATCATTTATTTATCTAGTGGCTGGAAGCAGGCAGCTTTTATTATCTGTTTCTCAGTGCCTTCCTCTAGCATCAGGTCAGGGAACCAGCCAACCTCTTTGTACAGTAAAGGCTCTCAGCATCTCTAAGATTGGGCTCTCTTTGGTGACTGTGTTCTGTTGTTCTAGTTTCATGACTTGTGTGGGAACCATGTGACCTGGCTATGCTAGCTGGGAAAACACTTCTCCCCTTCTTCTAGACTTATTTCAACTGAGTGTGTGTTCTATCCCAGAATCTCTAAATTATTTTTAATAGTGAATTCATGCTTACCACACTGAGCGCCATTCTGTAGTGATACACACACCTGCCCAGGAGTGAATTGCTTTTGCAAATGGAACACACACACACACACACACACACACACACACAGGCTAGCTCAAAGGCTGGCCACTTGTAATCCTCCCCATAGCTAGCACACATTTCACTCTTGTATTCTTGACCTAACACCCTCTAATTCTATATCTTATATTTGTTGCCCCGGCTCCTTCTGGGCAGCTTCCTAATCATTGCTGCCCAATATGCTTCTGGGAAGCCCTTCTGATGGCCACATTTCTTCTCACCTACATTTCGTGTGATTTTCCTTCTGCAGCTCTAAATCTGATCCATCTCTCTTTGAATCATGGCAACCTCCTCTTCTTCTCTGCCTACCCTGCACAATCTAAAAGATCTACTCCCCTCTCTCTGTCAAGTCAATTGGCTGTTGGCTCTTTATTGATCAATCAAAAACCAGTTGGGGACAAGGTCCTTCAGCATTTCAATATGTAGATTCCCAATTAATTCAGAGCATTACAACCAATTCCCAACAATCATCATAATATGACAAATATTTAGCCTATACAAAGCTCATTTTTTCTTCCCTATTCTATCAGGGACCTCACCAATTGGAATAGTACTTCTGGAATTAAGGGTGGGTATTCTCACCTCAATTAACCTTCACAGAGATACCTAGGAATTGTTCTCATGGTGAATGTTATATCCCATTAAATTGGCAAATAAGACATCATACTATCTTTAAACTGTAACTGTAAATAGAATACTATAAAGTAGTGTTTAAAGAGTATAAAATAGTAGCTGCATGAACTATTAGTTATTATTTATTATCATCATGAAGGCCATCATACTGTGTGCAGTTTTATGTTCTGTTCTCTTGTATGACACACAATTGGTTTGTTCATATCAGCATTACCCATTACTACATAGATTTGAATGATATGTTGCTCTTAAGACTTTGAAATCATGACCTCATAAGACTGGACTCACTAGGTAGCAGAGACTTTTCTACTCTATAATGGATCCTCTAATATGGTCTGTCAGACAGTCATGCAATGGTTCAGGTACTTTGTAAAGTCTGGTTTCTAAGGCTATTTTGTGAGAATTCTTTACTTTTAACACTAACAGAAAACAGGATTTTCTGAGGCAACATTTGATACATTTAAAATTATTGTGCTGATAAAATAAGGACTCTGCACTCCTTGGATCATGAAAGTCCTTGAAATCATTTTTATAATCCATTCATCATCAGTTTTAAATCAATGATCAAGTGCTTTAACAATGAAATTAATTTCAGTCTAGTTGAGTAACTTCACCACAAAGATTGAGAAAATATCTACCATATTACAAAATGATGTTTTTACCTATTTTCATTGAGCCTCACATACCTAGTTTATACTTTGCTAATGCAACCTTTTGGTCAGGTGACTCCTGAAGCCTGAGATTAATAATGTACTGCATCAAAAACCTGTAACAGAAGCTAAACCTTTGACCTTATTGTATCAAAATAGTAATTTATGTCAGATAGACCTTGATAACACTATTAAAATTGTTCTCAACCTTGGAAAAGCTAATTAAAGAGTGAAGATTCCTGTATTACTTTACCAAGCAGGGTCCCACAGTGCCTATTATCTTCCAGATTAAATACAGTAAAATTTCCAACACATTAGGGAAATCATCAAATGAAGCATGTTTGGCATAGGATGTGTTTATATAGGGAACTTATTAAAACAGCAGCTTTCCCCTGTCATTTAGAAAGTGAAATGACACTTTGACCCATCATTTTCTTTACATGGTGACAGTACAGATTGTGTTTTGGGAACTTATGAAACTTGGCTAAGGTCACAACTGGGTCCTGCAATCTTGTCCAAGATTAATTTTTCCAATATATTTTGTGGGTGTAGAGAGGATCAAAGGGAACATGTAGGTCACACTAGTGTCTGATGAAATTTTCCTGTGACACCTGCTGCCTGTCCCACATTTTTCAATGTAGAAATCTTTTAATGTTAATGTACCAAAATATTTTGCATGTTACATTAATTACTACAGAATAAATAAAACCCTGAAAGCCCTACACCATTTCTAAATTTTCTGAGTCCTAACTACAGCTGGGAAATAAAGGCATATTTTGCACTAAAACTTTTTTTTCAACATTTCATATTAATTAAAGGGTAAGACACATTTGGCAATGCTATTAAAGTAATTTGTAATTCCAAGACTTCAGACTGTCAACACTTGGTCAAAATAATCTCCAGTCTTTTTAATAAATCTCATGATTAGTTCACACAGTATTATTGGATTTCTTCTCTAAAGTAGATGTGGTATGTAGGGCATTTAAAAAATGGTTTATTCCCTTGTGACTCAAATAATAAGTGGAGAGCAAAAACCAAGTTTATATGAGCTTGAAACTTCCAAAGTACCATTTTAAATAAAATAAGTTACATCGTCAAAATATTTTATAAATAGTACATATATATAGATAAGTTAAGTTTTAAATTTTAAGTATCATCCTTAAAGAAATGTGTAATTTATAAGAGGAAATGATGACTGAGGCTCTCCTTACTTTCTTTGCTGGTTTATTCACAGTTTAAGATAGAAGCACTATCTGAGGGTCCACCAAACTGAGTTCCAGAGAGGTTGTATCAATTTGCATTCCCACCAGCAATGGAGGAGTGCTCCTCTTTCTCCACATCCTCACCAACATCTGCTGTCACCTGAGTTTTTGATCTTAACCATTCTGAGTGGTGTGAGGTGGAATCTCAGGGTTGTTTTGATTTGCATTTTCCTGATGACTTAGGATGTTGAACATTTCTTTAGGTGCTTCTCAGTCATTCAAATTTCCTCAGGTGAGAATTCTCTGTTTAGCTCTGTTTCCCATTTTTTGATAGGGTTATTTAGATCTCTGGAGTCTAAGGTTTTGAATTCTTTGTATACATTGGATATTAGCCCTCTATCAGACGTAGGATTGGTAAAGATCTTTTCCCAATCTGTAGGTTACTGTTTTGTCCTATTTACAGTGTTCTTTGTTTTACAGAAGTTTTGTAATTTTATGAGGTCTCATTTGTGGATTCTTGATCTTAGAGCACAAGCCATTGGTGCTCTGTTCAGGAACTATTCCCCTGTGCCCATGTATTCGAGAGTTTTCCCCACTTTCTCTTCTATTAGATTCAGTATATCTGGTTTTATGTGGAGGTCCTTGATCCACTTGGACTTGAGCTTTGTACAGGGAGATAGGAATGGATCAATTCGCAATCTTCTACATGTAGACCACCAGTTGAACCAGCACCATTTGTTGAAGATGCTATCTTTTTTCCACTGGATGGTTTCAGCTCCTTTGTCAAAGATCAAGACACCATAAGTGTGTGGGTTCATTTCTGGGTCTTCAGTTCTATTCCACTGATCTACCTGCCTGTCACTGTACTAATACCATGCAATTTTTATCACTAAGTTGGAAACAACCCAGATGTCCCTCAACAGAGGAATGGATACAGAAAATGTGGTACATTTACACAATGGAATACTACTCAGCTATTAAAAACAATGACTTCATGAAATTCGCAGGCAAATGGATGAAACTTGAATATATCATCCTGAGTTAGGTAACACAGCCACAAAAGAATGAACACAGTAGGAACTCACTGATAAGTGGTTATTAGCCCAAAGTTTCAACATACCCAAGGGTAACTTCACAGCATCCATTGGGCTGAGTGTGAGGTCCCAGATGGAGGAGTTGGAGAAGGGACTGAAGGAGCTGAGGGAGTTTGCAGCCCCAAGGAGGGAGCAACAGTGGCAACTGACCTGACCCCTGGATGCTCCTGGAGACTGGATCACCAGCCAATGAATACACATGGAGAGACCCATGGTGCTGGACACATATGTGGCAGAGGAGGGTCTTGTTAGCCATCAGGGGGAGCAGAGGTCCTTGGGCCTGAGGGTGTTAGATCCCCAATATAGGAGAATGCCAAGGAGGGAAGACAAGAGTGGGTGGGTGGGTTGGGGGAATACCTCTATACTGTCAGGGGGAGGGGGAGGGAATAGGGAGGTTCCAAAGGGGAGATCTAGAAATGGGGAAACATTTGAAATGTAAATAAAATATGAAAAAAAATAAAGACAACAGCAGTCAAAAAAAATGGAAGCACTTTGATAAGAGATGGTCAATACTGACTCATATTCTTTGAATATGTTAAACACATTATATTGTAACTCTTCATATTTCTTAACAAACATTTTTAACCACAAAATGCTCATGCTTTGGGGAAATGTTGACTAGTCCTTGTTGCAACAATCTTTTATTTCTTACTATTGTCCTCCTAGATAGTAGGACTTATATTCATTCATTCTTACCTGTTTTCATTTTTAGGGTTTTTTAAAAAAAATTTTACAACTGTTTTTTCTTTTTGATTTATCCCATGTGTATGTGTTTGTGTGCTTCTCAGTATAGAACTTTATGAAATAAATCTATAAAATGGATTTTTATGTTTTATTATGTATCTGGCATGCATTAATTCATTTAGTTCTTCCAGCAATCCAAGAGAGCAAAAATTACTGATTTCCTTATTTTGTAGAAGTATTTTAGCTTTAGAAGAATTGAATATTTTCCTGAAAATATCTGTAATCTCAGTATGTAAGCTATGTTATAGTTTGCAATGAGACAGTAATCCAAATATGATGATAAATGTGTATAGGAAAGGAAAGGAATCATTCTAAAAGGCTCTTAGCAGGACAGAGCTTCAAAATGGGGGTCTACTTTGTCTTCGTGCAAACCATTTACTTAGGCTTGTCATGTAGAAACACACAAACACATACAGAGAGAGAGAGAGAGAGAGAGAGAGAGAGAGAGAGAGAGACAGAGACAGAGACAGAGAGAGACAGAGAGGGACAGAGACAAAGGCAGGCAGACAGACACAGACAGTGAGACACACAGACATGGAAAAAGACCCATGGAGTTACAAAATAGTTGAGATGATACTGGGCTTGATTGAAATGAATAGTCCTGATCAACATTAGTAGGAACTTCAAACTACTGTGACAGTTACTTCCTATATTTTACATGAGGAAGTAAACTTAACAAAACATGAGAATAATCCCAGGTGATCACATCTTATGTGAAGAAATTATAATGTGAAATAATACACTGCTTAAAAACTATGCAATTTCAGAGATAATTAAGTTTGCTAATGAATGTTTTTAAATGTTTAGTCAAATTTCTAGGGTTCGATATAGGGTATAAAAGGACAAAAGCACAAAAAATTATACAAAGGTACTTAAAATCATCACAATTATGTGTTAGACAAGTACACATTTTCCCAATCTGTTGTGTCCTTACCTGGGAAAACCAGCAAAACAAGAAGAAAAAAATACTGAGAAGGTAATTATTACCATTAAATTTCTAGTGATTATCTTAGAAGAAATAACAAACTCTGAAGATGAAACTATGTGTGTGTGTGTGTGTGTGTGTGTGTATGAACTTAAAATTAATTAACAAAAGAAAAAATATTTTTAAGAACAGAAGACCCTCTTTTTTTCTCTCTGGGTTTTCTATCCCAACCTGGAGCCGTTTCTGTTGGAAAAATGATTTTATCTTAGTCATTGAGTTTTAGAGATAGACATAACTTAAAACTCATCAGTATCTTGAAACTTTTTCCCTTTCAGCCAATATCGACTTACAGTGAGGGGTGGAAAGTGCCTTGTAAAAACACACAAAACAAGGAGATGAAGGTCTAGGTTTTTTCCCTTCTCTGTAGAGGGCTGTACAACGATTGGAGCAGACATTAGGAAATTAGATGAAATGGCAGTGTTAAATCCATTAACCAGTCTGAGTTCTGCAGTGAAAAATGACATAACTTTTTACAGTTTGGGTGAAAAAATTGAATATGTGGCTAGGATCTTTAACTCCTCTGTGGCTTACTCCCCTCATAAGTATTTGCTAAAGTTTCACCATATGCACTTACTTGGCTCATGATTTGGATCACATGTAAAATTTATTTAACAGGTATAGTCTCAAATCAGGTTAAGCCACAAGAGGTCTTTCTCCATTTCCTTGGTAGGTATACTCTCCTTGTATTTATCAGGATTTTCAGGGACTTGGTGTATTTTGATTTTTGTCAATCTCAATCTCTCTCTCTCTCTCTCTCTCTCTCTCTCTCTCTCTCTCTTTCCTTCTTCCTCCTCTCCTTCTCCCTCTCCCTTTCTGTCTTCCTCTCCCATCCCCGCTAGTCCTTCCCCTCTCCTCCTTCCCCATGCCTCTCCCTCTCCACCCCCATGTGTGTGTGTGTGTGTGTGTGTGTCTGTGTGTGTCTGTGTGTCTGTGTGTCTGTGTTTCTGTGTGTGTTCATGTATGAGCTTTTGAACTTTTTGTTTTGTTTAATGCTGGGTATAAAGACATTTCATTGTAGATTTAAAAGCAAGTTAGAAAACATAATTATTTAGTCTTTTTCACTTTGGACTGATATGCTTTATTAAAGTTCAAAGTAACAATGTATGTTATAGCAAAGCACAGAGAAGAAACAATTCTTATTACCTAAAGAAGTTGGATTTCAAATTTTGATTTTACTTAAGATGAGTTTTGCAAATGAATGTTCTTGTGGTAATTCGGTATAAGTCAACATGAAATGCTACTGTTTTTCTCAGAAGGTAAAACTCTTCACAGGATTATCAACGTGAATCATAAGCTTTAGATGTGCTTTGAGGCTTCTCAAAACTAAAGTTGAAGGACCTGTATTATTATTATTATTATTTATTTTTATTAATACTAGATCTCATTTCTGAGGAGGCTCCATTTCTAAAACAGATAGGCTTCATTGAAGCAAGATGTACCACTCAAAATCTTTGTGATGACATCTCATAATATTGTCAATATAGTACCAGAACTAGTGGGAGAACTTACTAGATCTATACACAGAGACATGTCCACCTCAATTATGGTCTAGAGTTGTCCCTGTGATAGAGAGGGTGACAATAATTTTATGTGAAAGAAACTAGCTCTCACAGTTTTAACCAGCAGAAATCAATGTATTAGGAGACTGAGAAATCTCCTGAAAGTGGAAAGCCTAGGCAGTTCAGTTTTTAGTTTTAGTCTATTTAGAGATTTACTCAAAGTCACATCACCCCATAAGATATTATTTATTCAGTGAGTGCATGTTTGCATGCATGCTTGCTTGCATGCGTGTGTGTGTGTGTGTGTGTCTGTATGGGAATAGAACATCAGATTTGCTAGAGGTGGAGTCATATGGTATAGAGTTGGGAGCCACCTGATGGGGACTCTGAGCTGATTTCAGGACTTACAGAAGTGCAGGAAGTTCTCTTCATCACTGAGCCATGTCAGAAGCCTTAGATTCCTCTTGTTGATTTCTTCCTTTGACTTTGATTTGGAACCTTTTGCAGCTGCCAAAACTGAAGCAATTATTTACCTCAATTCTGAAATACACAGGGCATCTTTCTTTCTGTATTGTTTGTATCATTCTTCATGGAAGAGTATAACATCACTACTTCATGTTTGCCCTTAACTACTTTGAGTCGGACTACACAGTTGTGCTCTGTTATGCAGAAACTCTCTCAGCTTACTTTGATACATAGAGCTATGCACTGTGAAGATGTGATTGAAAATGATTTTCCTCAAATGCTTAGGCCTTTTCTTCATTCACAGTGATAAAAATTGGCTACAGGCTGACAGCTGTTATTTCCTCAAAGTTTCACCTAATTATAGACAAGATTTTATTGGCAGATGTACTTTCCATTAAGTTGCATGTGTATTACTAGTGATAAGCCCTTTCCCTGTCAAACTGCATGGCTATACATGATTAACACAGTAATTTTCTTTTTTTATTAATCTTTTTATATGTTTACAATTCAAATGATATCCCTCCCTTCCTGGTTACCCCTCCAACAACCCCCATCCCATCCTCCCTTACCCCTCCCCTTTGTCTCTATAACGGTGCTCCTGCACCCACTCACCTACTCCTGACTCACCCCTCTAGCATTCCCCTACACTGGGGCAGCAATCCTCCTTCCCCTCCCAGTGATGTCAGATAAGGCCATCCACTGCTACACATGTATCTGGAATCCAGGCTTCCTCTTTGGTTGGTGGTTTAGTCCCTGGGAGCTCTGGGTGGTTCAGTTAGTTGATATTGTTCTTCTAATGGGGTTGAAATCCCCTTCAGCTCCATCAGTCCTTCCCTTAGCTCTTCTGTTGGGATATCTGGGCTCAGTCTGATGGTTGGCTGTAAGTATCTGCATCTGTATTGTTCAGATGCTGGTAGAACCTATCAGGAAACAGCCATATCAGGGTCGTGTCAGCAAGCACTTCTTGGCATTAGCCATAGTGTGGGGCTTTGGTGTCTACAGATGGGATAAATCACTAAGTGAGTTGGTTTCTGGATGGGCTATTGTATCCACAAGTATTTATTTTAGTTTCTATGTGCTTGTACTTGCATGTGCCATGGTGTTTGTATAAAGGTCAGAAGGCAACATGGTTGGAGTCAGTTTCTCGGTCGATCATATGTATTCTGAGAGTTTACCCCAATCATGCTAAGACAGCAGGAAACACTCAACTGCCATCTCACTGGCCCCTAAGTAAGTACTTATTGAGTAAGTTCCAAGCAGACTTGTCTAATTTATTTTTGGCAATTTTTGGCAATTTTTGGCATCTTACAAATTCTACTATAAAATTTGAGAAAACTCAGCAAGAATTTTGGTGTTTAAATTTCTCATGGGCAGGGAGTTCAGTAAGCAAGCAAGCAAGAGGGTACACAGGAAAGGATGAAACTGAATCCAGTAAAAATGTCAAGGGCTGACTAAAGTGGTGTTAACACAAAGTCATATAAACAAGGGAGGTAATAGAGAAATCTGTCAGCCAAGTACCATGACATACACTCTCGGCTGTAATAAAACCCCATATACCACATGCTTCCTTTAAAATTAAAATAAAGATGAGTCAGTTTCAAAACAGGTACATCAGGAAAAAAGGCACCTTTTAAAGCTTGAGTAAGTTTAGGCATGAATTTCATGATATTGTCTTGGATCAAATTGTTAAAAATAGTAATGTTTGGTCTGAGGACATAAGCCATTGTTAAATTGTCTGCCTTGCTGGGAGACCCTAGTTTTCATTTCCTGCCCCTCCCCCCCCACAAGTTGACCTCAGAGGTGATAAATTTAACCTTGGAAAGCATGGTTCTTGAGTGAAAGGAGGAAAATAAACCGAAATCCAGGGTAAAGTGAAGGGGAAGATATGTAGAACTTACTTCAGGTAGAGTGTTAGAAACAGACATTAACACACATTCAACAAACAATTCCATAGCAAGAAGGTAAAATACTACCTCTAATGTGTTTGATACGAATTTGGTCTGTGTGCTCCATGTCTGCCAAAGAGAGACCAAGAATTGTCAATAGTTTCAGAATTACATTGAATGTGAGTAGACTTAGGATCAACTTAGCCTTAAGTCCAAGAAAGAAATCATGTGTCTCTTTTTTTCTCTTATATTAATTCAAAATATATTTCATTAAACAAATGACAAAAAATAACCAAGCTTGGATATCATCTTCAGTTCTTTAAAACTTAATTATTTTAAGTTGTTGAAGTATTACAGGTAATTTAGTGTGACTTCAGGAATTATACAAAGCACAAGGTAAACAGCCAACAAAAAGTGCTTTTGAGTTGTTTTAGCAAATGATGGGAGTAATTATTTAAACTGATTTTGCTCTAAATACTCATGATAAATCAGGGTACTATAACTAGAGAGAATAATATTTAGTATTTGTAAAAATTCTATTTTGAAACCTACACTGATTTGCACAGAACTCTAGCTATAACAATATATTGATGTTGATGTTTCTCTGGGATATTTTGAGTTTTGGCAACATTAAAAGTCATTAAAGATATGGAAATTAAATTTATCAATAGAATACTATCAAGTTCTAGCAATCATTATCACGGCAATTTTGACCCTTCTACATAAAATGATGCTTAACAAACATTTCAGTAAAAAGTGAAAACACAAATAAAGAAAATCAAGTAAGACTTCTAATTTCCACAAGAGTATAAATTCAGTCTTACCAATTTCATTGTTTTCAGTATTCAAATAGTTTGAAGATATTTGTTCCTCACATGTCAAGATGTATACTCATTGGGCTTTTTTAAAATCAGCATTTTCCCTGTCCCCCCCCTCAAAAAATCATAGGTCCATCTTAGTCCCTCAACACTGTTTCTTTTGATTCTTAAGTTGAATACATGAGATATATTTTTATATATGCAATGAAAATCTATATATATTTAACTTGTACCAAAAATAATTTTGGTTTGTATCTTATGTGTGATATTAATCCATTAACTATGGGAGTGGAGAGTAAGTATCATGCCTTACTCTTTTGATTAATATTCTTCTATATATTATGCTAAAGAAGAGTCCTTTAAAAATTCAAGTGTTAAGGAAATTTAGTTAATAGTTATCTATAAATTGCTAACAAGAACAACAATTCTAAGCTTTTATCTAGCCTATTGACTATCCATGTTTTATTCTGTTTCTACTTTAGTTACATGGTAGAGAAGAAGCACCTACTCCACAGAACACCTGTTATAACTTTAGAACAAAAAGAAATACTTCTATGGCTGCCATGGCTCTTCCCCTTACAGCATGGGACAATAAGAATTCATACCAGGGCCAAACTATTGCTATAGGTCCATTTCACCAGCTGCTACCCAAATTATTTAGTTTAGTTTACATGTAAAAAGAGAGAGAGTGAAGAGGCTTCTAGTTCCAAGGCTGTCTGAATATGAAACTTACGGATGCTGGCTTATCTTTCTAAAGCTCTTCAGAAATAAAGATTGAAATCTTTCTGCACATTGCCCACATTCCAGTATTGCTCACTTTTAAATCTTGCTTGCCTCTTTTGTTAGCATTTCTTCAGCCTATAGACTTCTAAACTACCATTGAACTATCAAGTTAATTATACTACCCTAACAAGCAGCAGTGTGTTAAATTTCTTTCCTATAATGGTAGAAAATAACATGCCATCTTTCATATTTCTCTCCCTCGCCTTCTCCACTCCATGTCTGAAGATATTAGGGAAATAATGACTATGTGTGAAGGCATGGCCGTAACCCAGGAGATGAAGCAGGATGGTATTTTAGTAACTTCCATTGATTCAAGACTTGTTGATCTAAGTTTAAACCTGATATTTTTCTTCTGAAATGATGACACATTTTACTGCTAAATATTAAGGAATATGGAAAAGCTGAGAGAGCTTTGAAGTTCAATTGATAAATTATCTCCAGTCCATGTAAAATGATCATGATACAGCTGGCTTACTGTATATTCAAATTCAATTTGCAGCAATAAGAAAATTGCAGCCATGTGTTGAAGTCATAATTTTGTGTGTGTGTATGTGTGGCTATGTGAGTAGGTATGTTCACATGAGGGTACACACACAAGTCCATTCCCAAGATGTGTGTATATCCATTTAAATATTTCCAGTCAACAAAACTGAACCTGCATGATGGGTGCTCAACAGTAGGCTTATAGAATCCTAAATAATCTGACTGCAAGTTGTTAATTTCCCCTGGTATGTTCCAATACTCTTCCAGGGAAATATAGAATTTCTCCCCAGTGAATACTGTTACAATACTCCTAACTTTGTTGCAAGGATTAGAGGAAATGACCATACGATCATTGAGAACAATTATTTCTTCATATCAGAAAACTGAAAACTGAAGTTTGCTGCATGCAGACAGGATATTCTTTCATCCAGGAGCCTGCTTTTACAGTCCTGAGAGTACAAGAAAGTGGGCTGTGTATTCCTCTCAATAGCACATGTCGCACAATGCTGTTTGCATAGTTTAGTTCTTTTTAGCACTTTGCCCATGCTTTCTTTCATAAACTGTGAAATTACTGTCTATTGTTTATGGTAAAATACACAGTTTGTGCTTCACCTTTCAGTTAAAACCATTTCTTTCCCTCCCTTTCCTGAATTCACTCTTCTAGAAATTGAAATTTATCTCTTTGCTAAACTACAAGGCATGCCAAACCCCAAATAGCTAAGGGATCATAATTCAGAAGCCACTAGTTCAGTTTCTTGCATGCAAAGACTGTATGAGTAACCATAGGCATTGGGATACATTTCTTAGAACAGCCAGAAAACTCAGCAGGAAGATGTTGAACTTGCCTGAGAGAACTTACCAGAAGAATTGCTGAGGAAACTGTCCATATTTTACACCATATGGTAAAATGAGCCAGATCCCTTCTAGGTAGCCAAACCTTTTTTTACAAGTAGATAAGTGAGTCCTTGGGACACAGCACTTGCTTCTCACCTTCCTTATGATTTAAGAGAACTGGACTGGGATTTTTAAAGATTTAAATACTAGTCCCTGCTGAAATGTTAACTAACTGTGACCTTGGGAAAGTTGTACACTCACTTAGCCTGTTTCCTTGTCTGAGATTTGAGGGGATTCCAAGAAATGATCTCCATGGCCTTGTCTAGCTCCACATTTCTGTGATTTTGCCCAATAGCTCTTTTCTTACATGGCTTCTTTCCCGGAAAAGCTCACAAGAGGCTTGTGTTTATTCAGCTTTGTTTGTGAGTTGAGTTTGTGTGTGTGCATATGTGTGTATACATGCCTGCCTCTGTGTGTATGTGTGTGCATTCTTATTTGTTATAATTTCACCATTTATAAAAATTAAAAGGAATACTCCTGTGGTCTGTAAAAATGTTTCACATTGAATGCTGTGTGGAGCAGCCAGTTTTCCATTTTAATTCTTCTAAAATATTTGTACATGTAAAACAGGCATAAATTGCAACAAACCTTTCCTGTGAATTGCTGCATTTTGAGTGGTCTGCCCTCTCCACAATGTTGAATTGCTGAGAAAATGGCAGTTTAAATGTGCCCTGCAACCAATTCTGGTATCAGAATAGTATTTGGTGGTTGGCTATGGAAGGAAAGGAAGGGCTGGTGAACAAATGCATCTCATATTCTATGTTGCTTGTCTTTTCTGGGGACATAAAATGAGATCACACCTATTGAAGAGATTGATGTGGATATTCCCATAAGGAAAACTTTCCTAAATGAATGATGGATAGAAAACAGAAGAAAGAATGGGAACACATGTTAGAGAAAAGGAGAAGAAGGTAGTAAAAAGATGAGAAATAGAATACTTAATGGAGAATAAACCAATGAAAGACAGGAAATGATGATGTGCAAGATAAGAAGAAAGGTGAGCATGTGAGCATAAAGTTATAGATTCTTGATAACTATGTGGAGCAGATTTCCTTTTGAAGGACAGAAACTGTACTAAAATAATGATCCATATCAGATTAAGAGGAGGAGGAGGGATTCTGAGCTTTTTCTCAGAGATAAATCCAGTAGAGAAGTCCAAGGAATTACAAACCTGTTTCTAGGAGATATATTTTATTCTGGAAGCACAAAACAATTACAATAAAAAAGATTTGGAATAAGGCTGAGTAAAATATTTGTCTTTATATACCACTTACAATTTGGTTTCAGAAAATAAATCTCCAACAGAGATGAAACTGAAAGCACAGAAACTCAGAGAAGTATGCGATAGTAATTGATATTTATCCCCAAATAAGTTTTATATAGTAGTTTAGTCCACTCCTCCCCCCATACAAATCCAATTCTTGTAGCATAAAGTCCCATTTAGTTTATTTGTCTATTCATTAGATATCCCTTTGAAGTTGATATTATGCTTCAGACTTGGTAGGGTCAGAGGGAAAATGTGATCTTTCTTTTGATATTCCATTTTGAGTCTATGACAAAAATATCAAACATACTTGTCTGAATGTATACCAGTAGTCCTACAGCATCACATAATGAAAAGACAAATATGATTATACTCATCAATTACATTTCTAGAGTATTCACCTGCATTAAATATATCTATAAGTAGAACATGCATTTCAGTCTCATCAGTGAATGGTTTTCTTGTGATATTTGTCTGCAAATCTTCAGTAGTCCTGTACCCCCCTATTTCTGACATCTAGAAGTGTAAAGTGCCCAAGACACCCTAACCTATCATTCTCTCAATCTCTCCCTCCCCCCATGAATTTGATTGTGTCCATTACTTCATATTTCTAGAATGTGCCCACTAATGCTTTCATAATAAAATCCATATGTAAAGTCTCCATTGTCCTACTCTACCTCCCTATAAAACACTGGTCTGAATGTAGGACCCTTCTGTTTTAAGCCCATGGGCTTTTACATAATAGCCTTTCTCAAGCCCACTTTGCTTTGAATTTACTATGTTTAAATTTTCCATTTGAACACAACCAACAATCTCAGTTTCCCTTTATGACTTGCAAGCTGAATCTTCTATATGCTTTAAATACTAACCCTAGACAAATCAAAAATAAACAAAAACTCTGCACAGAAATTACAAAGATATTTGAAATAAAGTTCACTTTGACAATAACATTTAGTGGGAGAGAGGTGTTCCTTTCCATGCAGCTGTTTGAAAAAAAAAAAAAAAAAACAAAACCACCACCACCAACAAAAACAAAACAAAAAAACAACCTTTACTTTAATCTACTTTAAGTTTCTTTCTCTAAACTCTTTCACCATACACTGTTAGCTGATTGTGACTGGTCTTACTATCTGTGCTCTCATTCATGTATTCAATTTTCTATATGAGTAGTGGTTAATCTCTTAAAACCATTATTATGACTATTCCTGAGCATGTTAGAGTTAAATGTCTCACACAGTGCCTGTATGGGCTGGGATGGAAAGAGAGAGGCACGGGCTCGTTCTTCTATTGTATCATAGTTGTTCCCATTGGAGATAGAAGCCAAGGACCCCAAGTCTTCCTCCCAGTTTCCAATCTATGTTTCCTCACATCCTTTTCTTTCCTCATTTTCCCCTTGTTGAAAAGACACTGTAAACATATTTGTCTTATTTCCATGCATTTCTCCCTCTAATTATGTAAGTATTTCCTAAATATAGTAAAAAGGACTTCACCCATTAACTCCAAAACTCCTTAACAACCATGGGGAATGAATGCTATCCTTTGTTACACTTTTATAGATGAGTAAACTGAGACTTTGAGGGACTCAATTATTTCCCTACGATCCCACAGCAAATACCCAATGAAATCAAATCATATGTCCTCCAAACCAGCTTTACACAACACTACTGTGTTGCGTGTAATAGAATTATGATTTTTAATTTTGTTAAGTGATTTATTTTTTTCTCTACCAAATTATAATGTAATAATGTGTGTGGTTAATTCTGAAAAGAAAATGGAAAAATTATCCAGAATGAGAAAATAGTAAAACTTCAGGAGATTCAGAGAATGTCATTGGAATTTATCTTAGTTCTGATGATTGGGTTGTCAAGGATGTCTGCCTTAAGTGAACTCGCCTTATTGTTTGCAAGGAACTGTAGTGTGTGACAGAAAGCTCTCCGATAATCATTATTTGTTTCAATGTTTATTGCATGACTAGTATGTACCAACCTTCTAACTAGGATAGAGCATAGAGATCACATGAAAAAGGTACATGCAAACAAACACATTCACACACACACACACACACACACTCACGCATGCACACATGTACACTTACACAGACATGTTCCTGCCCCCACCATATGGTTACAAAAAGCTCAAAGCCCTTCCTTCAGTCTCATCTCCACTTTTGACCCTGTGGTTCTTTTAGACAGGAACAATTCTGAATCAGAATTTTTGACTGTAGGAAGGCAGTCTCATCCCTCTGCTTGATGCCCTGTCTTCCTGCTGGAGGTGGATTCTACAACTTCTTTTTCCCCCTGATTGGGCATTTTTTCTTAGTTCCCTCCCTTTCAGTCCTGAAAGTCTTTCACTTCCCAGGTTTTGGTACATTCTAAAGGGCCCCCACACCTCCCACCTTTGACATTGTATATTTCCATTCATTCTGCTGGCCCTTAGATGCTATTTGTAGACTATCTCTGTGCCCTTTAGTTAATTTGGCTAAGGGTTTATCTATCTAGTTGATTTTCTCACAGAACCAGCTTTTGGTTTTGTTGATTCTTTGCATTGCTCTCTTTGTTTTTATTTGGTTGATTTGACCCTGAGTTGGACTATTTCCTGCCATCTACTCCTCTTGGGTGTTTTTATTTATTTATTTATTTATTTATTTATTTTTGTTTTGTTTTTGTTTTTTTGTTCTAGGGTTTTCAGGTGTGCTTTTACATTGCTACTGCAGGATCTCACCAATTTCTTCGAGCGGGTTCTTAGTACTATGAATTTCCCTTTTAGCACTGCTTTTATTATGTCTCATAAGTTTGGGTATGTTGCATCATCATTTTCATTGAATTGCAGGGAGTCTTTAATTTCTTTCTTTGTTTTTTCCCTGACCAAATTAACATTGAGGGAGATAATTGTTCAGTTTCCATGGGAATGTGGATTTTCTACTTTTTTTGGTGTTACTGAAGTCTAGCTTTAGTCCTTGGTGATCTGATAGAATGCATAGGATTATTTCTATCTTCTTGGATCTGTTGAGGCTTGTTTTGTGAATGAGTATATGGTTAATTTTGGAGAAGCTATCATGAGGCACTGAGAATAAGATATAAACTTTTGTTTTGGGGGTGAAATGTTCTGTATATATCTGTTAAATCTGTTTGGTTCATAACCTATATTAGTTTAACTGTGTCTCTATTTAGTTTCTGTTACAATAACCTGTCTATTGGTGAGAGTGGGCTGTTGATGTCTCCCACCATTATTCTGTGGGGTTCAATGTATGCTTTGGGTTTTAATAAAGTTTCTTTTATGAAGGTGGACATCTTTGCATTTAGGGCATAGATGTTTAGAATTGAGACTTTCTCTTGGTGGATACTTCCTTTGATGAATATGAAGTATCTTACCCCATCGCCCTTAATAGCTTTTGGTTGAAAGTTTATCTAATTGGATATTAGAATGGTAGCTCCCACTTGTTTCTTGAACCATTTGCTTTTGTTCCAGCCTTTCACTCTGAGATGGTAGCTGTCTTAGTCATTGAGGTGTGTTTTCTTTCTTAATTTGTTTGTTTGTTTGTTTGTTTGTTTCTTTCTTTCTTAACCATGGAATATTTATTCAGCAAATAAGAATAACTGAGCTATCAAGGTATAAAAAGATATGGAAGAAACTTGAAAACATATTTCTAAGTGAAAGACTACAATAATGAAATGGTTCCACATACTTTAACAATAAGAATATATGGCTTGCTGCAAGACATGTTTCTTGTGTGCAGCAAAATACTGGATACTGCTTGCTTATTCAGTCTGTTAGCTTATGTCTTTTCATCGGGAGATCAAGTCCATTGATATTGAGAGAGGTTAAAGAGAGATGATTGTTAGTTCCTGATAAGTTTGTTGCTGGAGATGACATTATGTGTATGTGATTCTCTCCCTTTGGTTTTGTGTGAAATGATTAATTTCTTGTTTTTCATTGGTGGAGATCCCCTTCTTGTATTAGGTTTTTCCTTCTAGTATGCTCTATAGAGCTGGATTGGTAGATATTGTTTAAATCTGGTTTTGTCATGGAATATTTTTGCTTCTCCATCTCTTATAATTGAGAGATTTGCAGGGTGTAGTAGCATGGGTTGGCATTTTTGTTCTCTTAGGTCTGTTTGACTTCCATTAAGTCTCTTCTGGCTTTTAGGGTCTCTGTTGAGAAGGCTAGTTTAATTTTGATAGATCTGCTTTTATGTTACTTGGCCTTTTTCTCTTATAGTTTTTAATACTCTTTCATGGTTCTGTGCATTTAATGTTTTATTATTATGTGATGAGAGGATTTTTTTTCTGGTGCAATGTATTTGGTGTTCTGTAGGCTTCTTGTACATTTATGGCCATCTCCATTTTAGGTTGGGAAAGTTTTCATCTATGGTCTCATTGAAGGCATTTTCTGGTCCTTTGCACTGGGAATCTTGGTTCTCTTTTATTCCCATTATTCTTAGGTTTGTTTTTTTCCATTGTGTCCTGGATTCCCTGGAAGTTTTTGGTTAGGATATTTTTATGCTTTGTATTTGATTTGACCATTGTGTCAATATCTTTAAAGTATCTTCTAAGCTGGAGATTCCTTCTTCTATCTCTTGTATTCTGTTGTGTGACACTCTACCACTGAGCCACATCCTTAGCCTCAATTGGTTGTGTCAGGCAAATTAAAGCTCCCAGAACTAAATTTAAATTTGAATTTTAAAATTATTCTCACAATTTGTTTTTTAACAGTCCTTGAGTTATTCAGAGATTCTCACACTCTTCCTCAGCCTTCTGCCTCAGAGGATCATGCTATGGAAGAGAAAAGGCCTGAGGAAGTGGCAGAGAGTAAACACCTAGATGCTCTGGTGAGGCCGACATTTGCAGAGATATTGGTGGTCCTTTTGCTGATTTATTTAAATATTATACCTTAGTATAGTAGAATCAACTTTAAGAGTTAAGTCATAAACCAGAAGTATAAGGACTAGATAAATGTCCAAGCAGATAAGACTGCTTTCTCCTCTTACAGAGAAATGAGTTCAGTTCCCAATACCCAAGTTTGGTGGTTCAAAGCTGCTACTAACTCCAGCTCCAGGGGATTTGATGCCTTCTCCTGGCCTCTATGTGCACCTGCACACTCAGATGCACAGACTCATACACAGATGTGCACATATATACATCTTAGAAATAATTAAGTTGGAAGTATAATCCACACACTTGCCAATTATCTACTTTTTTTGAGTTCATCATCTGAATGATCTCGGTTATGGATATTTGCATTAAATATCTTTCTAATAGAAAATGCAGAGTACTCAACACCACTGGTATAAAGCTAAGGAGATTTGTTTCTTCTGATGGAAAGTAAACTACATCTTACTCTAAACTTCAGACTTTAAATATGAATTCACTTGACTGATGTACTAAGGAAAGCATTTACTTGCCTCTCCTGTAATAAATAGAGTCTGGCCAAATCTCTACCTTTTTGTTCCCAGAAACTAGAGTATTCCCCAATAGAAGCTGACTCAGAACTGATTTGTCATGGAATGTATTGTGGTTAAGAAATCAGCATTGATTTTGGGAAGTTTCAGATATGTGGTTATTTGTAACTAAATGATACTATCATGCCTGCTTGAGACGGTGTGGGGCATTACATCCACACACACTTGTAGCAAACACCAAATACAGAGAAAATTGAAAGTTTCAAGAATGGAAAATACACAATTTCTCCATATCTTACTTGTTAAATGTACACTTTTATCATGAACTGTATTGTTAATTAATACTATAAGAAAACTTCATCTTTTACTGAAATATGGCCTTTCAGAACTGATGTCTCAAATAATTCTTTGCCCTATATTTAGAGTCACAGCTGTTTCAAAGATTTGAAGCTGAGAAATATAAACTCTATGAAATTAGACAAAACACTTAATTTTCTGAACCTCAATAAAATAGCTACCCTTCTATGCTACAATTGGCAGCAAGGGCTACAATTATGTAAAAGTATTTGCTTATTCCTTAGATCCCTGTCAGTATTCATTTTATGTTAAAAATACTCAAAACAGTAAAGACATTTCATTAAGAAGTTGAAGGGTTGTAGATCACTAAGTTTATTTTATTAATGGAAAATCATATATTTTAAAGTTGATCTATAAATTCACAACACTCAAGATTTTTAGTAGAAAAATACATTCAATAATTCACAATTTGGTGTATTTAAAATATACCTACAAGGTATAATTTTAAAAGAAAACAATTCCTCTTCCTCCCAAGCAGTCCTATATCTTTGGTATCTCTTTTGGTACTTAAAACATTTGGAAGAATATATTTTCAAGAAATTTGCTCAAAGGGTTCTAAAATTTCAAAGCCAGGCCTATTACACACTCAAGCAGGGAGAGAGGCCCTGGGGCCTGAGGGTGTTTGATCCCCCAGTATAGGAGAATGCCAAGGAGGGAAGATGAGAGTGGATGGGTGGGTGGTTGGGGGAATAGCCCCATAGTGGCAGGGGGAGGGGGGAGGAAATCGGAAGGTTCCAAAGGGGAGATCTGGAAAGGGGGAAACATTTGAAATGTAAATAAAGTATGAAAAAAAGAAATATGAAAAAAAGAAAAAATAAAAGGAAAAAATATGATAGCTGTCAGTTTCACTTTGTGTGACATAATCTTAATATAATTTTTGTGACTGTTGTTTCTGTTTCAAAGATAGCAAATTTTTGGGATTGGTGTGAAAGCTGTTCATGGTATTAGCCACTGCCCTATATGGTTTGGTGACACAGTGAGCAAAACAGGTTCCATACTGCCATGGAATAGCCATTATTCTGAGATTGGAGGTGAAAAACTTGAACATAGAGTCTACATGAGGTACAGGACATAGACAATGGGAAGTTAAAGGTATAAGAAGACAGAGTGCAAAATTTGCTATGAAAAAGTAACTCTGATTTGTACAAAGCAGTGCGACTATCTGGGAAGTAGCCAGGCAGGTGCTTTGAGCATTGATGCAGAGGCAACAATAAGTCCAAAAGAGGCTAATGCTCTGTGTGTCTGAAAAACAAACAGACCAGATAACTAGAGATGTGTGAGCAAGATGGAAAAGAGTTGGATCTAAGCTAAAAGAGGTGAGAGGATCTGAGTTCTTTCAGTGTGTTGTATGAGCTTGAGATTTTAATCTGACTGATCTAGTCATCTATTTCAGGATTTTGAACAGAGACCTAATATAAGGTAACAACTTTAAGAGACTATTTTGGAGGGCATGGGTGGAAGCAGAGACAAAAGTGAGATAGTCTGTGCAATAATTTAGGGGAGAGATACTGGGACAAAGTGAGGAGTGGCTGAGATAAAAATTGGAGTGAATGTTCAGCTTGGCTATATCTGAAAGTACGTCAAGTTGGCAGCATGTCTATTGTGTTTCAGTGGGGTGTTTTTAGTGCAGTGAACATCCAGTGAGAAATTAACATAGTTATTTTATAAATAAATTCTTTTATTTATTAAAGTTTTATTCTTTTAACTTCTAACAATTTTCATGTCATATTTACAACAGTGTCTCACACACATATCCCTTTATCCAACAAAATAACCATTCCTCACAATACAATATAGTGAGTAGTACACAATACATATATTCACATGCATACATACATGAATACATACATACATCTATGTCTCTATGTATGCCCATGTACGATGAAATATCATGTGATATAATATGAACAAGGGAACTTATAAAAACATTTATCTGGGCTAATGGTTCCAGAGTGTGAGACTTCATGATGGAGGAGTGAAGCTATGGTGACTAAAGCAGGAATGGGAGGACTCATCTTCAACCATGAGTGGCTTAGAAACCTCAACCTCAAAGTGATGCAATTCTGTAAACTTTCAAAGCTAACCTACAGTGACATACTTTCTTCAGTAACACCCTGTAAGCCCCTCAAACTGTGTTATCAGTCATGGACCAAGTATTCAAATGCACGAGGGTAAAGGAGCTTCTCACTCAAACCATCACTCATTATTGGTCTTTAGGTGAAAAAAGGAAATAATATATAGTACTTTTTCAATAAAAAGCAGTTACTCGGAGATCACAAGGATGAAGATAATGCTCATTGTTGAGCATTTCCAGTTCTGAACCTTGGTTTCCCTTTCCCTTCTCTTTCATCTACTTCTCCAATTTAAGATTAATCTTAGCCTCCTGATGATACAACAATATCCATGATAATAGTTACCATGAAGTTATTATATTATGCAATCAATAGAGTAGGAATAGAAAAGTGCCTTTATCCTGGTATCTGAAATGATTATTTAGATATTTTTAAGACAACATATTTCATTAACATTTTTATGTTTATACACACATGATATTATATGTAATCATATTTAACTCTTTTAGGTCATGGTCTGTCTCACGGGTACACTGATAGAAATCCAATTACTAGAAAAGTACTGATTATAACAAATTCTATATTGAGCAAAGAGAGGATGGACAGTCATGTTTCAAAATGGTAAATACTGGACAAAAATTTCCCAGTGTTTTGAAAAACTTCAAGTCTACTCCTTCCATGATTGGTAGAACAGGAGTCTCTGAAATGGATTTGGTTATAACTGGACAACTTCCCTCCAACAATCAGAAAACTCATTAGTTTTACTTTTCTAGCATAGTTTTTCCTGATAAACATTGGAAACCACTTTGTTCACATAGGTATTATATTGACTATTATTTCTACTATTTTTACTCATGTTGCATCTTGAGGAACATACAAGCTAAAGACAAAAACATTAAATACTAGAGGCATTTATATACATCTATTTGTAGTGTAGGCTTTCAAAAAGCTGATAACAAGTTGAATATATAGAATGTATTTAGGTCTAAACTGACATTGACTGTCATCAAACTTAGAGTGAGTTGACTCCCGTTCTGTGGCCCAGACAGCTCCATGTTTTCCCTGGTTTATTCCTTTGTATATAATCATTTTGTCAGCTTGCATAGATAATCACATGCCTCCCCCTTAGATAATCTTGGACAGACATGCCTAGATCCAGTTTAAATTCATGTGTCAGCTATTTGGTTATGTTCGGGCCTGTCTCAAGTTATTTTCTGACCTCTAGATGACCATTTTATTTTTCACACTATCTCACACTTTCCAAAAAATTCTTGGGAGTCATCAGTCATCAATGTTTTCTGTTTTATAATTTTATATATCTTATTTCCATATAATTTTCTTCTCCAACTGAGCTGTTTCAAATTACATGAATACTTGTAACCACAGTGGGCCTAAGTAACGGGAAGCAAGAGCAAAAAAATTTGAGAAAGAATGACAGAGTGTCTGTTTTTCATCTCATGATTTGGACTGTTATTTACAGTAATATTTACTAATTCCTAATGTTTTAATTAAGATCAAATAGAAGGAGACATGGGATCGCAGGATTAGATTCAATCTGTTTGGTTGGTGACATGGCTGCTTGAACACCAGTTACAATGAAGAGAGAGAGAGAGAGAGAGAGAGAGAGAGAGAGAGAGAGAGCGCTGTGTTGAGTATAGACTTGGAAGAAGGTTGCCAGGATACATTCCAATTATGGGAGCAATGCAATGGCTAAGAATTTTCAGTGTGTATGACTGATCATTTCCTGCTATAGTAAAATGGATATTAGTGTACATTTAATGACTAGAGAAAAGGAGAAAGCTAAGCTGCAACCAAGTTACAATAATAACAAAAATCATTATTCATTTAATGATATGATCTGGCATTGTAGTGATTTGTTTCATGAATTTTTCATTGCACATTTATAGTAATACAATAAATAAACATTCTCCACTAACTTGACACCAGTAATTAACTGGTACAAATAGAATAAAAATTGGTAAGTTGCTTTTATTCAGGTATTGTGTGGAATTTCCTTGTGACATCCTTCTATATATAAGTGAGGAAACTGATCCTATATACTAAAAATCAACAACAGCCCTCTTACAAATAGAAGGACGGCATAATTTTAGCTTAAACTAAGGCAACTCTAGCCATGGTGATCATCTTTGTGCATAATTTATGTTCCATAGGTATATTGAAATAATATTTTTGTTCTCATCTTTATATTTCATTTGCTATAAAATTTGGAATTGTATTTGCTAAGGATTTTCCATGTATTTATTTTTTGTAATAATAGGGATAAACAGAATGAGCAATATCATTTTCTACTTTCAAATATGTCCTAGATAAACACATGAGTAGTTTATTTTTGGTTTTGTTTAGTCTATAGGGTATAATATATGTGCCAGTATTTAGTAGACAAAGTATGTCTGACTTGGAAAGCTGCAAGCCTGTCAAACTGGAAACATGTACACAATCACATGTCTCTTGTCTTCTTTTCTTTCTTCCTCTCATTCTTTCTTAAGATTTTTAATTTATTAATTAATTAATTAATTAACATCCCAAACACTGATTTTCTCCTGGTACCCCCATCTTACTGAGACCCTCCTCAGGCCCTCTTCCAGTTATCCTCTGAAAGGATAGACCCCCTCTTGGGTATCCCCCTACCCTGGCACATAAAGTCCCTGCCAAATTTGGTGCATCCTTGTTGGGCAGTGGATATTACAGTCAGGCCACAGCTTTAGGGAAAGCTTCTTCTCCAGTTATTAGGGGGCCACATGGAGACTGAGCTGCATACCTGTTACATATGTGCCTATGGATGTTCTTTGGTTAGTAGCTCAGTTTCTGAGAGTTCCCAGAGGTCCAGGTTAGTTGATTATGTTGGTCTTCCTGTGGAGTTTCCAACCATTTTAGATCCTTCAATCCTTCCCCCATCTCTCCCATAGGAGTCTTTGACCTCCATCCAATGTTTGACTGTGGATATCTGTATATGTTCCAGTCAGTGCTGGATATCGTTTCTCAGAAGACAGTTATGCTAAGCCCTTGTCTGCAAGCATAACATTAATGACACTCACATTTTAAAATGTAAAACAATAGAAAAAGTTTTAGTCTTTGTCCATACAGAAAATAAAGTTCTGATGCTATAAACAATAGGATGTTGTAATTACTGTGAGAAAATTAACCAAGTTAATTAATAATATGATCATATATAGAAAATTTAGACATAACATTCTGACTTACTCCAGGTTTGGTAAAACTACCATCACTGTACTGTGACAGTTCAAAAATAATTTTATTTCATTTTTATTCTTACATCTTTAAAAAAAAAGATATTTTTATTGTGTTCTGTTTTGTTTTGAGACATGGTATCACAATGTAGAGCATAGGTCAGAGTCACATAGAGCTTTGAACCTCAGAGATATATTGTCTGCCAGATGACTGTGGTGTATGAAAACACTATAAAACAAAGAAAACCAGAAAAATCAACTGTAAAAGTAAGGGCTTTTCTGATCCTGCCCTTGCTCTAAATTTGCTACCAAATGACATTATTTTCAGTCCATGTGACAGTTTTTTTAATCCATGCCAAAGTACGAACAACAGTCAGATCTCTGGGCACAAAAATTTGAATACACAGTGAACAAAAACATCCTCCAACAATCAACCACCCATGTTGAATGAATTAATTAAGTAATTTTTTTTTCAGTCTAAGTCACATGTAGGCCAAGCTGGCCTCTTCCCTTGTCTTTACTCTATTAAGAACTTAGACCACATGCACAGGCCATTAGGCATGAATTGAAAAAACTCTACTATCACTTGATAGCAAATTCAATTTACTTAGCTGAAAATAGAAAAAACAATTTAGTGTTTTTAAAAGACTATGCCAATATTACAAATAATATATGTTGTAAATTTTATTCCCTATTCAGTAATAGTCTTTATAAAATATAACAATTTATAATAATTATACATTATTTAACAGTAAATGTATTAATGGGTGTTTTTCCTTCAGAATATGTGAAAACTAAAAGTGATCACAACTGTAACATTTTGTCCATGATAGGAAGCAAAACAAAGATTTTCTTTATTGACTGTTCCCATGCTTAGTTCAAATACACCAATCATATTAAGTATTCTTTTTAATATTTCTTTTAAATTGAAACCATTATCATGTCAGTGAAAGTAAATATTCTGTAGTGGTCTTCCTGGGCTGAAATAGGAGCATCCCTTATGAGTTAAACCGGGTCTTATTACAGACAATCCTTGCTTAGTGGGTCCTCATGGGGTTTGTGGACTCTGGCTTATGATTCTTCAATTAATGTCACTAAGGAAGGAAAATTTTTGAGTAACCATAATACATGTTATAAAACACCTGCATTGAGCCTAGGGTTGCTCATCAGAGACTAGTGTGTGCCTGGATTCGGCTGAGATTTGGGTCCCCAGGCAAGTCTCTTATCATTCATAGGCATCAAACTCTTCCCTCACACTTTTCATCAATCTTGGTCACCTAGGAGACCCGCGGTGATCATTTACCAAAAATATGGGAGTTTTCATTTTCACACTGATGGGAATCAAACATAATCCCCATCTATTGCGTTTTCAAAACATTTCTGATGCCAATGTGAAAATGCTGGTGGCCAAAATCTCTTCTGGCTTGAATTTGATGTTCTGTATCCTGAAACCCTATAAGCAGTACACATAGGGGAGTCACATGAGGTCTTATACATATGGTAAATAGGAATCTAGCCTCTATTTAGGTAGGTAGTGTCTCAAGTTTTACTCTTGGTTTCCTTGTGATATTTTGAAAATTAGCTGCAAACTGACTGTCATTTCTAATCCTGAGTTCAAATGAAACAACTGTATTAAGAAAAGTTGATGTAAAACATTATATATATATATATATATATATATATATATATATATATATATATTATGTCAGAGCATAAGTGTGCTTATTAAATGGAAGTGTCATGAGAAGGTAGACCTGAGAAAATAGTATTTATTGACTATCTGTCATAACACACACTATTTTCCTCTTGTTTGCAATCTCATACCAACTCACTGAGTAAAGAGTTTATCCCCATGTAGGAGAGAAAAACTTGAATATCAGTGAAAGCAAAAGGCAGACTGAAGGGTTTGTGACTTTGAACTCATAGTAATTGTAGAACATAAGGGAAAACATAAACTTTTTAAGTATTATTGTAATAACATTATATTTCAAGTTTTGGTTAAAAACCAGTGATTGCTGTGGCTTAGACTTTTTGATTGAAGATATTATAAGGAACTCCATGGTGAGAGAAATATTTCCACTTGCTCTGAAATAACACTGGTGTGTGAGTAGGATGCAGGTTACTAGACACAGAACATTGCTGATATGTGCAAAGCTACCACTCACATCCCTGGCACTGCACAAAACAGAACCATAAAATTACTTTTATTGCTATTTCATAATTCCAACTTTGTTGCCTTTATAAATTATAATGTAAATATTTGTGCTTTCTTATAGTCTTAGTTTACCTCTATGTAAGGACCTTTGGACCCTCCGAAGGGGTCGGGACCCACATGTTGAGAACAAGTAATTAAGCAGTTGTCTTAATTATCATTGCTGTAATGAAATAGCGGGACAAAACAACTTGAAAAAGGATTTATTAGTCTTAACCTTCCAAATCTTTATTCATCATTGAAGGAAGTCAGGACACAACCTCCAACTGGGCAGACACATGGAGGCAGAAGCTAACACAGAAGCTATTTTGGAGTGCAGGTTACAGGCTTGATCTCTCTAGGTTTTCTCAGCTTGCTTTTTTAACAAACCCAGGCCTCCTGTTCAGGGACAAGACCACACATAATAACCTGGGCCATGTCCTATTAATCACTAGTTAAGAAAATGAATAAGGCCTATTCCCTTGTTGTTCTCCCTCCACTCTGTCTCTTACATTCTTTCTGCAAGTTCTTCTGCAAGGTTCTCTGAGGGAAGTGATGGAATGTCTCTCACTCTTAGTACATTTTACAGCTGTGGAACCTGTATTTATTCTTCTCTACTACCAGAGAAATTTTCTTTGGTGATAGAAGAACAAGATACTGATCAATGAGTATAGCAGAAGGTGTTTAGAAATCATTTTATTTCTGTGTTCTTTTAGTAGAACATTAGTATTTTGTTTTTCGTTATACTCATTGCCTATCTAGTCTTAGGTTTTTGGCCCATAAACAGCATCAGGTATGGGTACCATTTCTTCAAGTGTGCTATAAACTCAATTGCACATTGGTTGGTTAGTCTCAGAAGCTTTCTGCCACTCTCACGCTAGCACTTCTTACAGGCAGGTACTATTGTATATCCAAAGGTTCGTAACTAGGTTGGTGTTAAACTTTCTTCTTTTGTAGTGTGCTCTGTGCTTTATAGTATCTTGAACATGAGTCAGTATAAGTGAAGGTTCTAGGTTGTCACTAGATCAATTTCTGCATGTTAAATTTTGAAGGTGTGGTGTTCTGAACTAACACATTGTAGTCAATTTGTAGAGATCAACCAATAGCTTTAGAAATAGAGTTGGTTGTTTGGGAGTGGGGCCCTTTTGGTCAACATACCAAATAGATATAACCCATTTCCAGAACAAGAGGCTTCATTTTGAGGTTCTTTGTTTCATGGTGCTTTGTGAAGACCTCTCTCTCTCTCTCTCTCTCTCTCTCTCTCTCTCTCTCTGTCTCTCTCTTACACACACACACACACAAACACACATACAAATCTTTCTTTCTTTCTTTCTTTCTTTCTTTCTTTCTTTCTTTCTTTCTTTCTGTAGGTCCTTTGGATATACATTATGGTTTCCAGCTTTGTGTTTTTATGGAATTTTTATGTGTAAATATACCTATGTCTTTGGGTCTATATGTGCTTCTTGAAAGTTTCTTTAGCCTATTTTTTTCTGTTTGCTTGTTCTGACATATTCTGTTTTGCTATTATGATTTTATCTAATTCTACTTTACTATTAATATTTTTAGGTGTGTGTTTGTGTCTTCGTGGGAGAGTGAAAGAAAATATGGATTTTGGCGCATGGGCAAGTGGGGAAGATTTGGGAGGTGTTGTAGGAGTGGAAACATGTTCAGAGTATATTATATTTTACAAAGGTTATTTCTAATAATTAAAGAAAACAAACAAAAAATACACAATAAAATAAATATTATAAGAACATTGATAGTTGTAGAGTAGAAATAATTTTATGGGATAGGAGCAGCTGTAACAATATGAAAACATTCTTCTTGACAAGAGCAAAAATGGAACCTACTTCTAACTGAAGTTTATATTGTTGATCTGAGGACATAAAAGTGCCTGAAAAGGGAAGATAAACTATTAACTTGTACTCAAAGAAAATGTTTTCTTTGCCCTGCCCAAACCTATGACAAAAAGTTACAGCAAGACTGTTTCTAGGCTCTCCCAGTCATTTTTGCTGGATGACTGTAAAGCCTGACGTGCTGGTGTACTTAGAAATCTTATCAGAGGGGTATTCTTCTGCCCTGGACACTTGATGGGGAATTTCTGCTGTCTTCTTCTACATGATTTCCCAAGTCTGTGTTTCCAACCTGTTATCAGAATTGCATTTGACAATGCTACCTTATAATTGCTCTGTTAGTTGGTCTACTCTAGGCATCTTTGCTGGTGGTGTGTTGATCACCTTATTTTATGGCATTTCTCAAGTAACTTAGTGTCTGCTACTTGTTTTGTGCTATTTAGCTTGCTGTATATGTAACAAATTCATTCAAACTGAACAGAAAGTATAGTTATGGTAAACCATTCTCCAGACTGTATGAAACATATAGATTCCAATGTAGGTTCTTAGATTTAATAATAACCTTGCAAACATTATGCTAGAAAGAACCAAACACAACATAAAGAAAACATTTCCAGTCCATACATTTTTAGAGATACTCTGTGTTAAGATAGAAAAATAAACAGACTTATTCTTGGCAAAACATCTATGATTTGTATTTCATGTGAATCATAGGATATTTCCAAAGATCTGCTTGTTATGTCTCAGAGGACCATGATGACATTCCACATTGTATTGTGTGCACAGATCATAAGCTGAAACCTTTCAAGGCAGGTTCAGTAAAGATTTGAAGATTTCTTGGATGACCATATTCCTCCTAGGTCTCTTCTTCCAGAAGCAAAAGAGGCTGAAAAACCAGTATCATGTATGTAATGGAGATCTAAAAACTGCAGCAGTGTTGCAAAAGAGAGAACTCTCACATATTGAGGACTCCTTGTGGTTTTTATCTAAGAAACTTGAAGATGAATAGGTATGTCATAAGTTTCATAGTAAACTCATAGAAAATAAGGGGGCTTGTCATGACTGACAACAGGGACAACACAAGATATGATTAATTAAGTGGCAGTGCATAGAAAGATTTAAGAAGCAAGAGCCAGATGCTGTTCATAGTGAAGAAAAGAAGTGCATGCATAAATATGATGTGGTATAGTTAGGCATTGTCCAGATCATACAAAAAAGTAATACAGCACAAAATATGGAGAATGGACAGATGATATAATATCCAAGTTTTCCAAGCAGATAAAATTACATAAGAGTAGATTTTAGCTATGACTTGAGATATCAATTTTCTCCTATGAATTTTCAATATAATACACTCCTTTGGAACTTAATCTAAAATAAAATGGTAAGATTTGGTGACTAACTGTCAGCTTCTTGCCAACAGGTCCAGGTGAGAGGAGAGAACTCGGTCCAGCCAGGTCTTTCCAGGGCTGAGCAGTATGGTGAGTGTTGATGGCCCAAAAGAAACACACCAGGCTGGGAGGAGTCTTGTTCAGGTGGGAACTCACTTTATTTAAGTGAGTTCTTTACATAGGCACTGGCTTATGTAAAGAAGGCAAGGAGGTGAGCACTTAGGTATGGGAAGAGATGACATAGGAGGCAGGGAAGGGTGACAGAGGGTAAGGGGTAAATGACAGGGCCAATGGCAATGCTACACATCAGAAATGATGGGGCAGAGGCAGGGCCAAACAGGTCTTGATGTGTCACCCCAATATGGAAGTGACTGAGACAGGTCTCAAAACATGAGCTCTCCCACAAGGCCACAGAGACTCAACCCAGGCTCGGGTTTGTCCTCAAGGCCCAAACTAGTGCCAAAATTGGGTGCAACATCTCCCCCTTTGGTTTTTGTAATGAGCAGGTTACAAGGCCAAAGTCTCAAGTTGTCCCCCACAGAGGATCTTACCTGTTTCTGGATACTATCTGGCTTGGGGGGTCATTGCTCTACAACATGTCTTAGGTTGTCTAAGTACATCTGAGGTCTTACCCATTTTTGGTCAGGTAGAGAGCTGAGGAGGGGTGCTCATAGGCAGAGGGATATGTAGAGCCTGGCTCAGAAGAGGCAAGTCTTTTGTAATGGATCGTACCTTGGTGAAGCTGGACCACCTCTAGCCTCCGATGGATAAATTGAATGATCTGATTAAGCACATATGGCCCGACAGTCAAGATAAGTGGAAGGAGAAGAAAGAAGCCAAGGAGAGGGAGTAAATATGGTAATAGACCATGAAGCCCAGTCCACAATGTGTTGTCCTGGAACTCTCTTGGCCTCCTTGACAGTCACAGGGATGGCTCTCAACTGCTTTTTGAGGATCACTTTGTACTCCTTGGGGAGTACAAATCCTCACTCAGTCAAGAAGGGGAGAAGCATCCATGTCAGCAGCAGGGTCATTTTCTTGATCATCTTGGTCTCCTGAAGGAGAAGCTCAAGTTTTGAAACAGGCCACAAAAACTGGAGCATGGCTTGGGTTTGTCCTCAAGGCCCAAACCAGGGCCAAAATTGGGCCCAACAGCTACATAAACTAATATAATAGCAGATTCAAATTGAGTATCTTATTTGCAAAAAAGAAAATAAGAAAATATGCAGAAGAGGGAGGGAGGGAGAGAGAGAGAGAGAGAGAGAGAGAGAGAGAGAGAGAGAGAGAGATCCCTAGAAATATCAGGGTAAATACAACTTTTATTTATTGGTTCATTTATTCTCTTTCTTATTCTCTTTTCTCTCTAATTTACCATCTTTCTTTCCTTCCTTCCTTCCTTCCTCCCTCCCTCCCTTCCTTTCTTCTTTCCTTCTTTTCTCCTTTCTTTCATTCCTTTTTTAGTGGGTCACTGTACTCCATTGCACTCAGTCATCTGTAATGTTTCTTTAATCCCTCCCATTGAAGGACTAAATGGATCCTAGGGTGGCAATTTTTGGCATTCAGAGAACTTTGACTCATGGCTTTTCTCTTCCCCCCATTTTCAAAGTGCTATTTATTTAGCAGTATTTCAACTTAAGTAAACCTGTACATACAAACTTTTAAGAGATTCATTTTCCATTAATGTATAATAAAATTACATCATTTTTCTTTTCCTTTGAGGACTTCCCATCCTTCCCATATATACTTCTCTTTGCTCTTTTCTGAATTCATGGCTATTTTTCTTTTACTGATCATTGTTGCTTAAATATATCTATATATGAATAAATCACTAAGTATACTCAGTTCTGTATGTATAATGTTACTTTTATTTGTGTTTTCAGAACTAAATGTTTGGCATTGGATATTCAGTTGATGAGTTCTTGGAGAATACTGTTTCTCCCACTTGCACCATTCTTCAGTTCCTCTTTCATCTAATGTGTCTTCTAATTTTTTCTTTGTGGTTTAACTAGAATTTAATTGTGTTCCCTTCTCCAATTCCATTTTGGTAATTAAAAAAAATAAAAAAAGCTATATGACATTTTCTGTTTATTTTAGTACCTGCCTTAGCTAGGGTTTCATTGCTAGGTAAAGAAATACCATGATCAAGGCAAGTCTTTTTTTTTTCCCAATTTTTTTTATTGGGTATTTTGTTTATTTGCAACCCAAATGTTATCCCCCTTCCAGTTTCATCTCCAATCCCCCACACCCAGCCTCCACGAGGGAGCTGCCCCTACCACCCACCTATTCCTGCTCCACCACTCTTGATGTTGGGGCATCAAGCCTTCACAAGACCCAGGGCCTCCTCTCCCTTTGATGCCAAACAAGGCTGGAGCCATGGTTCCCTCCATGTTTATTGTCTGGTTGGTGGTTAGGTCCCTGGGATCTCTGGGGAGTATAGTTGTTTGATATTGTTGTTCTTCCTATGTGGTTGCAATTCTTATAAAAGACATTTAATTGAGACTGGCTTACAGGTTTAGAGCTTCAGTCCATTATCATCATGGTAGAAAGAATGATAACACCAAAGTAGAAATGGTGCTTGAGAATGAGCTGTGAGTTTCCCATCTTGATATGAAGGCAGCCAGAAGAAGACTGGCTTCCTAAGGTAGCCAGGGAGAAAATCTCTCTTCTGCATTGGATGGAACTTGAGCACTAGGAGACATCAAAGCTCACCTATATAGTGACACACTTCCAACAAGGCCACTCCTATTCCAACAAAGCCACACTTCTTAATAGTGCTACTTCCCATGGGTCCAGAATATTCAAACCATCCCAGTACTCATATTTACCATAGTGCTTGGCACAAATACTAAGTGAATGAAACATTTTTGTACACAAAATGAGAGAGAGCATGCTCACTGTAATTTTGAGTAAAACTGACATCCAGACTAACACGTTCTCTTAATGACTGTAACTGAGTTGGTTTTAATAACATTATTCTTAAATCGAGACATTATGTTTTACAGTTTCAGCAATGTCTTTCTCTGTTGGGATGGATACCAAAATTTTATTTTTTTAATTTTTTACAGGGCTAAACTTTACTTTTGTTAAGAATGAAAATGTACTTTTGTTCATGTATTCCCAGACAGACTCAACAACAGATATTTTTTATCAGTTAAGAAATACCAAATATTTTCTCATTTCATAAATAAGATAGTTATAACTATAGATCTTTGATCTGTAATATTTTCCTGAATATCTTCATATCTCCTGCTCTCACAGTTGAGTTTCCAAGAATAGTTTCTCATCCAGCTCCCACACTTGTAATGGAAATTCAAGTCATTTTGTTGCTTGAATATCTACTCAGGCTGTTCTTAGTAAATGCAGTTGTTATTTCTAAGCCAGTTGTTGTAATTATGTTTTTGTTGGCTTTCTTCATTATATTTCTTCCCCAGATGGTGCAAAATTTTGGTTTTGGCTTCCCTTTTAATATCAAGATACAGGAACACTACACCATCTACTTGAAAAAACAAATCTCAATTGATTTCTTATTTGCCAATGGCCAGAACCATAAAAACCCTCATCAGAGGACTCTTCATATCTCAGTGATTTTTTTATGGATGAGAAGCCCATGGGAGACTGTGCTTTTTCATTTAAGTTCCAACAGCATTCTGATTCAACTCTGATATCATGGATTAGATCGTGACATCATTGCTTCCATACAAAATAAGTGAAAGTATTCTCTTCCAAAACTGTGCTGAATAGAAGCTCAGCAATTACCTGATCATGACAACACCGACTGAACAAACAAGCAACAGTCCTGTGTGATGGAGGCTTTGAGGGTTTTGCTAGAGTATTTCTATTCAATTTAAAGACTATCTATGTCCGCATTGATTTTATAAAGAAAAAATCATGTTTGTACCATATCTCTATGTGTGGATTTCTATTTCAAAATAGAAAAAATATTCCGTGCTCATCTTATTTTTACTCTGAGGACACAATGACTTATTTCCTCTAACTATGTACCATAGCATCTGACTTAATTTTTTCACAAACGTTGACTATTATAATTATTAGCTGTAGTGGCAGGAGTGTACATGAATTTCATATACTATGTTATTAACTATAGACACAAAATTACTTACTGTTTATATATAATTAGTGGAGTTTGCCAGGGGTTATTAACTTCCCACTTCTCTTTTTTAAAAAAATGAATACTAAGAACCACCATCATATGTAGATTTAAAAAAAATGATCAGTTAATTTAATATACTCCATGAGCAGGAATTTTAAAGGCTTAAGCACTATACTAGGTAGGCATTTCAAATCCTAACAATTTAACAGTGAATAGATAATTTTAAAATAGGTAGAATTACTTGGCATGGAATAAAAAGTATGAATCTTGAAGGATGAGTAAAAATACTCACATGGTTTCCAGAGGAGTGGCTGGTGAAAACTACAGTGCAAGGATTTCTTGTCATTGTTAATACCACTCTGACATATCATAATTTTGCATCAAAAGTAGCTTCATTCCTTCCCAGAGGCAACTTTCAGTCACTCAAAATATGTCTCTGTTTGAAATGTAACATGGGTAGATGGCTGTATCCTTTTGTATAATAGACTCTACTGGAGATTATGACAGAGAATGCAGAAGTATTCACACCAGTCCTGTCTACCACAGTGCACCCTACTGCTTCCAAATACCTCCTTCATTTAGTGAGGTGGTATTTTATCATTACATAAGATGAATTGATTTTAAAAATGAATATGAAAGGGAATAAGAATCATATAATTCTAAATGACTATGCAATTCCAAAGCATTAAATAGATAATCAGTAGTTTTGTACCTTCACTAAGCAATGTTGAAGATAACATAAACAAACAGACAAAAAACATAATACTCCCATTTTACCAGGATCAATTAAATTAAGATCTGGCAATGGGATCTTGATATAACATTAAAAAAGTTTCTCCAGGCATTTACATCAGACATCTAATGTAAATAGTTTTTGAACTGAATCAGAACCAATATGCAGATCAAACTTGATCCAAAGAGTAGTGGGTGCACTCAGAATATTTTCTTGACATAGCCATTTGGCCATCCTGACTGACATACAGATATGTTAATATGATTTAGCTTTAGAGGAAAGCTCATTTATCTGGGAGCATGTGGATATCTTCATAGAACATAATGCCAAATGAAATATTTCAGCCCCAAAATATCATATATAATATGAGCCAATTCATTTCTAGATTCTAAAATCTTAGATTAAAGAAAGAATATTCAGTATTATTCAAGGGCTGTGCCTTGCTATAAATATGGAGATGTCAATCAAAGAGTCAAACCATAAACTATGAGAGGAGAAGTTTTGAGACATACAAAGTGCAGTGTAGTTGGTGATGGATTTGCTACTTTGATTTGGATGATCATTGCATAACATATATAAATCATCTTAATCTTTGTTAGTTCAAAAAAGATTGATTGATTCAAGGGAATAAAAGATTGCCTCACAGATCAGCATTACTGATTGTGAATTTTATTTCAGAGTTTTTCTCTCAGTCTCTCTCACCCCATCTCTGTCATATCTTTGCCTCTGTCTCCATCTCTGTGTTCATCTCCCTCTCTCTGTCTTTTTCTGTCTCTCTCTTTTTCTTTGTGTATGTATATGTGTCTATTTTTCATATATATATATATGTATATATGTATATACATGGATATATAGATATATATAAATAGATATAGATATAATGACTCCATAGGCTTTAGCAAAACTTTAATTTTTCTTGTTTTCAAAACAATATCTTAATTTTAACATAATAACTCCCATTTTCTAATGTAATACTTTGGATTGACCTATGTTTAACATTGGCTGTATTTGGAATCATGTCTACTGTCTTTTTTCTCTTCTTATATCTACCAAAGTTTTCTATTACCTAGCATGAATCTTTAGTTTGTTCATTCACAATATTGCATACAATTAAATTTTTATTCTACTATTCCATATTGATATATGTATAGAATCCAATTGTCTCCAGTGCTGTGAAAAGAAATCATAACCAAGGCAACTCTTATAAAGGCAAACATTTAATGGGGGCTCACCTATAGATTCAGAGGTTTAGTCTACTATCATCGTAGCAGGAAGCATGGCAGCATGCAGACTCATATGGTGCTGGACAAGGAGCTGAAAGTTCTGTGTCTTGATTCAAAGGCATCCAGGAGGAGAGTCTCAAAACCTACCCCCACAGTGACACACTTCATCCAAAAAGGTCACACCTACTTCAACAAGGCCACACCTTCTTACTATTGGCACACCCTGAGCCAAGAATATTCAAACCACCACATTGTACTCCCAGGTGCTTCTTTAATACTTGAATCATACATTTTGTCTATTTCCTTTCTACATTTGCTATGTTTGATCAAAACACTCCTCATAAGAGTGTCACAGAACAGAGTCTAAACCTTGTTGTTTTGAGACTTTCTCTGTCAATGTAATTAGTCTGATGAATCTCTTCACATCAGCCTCAGGCAGACTCAATGCAAAAAAGAAAATAAAAAGTCACATTCGTCACCAAAACATTTTAAGAATAATCTCTAGGCAACATACTAAATTTCCTCTCCTCTGAAACTTCTAGAGCCAGGATCGCACAGCTCAAAACATCCTCAGCACCAGTGTCATTCATATTCCTACTAGAATGGTTTCTTGTGCCCTACTTAAAACATTCCCTTGCTTTACAAATCTAAAGTCCCCACACTCACCTTCTTCTAAACACAAGTATGGACAGGCCTATTACAGCAATACCCCAGCCCCTGGTACCAACTTATGTTTTAGCTGGAACCCTGAAGAAGTAGATGTACTGGCAAGTAAGCACAAGCGGACAAAGAAGAAAGAAGCCTCCGTTCTTCCATTGTCCTTATGTAGTACCCTAGCATGGTTCAGATTAAAGTTGTGTACCACCATGCTTGGACCTACACTGTTCTTTATTTGAAAATTGCTCTGTCCTAGGCTGGCCTTGAACTCAGAGATCTTCTTGCTTCTGTCTCCCGAGATTAAAGGTGTATACTGTTTTGCCTGGGCCTAAGTTTTGTATGGCCTCTAGGCCTCAAGATTAGGATCAAAAGCCTGTGTCTTCCAACTTCAAGGTCTTGATCACAGGTGAACCTTCCATCTGGATTGTAGCTCATTCCAGACATAGTCAAGTTGACAATGGGGAATAACCATTACACCAGTGGAACCTTATTTTATATATCACTAGTTCCTGTGAGTAAACATTTCTGTGAAGTGCATTTGCTACACATAGAAGTTTTGGTTCTTCTTCATATGTCCAGTAAACCCATTTTTAGTAAGGGATGCACTTCAGTGGTTTGGCAATGAAGTGATTTAGGGAATCAAATGTGATATTATTCTGGACTGGTTGGAAGACTCTGAGACAGGGACAGTGGTTATTATGTTGAGACTCCAAGATGGTTTGACTTAGCAATCACCAAATGGGCAAAAAGTTTACGAAGTGAATGCAAAATCAGTTATATTGAAACAAATCATTATGGTAGTTAAGTAAGAAAGTTTTGGAAGGAAAACCAAATAAGGTCACAACTGTGTTTGCCTAAAGAATGAATTTTGAGTATCTTTATGTATAGCAGTTATCAGAGCAATGTAGAGTAGGTGGCAATTATACAATCTTAGGAGATGATATCCAGGCTCTATCCATTGGTGGGCATTGTCAGGGTGAAGGCATGAATAAAAGAAAGGGGAGAGTAAGAGCTTCTCAATACCATTACATGGATTACTACATAGTAGTGAGATCTAAAAGCTGATACAATATATATATATTGTTCAAAGTTGGGTGTGGAATGTAATTCCACTGGGAGCTGGCCAGTATTCATGACACACAGGTACAGGAGGCTGGTGTTGATAATTTCAGAACCTAAGAAAGGAAGGAAAGAAAAATAGAAGAACCTAGTAATCCATATCAACAAAATTCATATTTCAGATTCTTTTCTCGGAAATCATACATGCTCTGAGATGACCTGAAAATGTCTGTAGGATGACAAGTAGTCTAAGAAATCACAGAAGGTCAATATTTGCATGGTAGCAAATGAAGAGGTTCATAGGAAGCATGATGTGTGAGGAGAGTATATAGAGAAACTTTGCTAAAATATAAGGAAATTTAGGTCCTGCTGAAGGGCAGAATGCTGCTACACTGGACAGATAGGTAGTTGGTTGCTGATGTTTGTGACCTATGTGGCTTGTAGGGGCAGACTCCAAATTAAATGGTGAAATTGGAGAATGATTAAGTGGAGTATAGAATTCAGGAGTTTGTGTGAGAAACAAGGGTTGACAGAGGTATGAGTAGGAGAAAATATGAGTTTAAAGTAGATTGTTTTGTTATTCATTAATTTTTGTTTTAGAATTGGAGAACACAAAATACTGATATAAATTAAAGAATGGCACAAAACAAATGCATGAGAATCTACATGTATGAAGACAATGGTGGAAGGGAAAATAAACAGTCTGTAAGTAGCTTAATATGACTGAGATGGTTTCAGGATCTAACTGTGCCATTTGGTCACAGTCCCCATTAAACTAATAGTTATATGATTCTATAATGATAATATTAATGGCAGATAAAACTGAGTGAGCAAATCCCCAGGCTTCTGCAACCTAGCTCACTTTATATACTACATATACTTGAGAGATCATCATTCAAAGAACATATATATATATATATATATATATATATATATATATATATATATAATTGAGAAATCATCATTCAAGTGCTAAGAATGTATTCAACTTATGGATTGAAAGTGGCTCACAACCCTATAAACAAATCAAAAACTGTACTCAACTTATGAATTGAAAGTGACCTCACAGCCCTATAAACAAATCAACTAAGTGAGGAAACAAGACTAAATAGCTGAACCTGGGTTTAAACCCTGATCAGAGTAGATCTAAAATCTCTGTGTTTTCAACAAATCCAGACCAATACTCCAATGTTTAAACTTAAATATATATGTCATTTTGATAAAACATGTTTCTCTGTTAAAATCAATAAACTAATTATCTAATGCATCTGCTTTCATGTCTTGTGAGTAAAGTATAATGTTAAATGTCCCTTGATACTAGCAGTTCCTCTGTTTCACTATACCATCTATTAAAAAGTGTTTGCTAGATTTCTTTCTGAGCTTTCCATATTATTAGTTCTTAGAGTGAACATCATGATTGCCCACTTATGGTAGCTAACTTAAATGCTATTAGCTTAAAGATTTTTTTTTAAAATAAAAACAATGAATCACTCTTTAAGTATCTTGTGTAAAATTATCTGTATTTTATGTATTACATTTTAATTATCACAACAGTTTCTACATTAATAATCTGGAAGTGAAAAGGGAGGGACTATAAATACCTGGATCACATCATTAAAGAAATTAGTCTCTGACCCAGGAAGATCATACACAGTGGAATGAATGGCCCTCCTTTGAGTGTATATGTATACCCTTAGGAGGGCTTATAGGACCAAATACACATTTTCTGAGAAATATAGCAATATTAAGGAGACATAAACTGAATATGAATATTGACAATTTTATCGAGTAGCAGAAGCTACTCATGGTACAACTGAGCCCCAAGACACAATGAGGGATTTGGCTGCTCATGCATAAATTTTATGTTGTAGCCTTGTGGTATCATTTCAGCTGCCACATTTTAGTACTCTTATGGATAATGTTCCTTGATTTCAAAAGAATGAAGCTTGCCTGGTAAGATATTTTTCAGCTGTTGTTATTTTTTTATTGCATTAACAAGATCATATTCCTACATATCATTTTGAATTTTGAAATTACACAAACTGAAGTTTTGCATGTTCCTCCATATATGTGGCATTTGCTTAGCAGTATTTTGATTCTTTGGGTAATTTATTTAATGAAATACTTGAAGGCTGGTCAATGAAACTCTTTTTGATTAATTATTTTATTTATTTACATTTCAAATGTTGTCCCCAATTCCTAGTACTACTCCAGGAGCCCTCTACCCCATCCACCCTTCCCTTTGCCTCTAATACATTTCTGAAACAAGTAGGTTGAGATTGTCATGTGTGAATGCTACATTCTCATTGGGGATAAGCTTTAAGCAAATAATTATAAGAATATATTTGATATTAAAAGTTATAATCAATGTAGCAACACATTAGAGTTGCAAAGAAAGTACAGTGAGACTGGGATGCTAATTTTTTGTTGTGAAACGCTTCCTTCAATTGTATGCATTTGGAATGGACTGTGAAACCAGTGGTTATATAGAGCAGTTTGCTGCAATGTAAGATGTGAAACTCGAGAGAATCACATAATTAATGAAATGAGACTTTGCATTTCATGGTGTTATGGAGGAAGCATGAAGGAGGTTTGGTGCAAATAGAAATCAATATTTGCTGAAAATAATCTAATGTGCTGGAGATTTTCTACACACTTTCTCTTTTTATTTTATTTTATTTTTGATATTTACTTTTATTTACATTTCAAACGTTTTCCCTTTTCCAGGTCTCCCCTTTGGAAACCCCCTATTCCATTGCCCTCTCCCCCTGCCTCTATGAGAGTATTCCCCCATCCACTCACCCACTCCTATCTTCCCTCCCTAGCATTCTCCTACACTGGGGCATCTAACATCATCAGGCCCAAGGGCCTCTCCTCCCCCTGATAGCCAACAAGGCACTCCTCTACCACATATGTGGCAGCACTATGGGTCTCTCCATGTTTATTCTTTGGGTGGTGATCCAGTCTCCGGGAGCACCGGGGGTTCTGGCCAGTTGACACTGTTACTTCCTTCATGGGGCTGCAAACCCCCTCAGCTCCTTCAGTCCCTTCTCCAACTCCTCCATCTGAAACCCCACACTCAGTCCAATGGTTGGCTGTGACCGTCTGCCTCTGTATTTGTCAGGCTCTGCCTGAGCCTCTCTGGAGACAACCTATCATGCTTCCATCAGCAAGCACTTCCCAGCATCTCCTATAAAGTCTGGGTTTGGTGGCTGTATATGGGATGTATCCCCAGGTGGGGCAGTCTCTGGATGGCCTGTGAGTCTCTGCTCCACACTTTGTCACCATATTTCCTCCTGTTAGTATTTTGTTCACCCTTCTACGAAATACTGAAGCATCCACATTTTGGTCTTCCTTCTTTTTAAGCTTCATAGGGTCTATGAATTGAATCTTGGGTATTCCGAACTTTAGGGCTAATATCCATTTATCAGTGAGTACATACTGTGTTTGTTCTTTTGTGACTGAGTTACCTCATTCAGGATGATATTTTCAAGTTCCATCCATTTGCCTGTGAATTTCATGAAGTCATTATTTTTAATAGCTGAGTAGTATTCCATTGTGTAAATGTACCACATTTTCTGTATCCATTCCTCTGAGGACCCAACTGTACCACTCCTGGGCATATACCCAGAAGATGTTCCAACATGTTATGAGGACACATGTTCCACTATGTTCATAGCAGCCATATCTATAATAGCCAGAAGCTAGAAACAACCCAGATGTCCCTCAACAGAGGAATTGATACACACTTTATTATTGACTGCTTGCAGCTTTTTATTGAAATTGGTATACATTTATTTATATATAAAACAAATAAAGGTCAGATTAAGTAAGCATATTAACTAAGATAGTAAGTATCTTAAGGGATTGAGGGTTTGGAAATTAAATTTTTTTCCATCACCAGTTTGGTCTGAAATATCATCTGCTGAGACTTGCTTTTCAAAAATCCAAGTTAGTAGCATAGGTACAAATGAAGTCAACTATAACAACAGACACACATATAAACACTCATAAGTAACTTTGGTTTCTTAGCATAATGAATTGGGCATTTTGAAGACATGGAATGTTAATCCAGCCTCAAATTCAAATTGATATCTATGTTAATATCCAAGAGGGTTCACTGATCTTTGATGACCAATAATTAGTAATCAAATTTTATTCCCATTCAAAATTAACTGAATGATATGAGTAAAACGTGATACAAGATAACACCAGTATCACATACTCCCCAAATATTTAAATTGGTTTTAGAATAGTGGTCCATGTTCCCTTCCTGGTACTTTCCTTTAGTATCACACAGATATCATCAGGTAATTCCAGACAAAGAAAGATCAAAATGGAGTACAATTATATAGACACAAAAGCCTAATCCCATTCTTTTCTAAAAGATTCAGACATGACAACAGGAGCCAAAGAGTATTTAGTTGAAATCATTTACACTTTCCCCCAAACACACTGATCAGCAAAGTGAAATTTTCCCAGGATACTGAGGAAATACACTGGGGCTAGGAGAATTTTTCCTGAAAGAAATTCCTCCAAGAGAAAAAGGATGAACTGTACAGTTTGCCTGTAAGGAGCCAAGGGTATAGTTCAGGTTTTGTTTGTTTGAGACTTTGAAAGTTCTCAGTCCATGGGGTTAGATGTCTCAACGATATTAATCTGGTACAGAATTATTAAAGTATTCTTGGAAGTTTCCTAGTGATTACAGTGAAAGGCAGAAGAAGATGAATCTAACACTGGAAAATGAGCGCATTAGTGGCAGCTACTGAATATTTAATCTTTCCAGCAAGAAAAAAGAAAGCAGCCAAAAAGTAAAGTTCCCTTCTTCCATCTTCTTTATGTCTCCATTACCTCTGGTAAGTATTTCTCACATGTGGAGTGATTCCTTCCACTACTAATAACCTGGTTCAAGAAAAGCCCTCACATAACACGTTTGCAAATCAAGTTGTGGCCTTTTAGTTGATTCCAGAGCTACTTGACAACAAGACCAGCCATCGCAGTGTCAAATGAATACAAGGGATAAAATATTCTACATCAGCTTTACAGGTTATATATAATGCTGAAGATTTATCCAATAAGCTCTTTTTAGCTTGTTTAGATGTACTTTATATAAAATGATGCACTCACTTCTTGAAACACTGATGTCCTGTAGCCTTCCTAGGGAAGCTCAGCCTGTATATGGAAGTAAAAAAACACATGGTTCTTATAAAAACACATGTTCAGTATTCAGTTTTAAATTATGGCTAAATGCATGAATTCATTTCCCTTGAGTTAATAGGCTCACAGCTTTGTCAAACCCTTTATTGGAATTAAAATGTCAGGAGAACTCTGAGATGTTCATGCTAAAAGTTTATTTCTATTAAGAAATGCTCAATGCTCGTGTTTTCCAAGGATTATTGCTGAAACTTCATGGTTCATAAAAATGAAAGGAGGACTTAAGAATTAAATTCATTCCCTTCTGGCTAAAATACATTTGCCCCGAAGTCCAGCTATGTGAGGATTAGTTATTATTCTATATTTTCCATATCCACACAAATTTTAAGTAAAAAGTGTGAGAATTATTATGAAATTTGAATCTTATTTTGAATGAATAACTAGTGACCCCTAAAGTGCACAAGTTTTAAAATGCCTTGCTTGTTTGCAAATGGAACCATGTGATTTTCTTTCTCTAACAATTTTGTATTATGAAGACTAATACCTGTGTAAACTTTTATTTTTATAAAAAGACTATAGAAAAAAAAATTGGAAACAAAATGATCCAAAGTATAAAAGCACTTTCTGTAAATATGGAGGACATGAGTCTGACTCCTAAGACTAATGTTATGATGGAAAAAGATGGCCAGTTCTCCGAAGTTGTTCTCTGACTAGCATGTACACTAAAATACATATAAACACACACACACACACACACACACACACACACACACACACACTCACACACACATGCAATGCATGCACGTATGCACATTCTGGGCACCTCAAAGATCATTATTCCTTCTGCTCAATGCAATTTTGTAAAAGATTTGGTGATGTAAACTATTGGCCATTAAGAAACCGAAATATTCTTTCTGATTTTCAGTTTTGTTCTTTGGGTTTTTTTTTGTCCCACCCCCCTGGAGAAAACTATTTGTGCTTGCATTTTCTAGCTCATTTATCTTCAACATTTTTTTTTTTCATTCTTATTCTTTGGTCCTGGGAGGATTGATATCTGATGAAAGATATCTATAAATGTTGCTCCAATGCAGTTTTTCTGTGAAAGAAATTCAGTTAAATTCAGTTAACCTGGCTTACCAGAAGCAGTTAGGTTCACAACGATTGTTCCTTTAAACATTTCAACATATATATATACATATATCAATATATATAGATATATATCTATCTATAGTTATAGATATCTATATCTTCTATAGTTATAGATCTATATCTATATATATTGATCTACTATATCACCACAGCTTACAAAATCGCAGATACTCAAGGTACTTTTAAAAAGGAATGAAGTTACTTTTTAAAGTACAAACTTAACATATACTATGAGTAAGAAAAATTGATATTTGTTTACCAAACTAAACAGGTTAATTTACAGTTCACTAGTAAAACTTGTTGTACATTTCAGATATAAATGCCGTTTAAGGATGGAAAACCCCTGACCTTCATCAGTGTTGTTCAAAGATTAATTTATGGATTGCCTGCAATAGACTTGTTTTAAATAAAACAAAGAAATATCACTTACATATTAACAGCATCAATACTATATAGTGAAGAAGTCCACAGATCGGTTCTTTCATGCAGATTACGAACTCCTTTATGCCTAAGACTCCTCAACTGGTTGAATATTAAAGAACTATCACACTTAATTACTATCTTAACTAAGCCATTGTCTTTACTACCAGAATAGAGAATTTACTACAGTATAGCAAAGACACAGTAATGAAGATTGACTAAACTTTCTGTTTTTCTTTTTTCATTGTATATATGTGGAGATTAAAGATTTCTGTAGCTGCAAGTGTCTATATGCCCATGGAATCAATTCTATATGCATATGCTTGTATGTGAGGGCCAGAGAACTATCATAATTACTTTTGTCTTCAGGCTTTATCCATCCTGCTTTTAGAGACATGTTTCTTACTGAAATATGGGGTTCACTACCTAGGCTAGCTATGCTGGTTTGCCAGCAAGCCTCAGTTTACCACTCTGTCTGGATTTCTACATGAATGCTCCGACTGAACCCAACTTCTTATGCCTTCACATAAAGCACTATGCCTACTAGGTTGTCTTTCAATCTCTATTTGTCTGGCCCATCTTTGTACAATGCTCTGAGTATCGGAGGAACAGTGATATTTATCATAGTAAAGGTTATTATCATCCAGAAGAACATCAGGACATGATGTACCTACCTTCAGCACAAGGCATGGACTAACATACCTATGATTCTGAATTACATTTAAAAAGTTATTATTTAACTTAATAGTTATGATGAATTCATCTTTGATACCAACAGAAGCAGTATTTGGATTCTTAGGCCTCTGATAAAATATTTGTTATTTTTAATAGAAAATATTTATTTCATCTGTTGATGCAATTTTATTATCATAAAAGTTAGAATAAAGAAGTAAATGAAAAAATTTGTGGGAACTTAATGGCACAGAATAAGCTATTAATTAATAAAGGTTATCAAAACATCTCCAATCATGCTATAAGATGCATTTGGTAGACAGAGGTTGGGTTTAAATTCTAGGGGAAAAAAGGAGAGCCAAATTTGTTGTCTTAAACATGACCATGATATTCCCTTTTTACCCTTGAATCTGTTGATTCAATAGAACAGGTAATAAAAAAAAAACCACTCATGCTCTGTACATGCATCAACAGATCTGAAAAACAAGGCAGAACTGAGCCAACATGGTAGTATTAGTGTACAGTTACTACAAAGCAGTACATGTCTTTTGATTTTGTAAAGGAATTTATGGGATTTATCCTTCCAATATAACTTTATTATATCGTTTATACTGACAGAAAAAAAAAATAAGCAGGAATCAACACTACTTAGGACACCAAGCTAGTTAGTTGAAGGTGACCATTTTATAGGTGCATTTTATTCTCATCCTTTTCTTTGGTGAATCAGGGAGGTATTTCAGTGCAGTGCTGGCATTTAGCTGTAGTTACAATGAATTGCAGCCATGATTGCAATTGTTTTGTGATGCCTGTGGTGTCATTACTAAGACACGATTACCAATTGCTATATGAAATTAGTTATGCATGAAATGAATGGGAAGCATAAATACTAGAAGAGAGAATCTGAGCACAGACTTCATCCTCATTGTCTTCCAGATCCACTGATGCTTATGCATAATGTGCTCATAAAACTTTAATTTATTTCAGAGTCAGAGTACTAGAAGGGATCTTTAAAGGTCATCTAGGACAACCCTCAGCTTCTAGGCCCTTGAGCAAACCTAAAATGATAACTGATGAACCTTTTTCTCAGGAGCAAATGAAAAATATTTCATTGACTATACTTAGAAAAGAGTCAACTTGTAATAGTAAGAATTTCTACCAAGTCATATTGTACACTCTTTATTTGCCAATGAGAAGATTATAGTTTTGTATGTATTGCATATCAAATTAATGTATAGATACATTTAACTGTATTTTAAATATTTAATGTCAGAACATTTTACTGTAGTAAAACTTGTGGGTTTTATTGTGGTAAGTAATTGTGAATGTACAGAATTTTTCATTTTAAAGAATGTCATATTCCAAAATAATTTCTCAGTAAATTATGGGACGTTTTCCTCTGTGTGTTGGTATATGCTGTATGTGCATATACCATGTGTGCATATAATGTGTGTGCAAGACCATGTTTATGTGCATTAATATGTAGCCAGAGGTTTACTCTGGGTGCCACTTAAATCACTTTTTAAATCTTATATTTTGAGACATGTTCTGCCACTAAGGCTGAACCTCACTGATTCACCAAGTGTAGCTGACCAAAAGCTGACAGATCCAGAAGTTCTGTCTTCAACTTCCCACTACAAAGGACTACATATATTTTAGTTCAACCCATTTCTTTTATTTTGAAATATGTAATGTAAGCATTTTATACAATGTGTTTTGATTATATTTATTCTTGTTCCAACTCCCAGATTCACAACTATTTCTTTACTCACCCAGATCTTCTTTGTATTCTCTTTTCTATTCTTTCTTTCTTTAATTGTTTTTGTTTTTCTTCTTTTTACTTGTTAAGTCAAATTTGTGCCGTGGCTTTCTGGAGAATGGTTACTTGACCTCAAGCAACACCCTTTAAAAACAAAAAAACAAGAAACAAAAAACTGACTTTGTCTACCAGAAGTAGTTGATTGGTAATAGCTCTTCTGGGAGAGGTGAGACTTCATGTTCCTTTTCTCATGCTGGAATTTGATCTGAGTTGAGCTTTTCCGGGTTTTTACACAACCCCAATGCTGTGAGTTTACATGTTATGCTGCTCTACTTTGTCCAGAAGACATTATTTTTTTTTATCCATGTACGTTTTTTCCATGTGTCCTCTGACTCTTACATTTCTACCCACGGCTTTTCCTGTAATGACCTCCAAGCCTTGAGATGTGGAAGTAAGATACAGATGTCCCATTTAAAGTTGAACATTTTACAGTCTTTTTCTCCTATGTTTACCAGTTGTTGGTATTTAGGTTAATATCCATCTACTCGTAATCAGAGTTTTTCTGATGAGCTTTGAGAAATGCATTGCTGTATTGTATAACAACAACTCATTAAAAATCAGTGTAATTAGCAGAAAAATACATTTTCCTTTAGGGTTTATGATCTCTCCAGCCACAAGTTTTTCAGTCAATAATAATGTTACATGAGGGTTTCAAACTGTGGAGTTGGACCTTAATTTTAAATGGAACATGTTAAGTTGTTTATATGATGTACTATGAGTGGATGCTAGTTTTGAATCCACAGATATTCATCCAGCTATGAGAAATAATATGGGACTTTTGTGTTTCTAGATATGAGTTACCTTACCTAGAATGATTGTTTTCAGGTCTATCTAGTCTGTGAATTTTATAATTGCATTTCTTAAAAAGCTGAATAATATCTAATTGTACAACTATACTTAATTTTTATTAACTATGGAAAATCTAGACTGTTGATGGAAATCTAAACTGTTTCTATATTCTGGCTACTGGGAACAGAGTAGTAATTAACCTGGAAGATCAGGTATGTCTATAATTGAATATACAATATTTGGATATAGAGTAGCCCAGGTGGATCACATAGTAGGAACAATTTCTAGCTTTTCTGAATAATCTCTACATGGATTTCTCAGTAGATTTACCAGTTTGCACTTTCTTTCTTTTTTAATATAAGTGCTGGAGGTCTTAACTCAGTCCATTGGGCTTTATTGGTAATCTCTTTACTAACTGACTCATTTCTTCAGTCTGCAAAATGTTATTTTAATGTGGTTTAAATGTAAAGGTACACAAATCACACACACATACCCAGTGTGTAATGCCAGAGCAATCACTTTTTTCTGGAAAGAAAAGGAAATTAGAAACCCTTTTAAGATTAATTTTGTACTAAATAAGCGTTAAATGAAATACATCAAAAATTCAAATTAAAATAGTAACAATAGAATTATCAGCATTAACAAAGATTTTTAAAAGATAGTTTGATAAGTCAAATGGTTTAGATTTTTTGTGTTAAAATTCTTATCATCTTATTGAATGTCAGGGAATACAATACTTTTCCAAGTTTTAGATGGGGTTAATGATTCAGTGTAATGGAAGAGTAGCTGCATACTTTATCAACAGAAGCATAAGAACTAACTGAAAGTGAAGAAGACTCTAAATATTGAAGGAAAATGCTATGCTCCAGAACCAAAATAGTCAAAGCCATGCAGTGGTGTCTATTATCTCCAAAGATACTATAATTGGGAGTAAGGACAGTCAGATGAAAAGTTGTAAGAATATAATTGTGAGCTAAATCTTCACTGTTGTATAAACATGAATTCGGTACTCTGCAAAGCCAGGCTAGTTTCTAATGCCACAATTTCCTTCTTCCACATACATTTGTACAACATTGAAGAGAAAAACCTTTCTTTATAGATTGAAAACTGAATCATAATATGAGCCCACCATTTACTTTCATGATGCATTACTCTTATCTTCTCCTATATTTTCTCTTAGATAAATTAAATTTTCTTCAAGGTCTTACCTTTCCAATTGTAGAATCTGTAACTGCAATATCCAAACCTACTTTATTTTACTCATGAGCAAGTCTGAGATCCACAAGTAGCTGCTGGGACCACATTAACACATGCCATCTATCCATTTATTTCTAATATTGGGTGGTCCCACATTGATCTTTCACATATGGTGCTTAGCATCACCTGTTCAACAACAAGTTGTCAAACATTGACAGAGAGCTTTTCTACTATCATGGCTTCTCTGGTTTGCAGTATGGTGCTAATGATAAACTAGACAATAGAGTGTAGAGGAATTTTAAACCAACAGCATGACTGTTCTGGGAAAGGATCATATCTAAAGACCTAGGCCTGTGTGATCTGACTGGAATGAAGACACACCATACTTCTTTAATACCTGTGGTTGGAATACAGGCATTCCCTTAGCACACACCTTTAAGGTAAAATTAGTTTGTAGAAGGAAGCATCCATGTTTGAAAGTGATGTCTACTTGTGACATAGACAAAATGATGAATCAGAGAAAGATTTGACAGAATGAGTCAGAGATAGGATATGTCCAATTCTCAATAGAGCAGCACAGGGAGAGATAGTCACTTAGTTGGGAGAACCTGCAGTGAATGCAGTGCAGGAGTTTGTTGGTAAGTTAATACAGTTCAGTGCAAGACAGAAAAGGCAAGAAGCCAGAGAAGAAGGAGTCAGGAGATTAGAACAAATTGCCAGAGTTAATATGAGGCCAGGCAGAGCAATTTAGTGTGAAGCTGAGAGGAGACAGATTGCCATCAGTTAGCTTGGAGAGAAGTGTATGCTAGAACAGCTGAGTTGAACCAGCTACCCAGAGTTCAGACAGAACTAGAAAGGGTGAGCTTATTCTGCAGTAAGCTTCAGAGATGATAATTACATCAGGCAAAGTAAAAGTTACTTTTACAATAAGAGTTCTACTGATGTAGTCTTCATGGAAACATGAAAAAAAAAATGTTGGGAGATAGACAAGGATGGCAAAGTTATGGACACATAGTAAATCAACAAACTAATAAAGACTGTGGGAAAGAAGAATTATGCAAGGTAGTTCAGAGGAGAAATTAATTACGCATCAAAGAGTAGGACTAAGATATTCTTGGAACATATTTTTTCTAATAACATATGAAGCTTTCTCCTCCAATGTAAGGAAACATTGTGATGCAATAAAAAGAAATAAATAATGAAATTTGTATTAGTAGATATGTACCATGCATGAACGTGTGAAAATCATGGGACAATGCTGGAGAACAAATACATGAAGCAAGAGATTAGTAGCTGAAAGAACAATAAAAGGCGTGTGTGTGTGTGTGTGTGTGTGTGTGTGTGTGAAGTCCATTGTCTCTGTGTGTCTGTGTGTGTGTCTGTGTGTGTGTAGTCTATTGTCTGTGTGTGTGTCTGTGTGTCTGTGTAAATACTATTGTCTGTGTGTGTGTGTGTGTGTGAAGGCTATTGTCTCTCTGTGTGTGTCTGTGTGAAGTCTATCGTCTGTGTGTGTCTGTGTGTGTATGTATGTCTCTCTGTGTGCACAGGCTTCACTATTTGTACTTGCATAGCCAATCACTTCCTTAGATGACTGTCACCTTTTTCTAGGTTTGAGGCCTCCCACTTGTCTCATGAGTGCTCACCTACCCACATTAACACATCTGTTGGTGTGTACTTATTTAACTCATGGTTAGACATCCATGTTCATTAGACATTATGCATATCATTTTTGACACAGTCTCATGGCAAATTCCCTTTTCTTCAGCCTCTTATAATCTTTCCCCCTCTCTTCCCCAGTGGATCATCAGCCTCCAATGCATGTGTTGTAAGGCAAATCCATTGGGACTAACCTCAACAACTCTGCAGACTGTATTTATGTAGTATATATTAGTGTATATATTAGTTGCTTTTCTATTGTAGTTATAAAACATCATGTTCAAAGCAACTTATAAATGAAAATGGCTTGTTGTTAGGAACAACCATGGTGCTGTGGAACGAAGCCTCATGTGCCTGTTGCGGAGGGCTGCGGCTCTGAGTGGGACTGGACACGCAGGAAGTGACCACACATCTTCCCACACAGTCTGAAGGGCAGGTTGGGGGGCTATGGGAATCCTCTGCAGGCCCTGCCCATGGGTGGGGGAGGGTGCCATTCCCAGGAACGCATGGCAGCCATCTCCCTGGGTTCTCCAGCCCGGGGCACTGCAGTCACTGCAGGGTGCCTCAGACTGGCTAGCTAGAGTGTAGCTGGGGTTCCTGCCGGACCGGGTCTCAGCTGCTTTGGGCGCTGGGCTAACTGCTTAGGCTTGGGTGAATGGATACTGTCTAAGAGTGCTGGGATTCCCACAACAAGAGATTAGCCATGGCTCATTAATTGAGGGCCGGATCCCTAGCTTCCTACAGTGGGTCCAGATGAAGAGACAGTCCATAATTCATTTATTTTCATCAAGTTGAAAGTGCATGGATGGAACTGTACTTCTACAGTCTCCTAGAAAGGCAGGGCAGATATAGGAACTGGGAAGGGGCGTGGCTAAGCCTCTAGGTATCTCACTGACAAGGCGATGGCTTGGGGTAGTGTGGCCACACCTCTATCTGGGGCGTCATATGTGACTGTGGCTGGAGCCAAAAAGCCTCCCGGGAGCCTTGGCATAACATTTCTGGTCCTTTGAGAATTACTTCAAAGGTTCTCCCACAGTTTGCCTGTGCTCAACCAGTATGCCAGACTGCCTGCCAGATCACTGCCCCACAGCTTGTAATATAAAATTAAAATTGGGCTTATGCCTTCAAAGATTACTACCCTTAATGCTGGCATACAGATATGCAGGCAGGAAAAGTTAAAATCTCACATCTTTTTGTTTAGGAGGAAAGACAGTGGCCACCTCTATGTAAATGTGGGAGCCGTGTAGCTGCAAAGACATCTCCTGCAGGAGGACCTAATTGAAGACTGCCTGAGAGGCCAAGAATTGCTGACACAGTCAATAGCAGCCAGTCGGGAACTGCTGTTCAGAAGAGATGCTTTCTTGGGACCGATAGGACCCGGGTGGAAGGTATTAAAGGAGCTTGCAGCAGCGTTCAGATGAGTTTGCTGGAGTGTATCTCACATACTCCCACAGACTCTGCACAATATCATGTCCAATCTCCTGTGGCCTGGAGGGTTCTGCAGTGAGTAGTCCAGGGCACAGGCAGCATTTTTCTATACTGCTCTCCATTTTTTTAATTGAAAAAAGAATTTTCTCTAACATAGTACATCCTGATCACAGTTTTGTCTCTCTTCACTCCTCCCAACTACCTCTGTCTCCTATTTGTGCATAACTACTCTTCCACCATTTCCTCTTCCGAGAAGAACAGGCCTCCAAAATACAAGAGTCAAACAGGAAAGAACAAGGTACAACAGGGCCAAAGCCCCCATATACAAGCTAGATAAGGAAACTGATTAAGAGAAAAAAAGTCCCAAGAACAGACAAAAGTTCAGAGATTCATTTGTTCTCACTGTTAGGAGTCCCATTAAAAACACCAAGCCAATTGCCATAATTACCATAATTTCAGAGTTTCTTGTGCCAACCAATGCAGGCTCCACTGTAGGTTCAGTCTGTGAGTCCATATATGTGACCTGCTTAGCTGATTTGGTGGACCTTGATCTGAGAGAGAGAGAGAGAGAGAGAGAGAGAGAGAGAGAGAGAGAGAGAGAGAGAGAAAGAGAGAGCGCCTGTATTGGAGAGTGGTTCAAGTCCATTGAAACCTCAAAACCGTTTGCAACAAGGCTATACCTTCTAATGCATCCCAAACAGTTCCATTAATGAGAGCCAAACATATTGAGCCACTGTTTAAACAACTACAAAAAATCCTGTCTACCTCTCTGTGGCTCTCTGGAATATTCTCTCTCTCTCTCTCTCTCTCTCTCTCTCTCTCTCTCTCACACACACACACACACACACACACACACACACACACACATGAAGGCTAAAACCTTAGAATGTTAGAATGTACATGGATAGGAAGTAGAATGTTAATGGACAGGAAGTATCAGAGAAGGGAGTAATTGATTCACTTGATGGAATTTGAGCACCCTTCAAGGAAACAGTGAAATGACCATTAATCTGCACCCCCTTCAATATTTTGTCTCTTCTTTAGATAATCTGTTTAAGACACTCTTACACTAACTAAGCTGGCTTAACATGATACATTGGGTCATGGCTTCACAAAGACACAATTACAGACACTTGGGTTTTTAAAATATAGTTCAGCCATTTGATCAAAGCAGCCACTTTACCTCTTAAATACTTAGGATGAGTTGCTATATTTATTAAATGAAAATAAAATGTCTAGTCAATAGGTTTTCTGAGCACTTACAGAGGTTCTTTAATTTAATCCTCATAATTTTAAGAATTAGTAATAGTAACACTATTTCTGAGAAGAAGAATCTAGGCTCAAAGATTTAAAAGTCAGTTTGTCTAAGTGATGCAGTTAGATTCAACCCCTTATTTATGTGCTCCAAGCTGCACTCTCTTTGTACTGGGCTTTCTTCCTGTCACTGCTCAGTGCAGTGAGACTGATGATGCTTTAGGTAGTGGACTCTTCATCCAAATAATCTAACTTTCTCTCAGTAAACGTACTAACTTATTAGTTCTGTAATCAGATACCTTTTACCTACTCTCTGTGGGCTTTGGTTTCACCATCTGTCCATTAAAATATCTGTGTCTATATCTGTCTTTGTCTCTATAGCTATCTCTATATCAATATCTATATCTTACCTAACTACATATCTATCATCCATCTTTATATCTATATCTCTATTACATATTTATTTATTTATTTATTTATTTATGATGGTGTGTGTGTGTGTGTGTGTGTATGTGTGCACACGCATACATGCACGCATGCATATGGAGGATAGAACTGGTTCTCTCCTTTTACCATGTGGGCCATGGGTATTAATCTAAGTTCTTCAGATCTTGTGCCAATTGCCTTTTTTGCACCAAACCATGTCCAGCGTCAAAACTTTTATTGGACAGTCATAGAATCATCACTTATGGAAATGCTGAGTGAGGTCATGAATCCACATAACCTAACTGTGGACTTTGATGTCTGGGTTTTAAGTTTTCTTTTAATTGAGTAAGGCAAAAATATTAATGAACTTGGAATCTATCTTGAGGGTGATGTATTTGTCAGAGAATTAAGCAAGATGGTAGTAAAGAATGGATCTTAGGAAGGTGTGTACCAGATGAGGTATGCACTTTAAAAATTAAAGCTGGTTTGAAGAAAAAAGGAAGTTGCAATATCGTTATTAGAAGTTAGAAGAATGGCTTGATTTGGCAAGGTGCTTATCCAAGCTTCTAAGAGCAGGGGACCAATTGACTGTAGATATATTTCTTCCATTTGTCTTTAGTGACTACCTTGACTTTGTAATAAAGGACCATCCATGTAAAAAGCTCCTATTTGCTACAAAAAAATCATCATTATGTTGCCTATCATTTAGCAAAATATTTTATTTGGTTTAAATAAAGCTTTCTACTATAGTCAATGGATAAGTAACACGTTTCTAGAATGTGGCAATTTGTAGGACGCTTCCTGCCATTTGCCATCGCTAGAGTCTTTGCCCTCTATGAAAAAGACATATTGTCCTTAATTTGGCTTGATTTCATCTCACATTGTAAGTGAATTACCCATAGACTCGTCACATGAATAATTTCTATTCTTTCTTTTACTTCTCAATATCCATGAACAGCATCTAACTTTCTAGAGTTTAGTGTTGTTTCCATGATCAATCCATTTCAGAGCTGAGTGAGGACTTCTTGTTCCCCAAAATGTATATAATACTTTATGTAACCTGTGATAAAATGACAAAAGAGATTACATGTATGTGCAATTTCAAGACCAGAGATAGGGTCTTGTGTAACCTCAAACCCACAGTAGAGAAGATACTGAAGGGACAAGCTTCAGGTTCTAGAGCCTGCCTTCATCATCTGCAGCAGATTAAGCAGAAGCATCTTTCCTCCTCAGGAGTCATTTGGCCTAACTCTAATTAATACTTCACCTAATCTTCTAGTAATACCACTAATTGCTCACAAACTGGCAATTTAATCAACACTCTGCTAACAGGCAAAGTTTTTTTCTCTCTCTCTCTACACTCCTTTTGTGCTCTGACACACTGCAAACCTAGGCAAGTATGTCCCAATTGCTATGTTTCCATGTAATTTAACAGCACGACATTATTTTCTCATAAGAGATGCTTTGAATTTTTACTGCTAATGAATAAATTAACTAAAAAAGGTTAATCTGCCTACATGTTTATGAAACATTATGCAAATCACTCTCTGAAAAGTTTAATGGTAATTGAAAGCAATTGAAAACCATGGTACGTTTCCCCCAATTTTCATTTATTTTTTTTTAAAGTATACAGATTACACAGATTTTTACATTTTGCAGATATGTATATAGAAGGGCTTTTGAGAGACTCTGCTATCATCCCTGAGGCTTATGTATAACAGTGAAAACAAGAAACAATACTGTTGCTACTTTGCTCAGGAATGGCCGTGGTCTTTAGTAATTAATTTCAAAGCCAAGCTGTAAATGTGAAGAGTCAGTGTGATTAATATTAGGGCAATTAGCAGCAAAGGGATAATGTTGTTTAGACTTTCATTGTAAAGCTTTGACAATGGTTCCTGCAATGATTTCAAACTATGTGCACTCTGTGACGTGTTATTCAGGTTAGAAGTGCCCTACATGAGTGGCTCAAGTGCTAATGCTAAAATCGTGCATCACTAAGTGTTTATAATAACATCACTTTATAAGAAACTTTGCCTCATCAAAGACTGTTTTCCTTTACCCTCTTCTATCCAATAGAGAAAGAGTGGTTGACAGTGTATGTGTGTGTGTGTGTGTGTGTGTGTGTGTGTTGTGTATGTGTGATGTGGGGGACATGTGTGTATGTGTTTCTGCATCTGTGTGTCTGTGTGTGTACATGTATGTATGTGTTTGTGCACCTCTCTGTATCTCTCTCTCTCTCTCTCTGTCTCTCTCTCTCTGTCTCTCTCTCATTCTCTCTCTGTCTCTCTCTCTCTCTGTCTCTCTCTGTATGTTTTGTGAGCTGGAGAATATAATAGACTTTGGATTAAAAACAAATGACCTAATCAATCAGATTTTTAATTTGAACCTAAAAAGTTAATGCTGTGAGAACCTGAAGGAGTAGGAGTAATTGGTTGGTGAGCATTGTCGCTGTACATTGTATTATATTTATTTATTTTTGATGTATGTTTGCTTGCATGTGTGAACCCCAGAATTGGTCTCCTCATAATACCACGAGGGTTTCAGATTTTGAATATTGAGCTCCAGCTGTCAGTGCTTATACCTTTACTGAGTGCTTACTTTTAGGAAACAACAGTTTTACTAATTTATTTAGTTAGATCTATGAGTGCATATGTGCATGTTTTCTGTATGTGTATATGTCCACTAGGTGGATTTTTGGTGCTTGAAGAGTGCATTTGATGTGCTACTACTTTGGTCCTGGGTCATTTGCAAGAACAACAAACATTCTACGCTGCTCTGCCATCTATCTATCTGTCCATCTTCATTCTCAATTGCTTTAAAAATACATTGTGTAAAAGTATTGTTCTCAGACTTCGTTTGACTTTAGAAATTGTTTCATTCTCAAAAACTATTAAGTTTTTAAGAGATGTTGATTATATAAGTCATGCACCATGGTATGTTTTAAACGTTAAATACTACTCTCTTGAGAAAGGAGAACATTTGTATTTGCTGATTTCAAGGCCAAAATATATGTTGGTTTTACTGTCTTCATGCTCCCAGGCCCAGATCACCAAAGTGAATGTTCCAAAGATACTCACATGTGTGAGCTCCATCACTCAGTATCTGAATGGAACACTCAGTGTTGCAGCATCTGGGAGGAGAGACCCTTAGTCCTGAGAAGGAACAATGCCCCAGTGTAGGGGAATGCCATGATGGGGAGGCAGGAGGGGGGGGCACCTTCATAGATGCAGAGGGAGGGAGAATGAGATAGGAGCTTTGAGGAGGGGAAACCTGGAAAGGGGATAACATTTGAAATGTAAATAAATAAAATATCCAATTAAAAAACAAAAGAAGAAACAACTAAGAACATTCAAAAGATATACTGACTTATTCACTTATTCATATCAAACAAGCAGGGTGAATGTAATGTCAGAAGCTTGCTACAAAATGAAATAATGAAGGTAGTTTTAAAAAGACAAAATACTGATAACTATGTCAAAATAAATAGCTTATGGTTTTTACTTTAAAGTTCAATCAATTTTTTTTTTGTTTGTTAGTAAATGACCTTTGATGTCGTTATAAGTTACAGGAAAATGACGAAGTTAAATTCTTGCACAGATTTTTACAATTCAACTTTCTGTGGTTCACTGTCGGTTTAAAGTGCATTGTATTAACACTGTAAAAGCCTTCCTGTAATAACTGGAGTTTAATAATGTGTAGTTCCAGAGTTGATTGTGCATGTGCACATATATGGGCTCACATGCCTGGATGTGTGTGTACAATTCTGTCCAAACAGTAAAGTTACTATTCACTCAGAAGTTTGTATTTAAATTTTCAAAGTGTTCACAACTACTAACACTGTCTTGTCCTTACTGATTTTTGAGAAAGGATTTAATGAAAATAGAATGCTAGGAGGACCATTCATTTAACTCTGTTGTTACATTCTTGGATTTGTTTAACAGAGTGAAGTTATGCAGCTAATAAAGGAGGTGATGGGATTTGTTTGTTTCTTTGTTCTTTATTCTCTTTATGCTTACCATAGTGATAAAGTGATATGCTAAGAAACATGTTTGCTGTGTGGAATTGTAATCTTAGGGTTTTCGTTTACTTCAGAAGGTCTTTAATATAATTCACAATAAAAAACCCTGGCACACTAAATTCTGTTTAGACATATTGCCTTGTTTAATGAGATAAATATTTGCTAATATTACCTCCAGACATCTGAGGAGAAGCTGATAGTGACTGACACAAGTTTTCAAAACTTGTTCTGATTTTCACTTTAATGTTAATTTTCTCAGAGAAAATGAATAACAATACTATTTATGTTCTTTCATGGCACAAGAAAGAATTCATTCATTTTCTGGAAAATTAATAAGGCTTCCTCATAACCTAAGTCAGTATTATTTGTTGATTTCTTTTCAAGTAAGACATGATGTGCCATGGTTTTAGAGAGACTACATTACTTGGCAGTTCCACTTAGTACTGGCCTGCATTTTTTTCAGCTTATCATCATACTTAAATAGATTCTGTAAGTGGTATTATCACATAATCACACCATTTTTTAAATGAGTATAAAACTGTCATATACTAAAGGGTTCAATGTTCATAATACCTACAGTTTTTACCATCAAACACAATTTCAAGTGAGTCATATATTTAATTTTAATTTACTTAGTTATAGGACACAGTGTCTACCTACAAACTTTTGGCTTAAGGTATTTGCTGCCTTTTTTATTATTCTTTCTATGTATCCAGCACAAGTGTAACTAACATAGAAATTACTTAGGCATTGAAAATATTACACAAGATTTTGAGAATCAGGTAAATTGTTGATAGTAGCATGCAGTGGAGAAATCTCAAAGGTGCCACCTGATATAATGGCCCCAAGTCTTTGACTTTCACTTCCTAAGCTTCTGCTCCTATGTGAAGTGGATGCAGTCACATGTGTTCTTCCAACTGCAATGTGACTGATTGTAAGAATAGATATCTATACTCTGGGTTCTGAAACTTTAGTGAATCTCATGTTTGTCTTTATTTCTTTAAAACGATCACTGGTTTGATATGTTTCATAATCATATCACAAATATTTGACCATTGACCCTGGCCTGCAGCCTCCATTTGTCACTTTTGTTACTAAATGAAACTGAATACCTTTCAGTATTCAGGTTTTTAGTTCAAAAGAATCACAGCCAATTTCTGAACAGAGCCGTGAAGGCTTTCTCCTTTTGTATCAGACTTTTCCTAAATACTGGCGTCAACAGCAAAAGAAAGAAATGGTAGCATAACACACATTTTAAGGTAACCACATGAATAATTTATATTTCAAAGATGGGAAAAAAAAAACCCTGGAAAATCTTGAAATGGTAACTGTAAGACTTTTAGATTCTGAAGAACACCCCACTATGAATGGTCAAACAGGACAGTTGCCCTTCAAGAAGTTAACATTGGAAAATGGATGCAAGCATTGATCTCTACTCCAGCTTTATAAGAAAGAAAATAAGACAAGGCCATGTTGCTCTGCACAGATTTGGTGCATGCACACACACACATATGTTCTGCCACCTAACTTGCTTTTCCCCTAAGTTCTGAATATGTGCTTTTTAGAAAGGGCACATCTGGAATAAATTTATTCCCAGATAGTTGTTCATGAGTAACAGGTTTTTATTTTATTTTATTTAGTGAAAACACTACACTTGGTGCATTTTCTGTAAATACTGGGGCTTAAACACTTGAAAATCGATAGTGAAGATGAAAGATGAGAAGAACAAGGGCCAGATGATAAGAGCATCAATGGAATCAGGAGTGCATTCTCTGGCAGGCTGCACTGAGCCTTATAAATCCCGTGATGTTTGAGCTGTGTTTTTAAAACTGTTTCTCCCATACACTAATACAACAATGACTTCTGTTGTCTTCTTCTAAACTGGTAAATAATCTCTCTGCTTGTAATTATCCTCTCACAGTTTAGGAGGGCTGAACATTATTGCACTCAATAGCAAAAGCCATTTAAGATTTCTTTGAATCTGCTATGTATTCAGTGATAAGATAGTTCATTGTTTAAGATAGTTCATTGTTTAGTGGTCCTAAGAATGTACCAATTAAATTATATTATAGTATCATTTTCAATATTTTTATTTGCCTTCAAACAATTTTCTATTTGATTTTTTTAAATCAGAGAAACATATATGTGCTTATATTTTCCCAAGGAATGTCTTCAATTTGCACTATTAGAGTACTTAGGGTCTGAAATTTATTGAAAAGAAATATTTTTCCTTGGGGTATTTTGGAAATATGTAATAGTATTCTATGGCTTTCATTACGTACTATTACAATCTTACTAGGAAGAACCAATGGGATGGCACAAGTAGGTAAATGTTGCCCAGCTTGAAGGCTTGAGATCAATCCCTAGGGCCCACACTGTGAAAGGGGAGAACTGACTGCTTCTAGTTGTTCTCTGACCTCTACACTCACATCGCAGCACAATCAAGACAGTAGGTGTACAGAAGTAAATGTGATGCAACAGGAATGCTGTACCTCCTGAACCTCATGTTAGAAATTAAAGCATAAATTTTGTGCATAATACTTTTATGAGTTGGGAAATTAACTTTGAACCAGCCTTAGTGTGGGGCTCATAGTAGCTTATATGGAAGAGTAAGAGTATCCTTACTCATATCTTCCTGTTCAATCTAGTTCCAGTAGGAGTTCATAATTCTTGAATAAGTGGGACTGTTGCAGGAATTGCATAATTATCATACTCAGGGGCTCAAGACTAAAAATTCACCACAAGTTTGAGGCCGTTTAGGTATGGGTAGCAAATTCCAGGACTACATACAAATATCCTGTCATAAAAAGCAAACATAAATATTTTTTATGAGTTTTTCTTGACATGTAGAGTCTGCACAATTCTAAAAAATAATCTCACAAAACAATCTTTATAGTGGTGCATATGTTACTGATCCATTTCCACAACCTGAAATAGATATTATTACTATTTTAGTACTTTGAAACTTGTGGTCCATCGGAAGTTAAATTGCATCAAGTCTTCAGTTAAGAGGGTCAGTGTCACATTACAATCCCTTCTCTGAAGACAAAAGTTAGGGAGAACAAAGACATGTAGTGATATCTTGGAATCTACTTTGCAGTTCTTAGTATGTGCCTGATGCTCAGTGTCATGCCAACAGAAGCCCTGTTTTTCCTTCTATACAGCCAATTTGTGAAGAATTGTAATGGCTGTCCCTTAAAATTAAGCTAGATTTCTAAGTAAGATGTAGTGGTACAAAAGAATGAGAACATTCCAGGCAGGGATCAAAAGACTCAGGAATAGAGACATCATATAAAACAATTTTCATGTTTTATTACTGAGCAGTATCATATTAAACCATATTCTTCGACATGCTATTTGTATTTATATGTATAACCTACCAACATGTATACATATGATATGGATAATTTTAGCAGTATACTTAAAAGAATTTAGCATATGGTTAATATTTTTCAGTATCTGTATCTTTCCAAATTGTAACTGACCCAATAACCAAGAAGAAGAACTGAAGAATATTGTAAACTGAGGCTGGAGAAATAGCTCAGGAAGTAAAGTGCTTGCTGCACATATACAAGGACTTTCATTGGGGCTCTTGCACTAATAAAACAGCTATGCATGCACCAATAACCACCATCACATCATGGGGATGTAAACAAGCACATAGATTCCAAGAATTCACTTGCCAGCCAGTCTAACTGAAGTGTTGAGCTTTTTTCTCAGAGAAAGACTGTTGCTAAAAATATGAGATGGTGAAGCACAGTGGAGGGCACCTAATGTTGATCTCTGGCCGCCTTAGGCCGATGCACAGGCAAGAGCACCTGTACATGCCTTCGTACCCCAGAAGAAAGGATTTACTTCTTAGGACAATAAACAGAAAGCAAGTAAAGAATGGGCAATAATGCTAATCATCTCAGGAGAATGGATGTCACTGCTGCAGGTTTCAGTGAATTGGCTAGATAGCAGTATCATCTGAACACATCAATAGCATTTATTTTTGACAACCAAAATTAAGGTTTTCATTCTAAATGGAAATAGTGTCTTTAAATAATTCATGAAGTTGTGCTTAATCCTTAATTTAACTTGAAATATGTTCTCTGTAAATCAAGCTCCATAAAGTTCTGTGTTTATAGTAAAAAAAAAATCTTTATTTTATTGCATTTCTAAAACTTACTTCTTTGACAGAAAATTTTATGAGAAATGTTTATTGCCATCCCTCAACCTTACGTAGTTCTCAAGTCATAATTGTGTACAAGTTCACACCATTCACATTTTGGATTTACTTCCTCTGAAGAGATGGTATAGAGAACAGTCTCACAATGCCAAAATGCAGCCTGGATTCATGGCTTATAGCAAAATAAACTCTTTGAAATAATAAGACTTTCATTTAAACAAGGAAAATTAAAAATTTTCCATATCTCCTTGCTTCAGTTTCTCTCTCTAACAAATAAAACCATGAACCAATTTGAATGTTTAGATTGCCTTCTGGTTTGATTTCTCTCAAGCCAAGTGATGCTCAAGGGAGCTTGTCACATGGTGTAATGGGAAACTTGGCAGACCTCAGTGCAGCACAACAAGGTTTTTCTCAATTATGTACTTTTTCCTTGTAATTTTCAGACTTTTTTTTTCAGATGTTCTTGACCATTAAGTTTCAGTAAATGAATATCATTCAGAAAGTTCTTTGAAATCTGCCCTTGTACAGCTATTAAATATCTCGTGACAGCTTCTATTGTAAAAGTTGACAAAAGTACTGTTTTATTTAGTATGTAATATGTTATATAGCAGTAAAGCTGAGTGAAATTACTTGAAAGAGATATGCTAGTTGAAACACATAATTGAGTAGTCCATCCTGTACTTCTTTAGTTAGCACTGGAAAGATTTTGATAGGTGGAATGTCATAGTTTTATAAGATAAGACAATATGTACAGAAGTAACGGGTTATTTGGAGATTGTGAGTAATGCTAAAGTTAATGTGGGAATACTTTTTGCTAATATGGGTTTTAATATTGATAATTTTATATGTTGTCTGTCTAATCTTATTACTTTACCCTTCTCTGTCATTCTCTTTTTGTCTGTCTCTGTCTCACTGTCTTTGTCTCTGTCTCTCTGTCTCTGCCCCTCTGTTTTTCTCTTTCTGTACTGTGATAAATTGGCTTCTTGCTTTTTCCTGTGCTCTGTTCTGTACTATCCAATGGCTAGTCTGACACTTACAACTGAAAATTACTTTGAACTTATCATTAACCAGTGCTGCATCACACATACACACCACCAGGCCGAGGTTAATTTGTATCTCTTTTAGTTATTTTTTTATTTAGTAAATTAATTATGTACATATGATGTATCAGGCAATGTATGATTAATAGAAAACAGGGGTGCTAAACAGGGTAAAATTAAAATTATCTATAATAAACAGCAAGAGAAAATATAGAACATGGAAGTATATAGGAATAAAAATTGTCCCAGAATTTGATGTGAAGACTGTTTGTTTGAGAAATGTAAGTTACACTGAATTTTAAAATTTTAAGGACATTAAGATACAATGAAATTGATTAACTTGGGGTGATATTTAATAAAATATAGGTCTCTGAAATCAAAGGAATAGTTCCTTAACTTGAATTAAGCATATTGCTTAAAATATTTCCATATATATGGAATATTATGGATCTTTCAGCTGTCAATTTATTTTAGCCACTTTCATAATCAATAACTAATCTCTAAATTTTCAGTGTCCTGAAACTCTTCCTGGATATAAACATAACAGAAAAAAAAACTTAATATTTTAAAATTTCTTGTGGATTTTTATGGCCTGGAAAAAGAGGGATGATATAAATTTTCTTTAGTTGCAAATGGCATTTACATTTATATAAAACATAGGTGGATACTAGAATGCAAAAATGGCACGTATTAAATATTTTTAAAATTCTTTAAGCTTGTGAAATTATCAGCATTAAAAATGTGAGTTTTTATTAAAGAATATTGAAAGTAGTGATAGACCAGGAATTCTGAGGAATAGGTAGATAAATAGGTTCATATCACAAAGGTAGAATTACTTTTCTTTTCTTTTTTTCTTTTCTCTTTTTCTTTTCTTTTCTTTTCTTTTTTTTATGGGGCTAGGGTGATAGTTCAGTTGACAAAGTGCCCACTGTGCAATGGGGAGAACCTGAGTTTGAATTCTCAGCACCCATACAAATAGCCAGTTTAATAACATTTTTTGTCATACAACTCCCAAAAGGACAATGAAAAAATCTCAAGTTAGATAATTTTTGATACTTTATTTACATTTCAAATGTTTTCCCCTTTCCAGGTCTCCACTTTGGAACCTCTCTATTTCCTCTACCCTCCCCCTGTCTCTATGGGGGTATTCCCCCACACACCCACCCACTCTCATCTTCCCTTCTTGGTAGTCTCCTATATTGGGGCATCTAACATCCTCCGGCCCGTGGGCCTCTCCTCCCCCCGATGGCTAACAAGGCCCTCCTCTGCCACATACGTGGACAGCACCATGGGTCACTCCATGTGTATTGTTTGGTTGGTGATCCAGTCTCTGGGAGAATCGAGGGGTCAGGCCAGTTGACACTGTTGCTCCCTCCATGGGGCTGGAAACTCCCTCAGCTCCTTCAGTCCCTTCTCCAACTCCTCCATCTGAGACCTCACACTCAGCCCCACGGTTGCTGTGAAGTGAGTCTTGGGTATTCCAAACTTTTGGGCTAATAACCACTTATCAGTGAGTACATACTGTGTTCATTCTGTTGTGACTTCATTACCTCTCTCAGGATGATATTTTCAAGTTCAATCCATTTGCCTGTGAATTTCATGAAGTCATTGTTCATAATAGCTGAGTAGTATTCCATTGTGTAAATATACCACATTTTCTGTATCCATTCCTCTGTTAAGGGACATCTGGGTTGTTTCCAGTTTCTGGCTATTATAAATATGGTTGTTATGAACATAGCGGAGCATGTGTCTTTATTACATGTTGGAGCATCTTCTGGTTAAATGCCCAGGAATGGAATAGCTGGGTCCTCAGGTAGTATTATGTTCATTTTTCTGAGGGTCAACCGAACTGATTTCCAGAGAGATTGTATCAACTTGCATTCCCTCCAGCGATGGAGGAGTGTTCCTCTTTCTCCACATCCTTGCCAATGTCTGCTGTCACCTGAGTTTTTGATCTTAGCCATTCTGAGTGGTGTGAGGTGGAATCTCAGGGTTGTTTTGATTTGCATTTCCCTGATGACTAAGGATGTTAACATTTCTTTAGGTGCTTCTTGGCCATTCCAGTTTCCTCAGTTGAGAATTTTCTGTTTAGCTCTGTTCTCCATTTTTTGATAGGGTTATTTGGATCTCTGGAGTCTAACGTCTTGAGTTCTTTGTATACATTGGATATTAGCCCTCTATCGGATATAAGATTGGTAATGATCTTTTCTCAATCTGGAGGTTGCCGTTTTGTCCTATATATGGTATCTTTTGCCTTACAGAAGCTTTGTAATTTCATGAGGTCCCATTTGTGGATTCTTGATCTTAGAGCACAAGCCATTGGTGTTCTGTTCAGGAACTTTTCCCCTGTGCCCATGTGTTTGAGACTTTCTCCACTTTCTCTTCTATTAGATTCAGTGTATCTGGTTTTCTTTTAGTAAGAGATTATACCAGTAGACAAGTGACCAAACCTACTTTTGTACTCTGGTGGTTTTCCTTTAATTCTAAATTTGGAGGAATTATGATAGCAGACCTTGATATGTCCAGGAACTTTAAATAAGGATGCCTAATACATGAATTTTTTGTTTTTTTTTTTTTAGAGATTCTAAATTTTTAGGGTACTGCATATGTTGTATATTGTGGAATAGAGCACAGAAAAAAAGCAAGAAGCCAATTCATCATTTTGAGGGATATAAGTGTGTTGCCTGCATGAGAGTCCAGAGACTTAAGACAGTTTTATACAAATATCAAAAATATTAGGTCACAGATCCAGGAGATTACCACAGAATATTCTAAGATGATAATGTAAGCACAGCACACCACACCACTTAGACAACTTTGTGGGCTCAACTTTCAATAGTTTGTTTTAAACTACTGAAAGTAACAACATTCTCATCCTTTTGGTGTCTATTTTTGAAATACAGTCCTAATTTGTCATTCAAATCACATATTTTCTGCTGATTTATCTTCCTAACTACATTTTGGTTGAGATTATATTAAAATCAGGGACTCTCTAGAATAATAGGAAACAAAAGCTAATAATTAAAAAATATCCCTGTAAATTATCTTATTACATGTAACTGAAAGTTGAGTTCTTTTTAAATGGAATATTTTATTCTTACAGAGCCAAAATCAGCTTTCTTTATCTTAATATATATTATATAATATAAATATATTTTTCATATCACTCATATTAGGTACATGTTAAAATCTCCTAAGTAAGATGAACTTTTACCAAACAATATGGTCTGTAGAGATAGCTGAGCATTTCAGAGCTCTTGCCTCTTTTCCTTAAACACAGGTTATGTTTCCAACACCTAGACAAGGTATCTCTCGTTACCAGCTGTAACTCAGGATCCAGGGGATCTGACTCCCTTTTGGTGCTTTCCTGGCACCTGCACATCCATGGCATATTACATTCAAACACAGACACATGTATACACATAAACAAAAAATCTTTAAGAAATATATGTTTTAAAAGACTCGATTTCTGAACAATAACAAATATAATTCATTATTTTGTTAAGCATATCTGATTTTGCAGTACTTTGAACCATTAAAATAGAAAAAGAAACAAAATCAAAACTGTATTTTTTAAAACTTTATTGTATATATGCTGGACTGGGCTGAGCATTTAATAATAGCATTGTTTCTTCTAAATTTCTCAAAACAGGAAAGATCAAATAATCCAATCACTTATCTTTCATGGCACTTAATTTGTTCATTTATCTAGTTATTTATTTTTTACATTTAACTTAGTTTCCTCGATAAAAACATATAGGTCTTACTGACATTGTTCTTAATGTTTTATTTTTATACTTTTACTTTTGATCATTTAGAGTGAATGATAAGTCACTTTAATTTAATCTCTATAATACCATTGAAATTGTTAAATAAAATATAAATCTGATTTTGGTTAATACTAAAAAATATACTTCATTACATGAATTGATTCTTCCTGGGTTCTATAACCTGTATTCTCCACTCTTTTGAGAAACTGAAATAGTAAACTAGAATGGACGGAGCATCATTTAAGGTTTGAGAATGTCTTATGAAAGCATGTGGCCTCTATGTCATAGAATATTGGTGTGCTTCTCTTTCTCATGTTACAGCACAAATTGCACATAGACATGGTATAGACATGGTTAGAAGGGGAGATGTTTCCAAAATCACAAAAAAGCTTTCTATATGCATATAAAACTTCAAAGGAATATGTCTCAGCTGGAGTTTCTTTTGCAGTGAAGAGTTACCATGACAAAGGCAACTCTTGCAAAGGAAAATATTTAATTGGGGGCTGGCTTACAGTTTGGAGGTTTAGACCATTGTCATCATGGTGCTGGAGAAGTAGACTAAGAATTCTATATCCAGATTGGCATGCAGGAGGAAAAGAGACTGATAGTAGGGCTGGCGAGAGCATTTAAAACCTCAGAACCAACCCCCAGTGCAATACTTCCTCCAATGAGGCCACACCTAATCTAACAAGGCCATACCACCACAGGATACTTTATAGTAACAGTGATTTGGCTTGATTATATTAGGACTTTTTCTTGGAACTGAGGTTTAACAGGAAAGTTGATTATGACCACAATATTAAGTGGAAAGAAAGAGCAAAGAGGAAATTACTATAATAGCTTACTATAATAAGCTATATATATAATTACTATAATATCACGTTTTCTTCTATTTTGTCTTTTTTTTCTTATTTTTTAAAAAAATTATTTATTTATTTACATCCCAAATGCTCTGTCTCCTGTCCCAGATTACTGCTCACAGAGTCTTTCCGCTGAGCCCCCTACATCTCTGTTTTGAGAGGGTGGCTTTCTCATCCCTCCAATCCCCTCACCCTGGCACATCAAGTCTCCTCTGTAGGGTTAGGTGCATCCTTTCCTACTGTGACCATAAAAGGGAGCACTATGTATCCAGTGTGGGGATAGCTTGCTCAAGTCCATGAATGTTCTTTGGTTGGTGGTTCAGTCTCTGAGAGCTGCTAATGGATGTGGTTAGTTGACTCTGTTGGCCTTCTTGTGGAATTTCTATTCCCTTCAAGACCTTAAATGCTTCCCACAACTCTTCCGTAAGAGTCACAAACTTCCATCCAATGTTTGGGTGTGAGTAGAATCTCTCAGAAGTCAGTTATGATAAGTTCCTGTCTGCAAGCAGAATAGAGTATCATTAATAGTGTCAGGGATTGGTGCTTGCCCAAGGAATGGGCCTTAAGTTGAACTGGTTATTGGTTGCCCATTGCTTCAGTCTCTGCTCCATCTTTATCCCTACATTGCTTTTAAACAGGGCAAAATTGGGGTCAAAAGTTTTATGGGTGGGTGGGTGTCCCTATCCCTCCACTGGGGGTCATGCCTGGCTACAGTTGGTGGCCAATTAAGATTCCAAATCCCCACTGCTAGGCATCTCTGCTAAGATCACCAGCATTTACTAGTGTGAATGTACCCCATCCTAGGTCATTAGGATTTCCTAGAGATTCTTCCCACACCAAGCAGCTGCAGATTACCGTTCATTCTCTTAGCATGGTGTCCCTCTCTTCTGTCTCTACCCACACCTGATCCTGCACTCTCCCATTCACATCCCCCTCCCTTTTCCCACTCAAGTCCCTTCCTTGAATGGAACTAGAAAATATCATCCTGAGTGAGATATCCCAGTGAGATATCCCAGACCATAAAGGGCATGTATGGTATTTACTCACTGATAAGTGGATATTAGCCATAACTTATAGGATACCCATGATACACCCACAGATCCAAAGAAGTTAAACAATAAGGAAGGCCCAAGTAAGAATGCTTGAATCTCACTTAGATAGGGGGAAAAATAGTCATAGGAGGCAGAGGGAGTAAGAGAACTGGGTAGGAAAGGGTGTGGGGAAGGGAAGGGGGGATAAGGATCAGATGTGAGGAGAGACAAGGAAGACAGCCAGAGGGACAGGAGAATGAATAGAAATCTGAGGTTGCCATAGGTGGAGTCAAGGGAGAAATTGCAATGATGTCTTTGATTTTCTTAAGAGCTTTTAAGAAATGTTAAGTCAAAGTAACTGTTAGCCACTTTAGCTCAGCTTTGAATTGTGCTTGACTGAAAAATGAAATAGAAAAATATCAGAAACCATAGCTAATAAAATTTCTATGGTCACAAAATGTTAACTCATTTGATTTTTTTTTTTTGCTGGACACAAAGCCCTTGTACACACATTGCTAGTTGTGACCCATGGCTTCTATTAGGAATGTCACTTGCTGAAGCCCTTTGAGGGTTTTACATGTGTGTACAATACAATGCTGTTCCTCTAGGGTAGAGAGTTTCACTCTGTGATCAACAGCCTGAGGATTCTGCCTTGCACTTGAAAAATGTTGCTTGTCAAAATGTCTGCTATAGTATGGAAATGCATGTGATTCAAATTTTATTCTCCCTGAATGCTTCTCCTTAGATGTATGGTGTCCCCATGCTTCTATCATGGCTCTTATTGAGGAAGCAACATGTCTTTAATTTAAATGAAAAATAAATCATTGAATTGGAAAGGAAAAGCAGAGCCTTAAAATCAATCACTCCCTCCTTCCTGAATACAGCAAAAAGCTACAAGGATCAACAACACATACAACTGCTGTTATAAATGCCAAGTTCTTGAGCTTCTCCCCAACAGTCTTTCCTTACTTTATCCACAGGCTTGTACAATGTAAGCATCCAAGGATCCATATATTGAAATATTTTCTATAAGCTGAAAATTGTGGTAAACTCAACCAACTAATCAAAGAAATAGAAAACTCTGACTTCCTGTACATCAAGAAATTATACATGAATGTATACAGAGATCTAGTGAAAATACAAAGCCAAAAATAATAAGTGCTGTATATAAATGGTCACATTGCTTTAGCTGCACAAGCCTGTGGGTATATGAAAATAACAAGCTTAACATTTCATAATCTTTCATTCCTCTGCACAGAGATGTTGGTATATATGCACAAATAAATGAACATTTCCATATCGTATATACAAATGTCCAATGCAGTGAGCTATGACTTGAGCTATTTGGCTTCTTTACCATAATAGGAAAGGTGTAAATTTCAGCATGTATGAAACATTCATTTTATAAATATTATATTCAGTTTTAACCTTAGGGTGAGACAAGAATGAATATATTCATCATCCCACTTGAATTCTCCTTCTTTTCTGACCCATACACCAAAGAATGTGGTATCCTATTGCTGGGATCATAGAGTATAAATATTCCCCCTAATGGGAAAGATAAAGATTTCTCTGGAAATTAAGAACACTTGTATTTCTGAAGAACTAAAACCTAACATTGCATATAAGGTCAGAAGAAAACTAGGCAGGGACAAAGACAAACTATCTAGATCCCATTGGAAGATATAATTTGTCACTTGGGAAATTCTGGCAATGTTATTGACTATAGGGAGAAACTTAAACTGTGAAATTCCAGACAGTTGCTTAATAAAGAAAGCAGTGCTGCTATATACTTAAAGTGATCAAAACTTAATTCTTTGGGAAGAACCTATCACCTAGATAAGGTTTATGAGTCTATTTATGTGCATAGTATTTTTGGATATTTACAATAAGTCAAATAAAATATAAAGACCATGATTTCAATTCACTCCAAGTTAATACTAGGGCAATATTTGCAAATACATTTTAATAATTTCATAGTCACAGACTGTGAATACCTTGAGGTAAGTTAATGAAAAAAGAAAACATATTTTTGGAAGGAAATGGTTTATTTGTCTTACATTTGCATATCACTGTTCATAGTTAAAAGCAGTCAGAACAGGAACTCACACAGGGCAGGAACCTGGAGACAGGAGCTGATACAGAAGTCATGGAAGGCTGCTGCTTACTGGTTTGCTTCAGGAAGCTCTCGACAATATTTTCTTCCTTCCTTCCTTCTTTTCCTTTTTTTCTTTCTTTCTTTCTTTCCATATTCCTTGAGGAATTCTGTTGAGTTTTAGTTAACTCTCATAGCAAACATTCTGTGATTATTGATAGGAACCACCACTGAAGTAAACTATATCTTCCTGTGGAGTCCCGTCCTCTTTGGGCCCATCAATTCCAGCTCTAATATGTGGCTGTGGATCTCTTCATCTCTTTCCACTGGCTGCTAGGTGGAGCCTCTCAGGGAACAGTTATGCTAGGCTCCAGTCTGCAAGTATAACAAGAGTATCATTAATAGTGTAGGGGATTGGTTCTTGCCCATTGGATGGGTCTAAATTTGTGCCAGTCATTGGTTGGCCATTACCTCCATCTCTGTTCTACGTTTGTTGCTACACAGGAGGAGTGGTTGGGAAGGGGAAAGATGGGGTTAGAAGAGAGAGTACAGTAGTCGGCAGAGGGCGCAATCTCTAGGACATACCAGAGACCCAAAATGGGGGAGGTCCTAAGGTGTCAGTAGGGGTGACTCTAGGTGAGACTGCTAGTAGTGGGGGGAAACATTTTGTTTGTTTTTTTGCATCCATTCTACCAACACCTCCCCTTTTATTTTCACTGAGCATTCATATAATACATTTTGATAATGATTTTCTCTTCCCCATTTTTTTCCAGATCTTTCCTACCTCCCTACTCTTCCTACTCCATGTGTTTTTCCTGTCTGTCTTTATAAGACTCAAACCAGAATAAAACCAAATAAACAAATACATAGACAAAAACACACAAGAAACACACATACAAATTTATAAAAACACAAAATTTATAACTATTACATAAAAGCAAAAGATCAGTGAGTTAAAAGATAAGTTCTCAAACAAAGCAATATGAGACACAAATCTATGAAAACACCATTACGTTTATTTTATGTAGGCCTTTTATTCTTGGGCACAGGGTGTACTATTATGAGAGAGTCCATGTGAGAAAACTCGTTTTTCTTTTGTAAGTATTCATCAGTTAGAGATCTGTTCTTAATGAATATGTAGTAAAGGAAGGAATGTATAGCTATCATCAGAACACAGGAGGTCCAGTGTCCTAAGCCAGTATTAGCCTAGGTCAGGAAAGCAGTTTTTCATAAAGAAACGAGAAGGAAAAAATATAGATTATATTAGGAAAAGGTTCATTTTTACAAAATGCAGGATTAGTCCATAGAAATAATTGAATAAAATGGCAAACCTCTTCTTGGGGTCTCATGTTCTATAGCCGACAGAGCATTGCGTGTATTCTAGATATTTTAATTTATATTGATTTCATCTTATATTATCTTTAAACAAGAGCATAGTATATTCTTTTAAATAATTTCTGAAATAAACAAGCTAGACACTTTGTTCATTGTATATCTATTTTGGTGTATTTATTTAATGGAAAACGGTCAAGAGAACTGGTAACAAAAGATGGAAATTTTTGGAAACAGAGACCCAGAAATATAAAAATCTGTAGATCTCAAGTTTTTCTGATAATTTTTCAATGGTCTGGAAATTTACAGTTTCAGTAATTGGAAATTGCTACTTGGTAAGTGAATCTCGATGGAACTAAGGGTATTGCAGAAACATGTCTAGAGAGACACATTTCACTTAGAGATTTATTTTTAACTGGGCCTCATCCACTATTCTAAGATTGCACTGTAGAATAATCTGTAAAATGTTCCCCTTCTGGAATTTGTTTTATAATATTCATAATGCACCTCAGGAAGTCAATTTAATAAGTGAAATATTGAATATACTAATGAATGACTAGTGTCATGGAAGAGAATCAGAAAGGAAGAGAAAAGTAATTCTGGTTTGGTGGTTGTATAATTTCCCAGAAGAAAATATAGAAAAGTTTTAACGGAGAAGGTGATATTTAACAAAAATCTGAAGATCTGTCCATGTATGTATATGCGAATGAACATTCTAATAATTAATAAATAGGATGAGAGCGGACATACCACTTCAACATACTGCATGGTCCATGTGGAAGGTAATTATAGCCAATAACATGTCACCAGAGTTAGAGGTATTTTCCAGTGGTATCAGAAACTTTAACCTGATTAAAACTTCACAGTTATATATCATTTCTAAGCTTGTGAAACGTAATGGACTCTACTTTCAAATTCTTCATATAATATGTCAAGGAAAGTCTGCTCTAAAAAATGAGAAGTTTAAAGAGGTTATTGAAATTGAAAGTTGACTTCTGATATTCTCTTGCAGAAATTCTACTTGGATCTCTGTTTTCTACTGACTCAAAGAAGCACTGAACTAACTCAGATTATCACATATTCTGCCAAGATTTAATTTTACATAAAATAAATAAAAACATACAATTATTAGTATGAAAACCTGTTCCTATTTTACTAGAGGATAACATGAAGTATGCACTGAGAAGTTTTTGAAATGTGATTATTTTTATTCAGATTTATTTAGTTTGAAATATGTGTATGCATGTTCCTGTGTAAGTACATCTGAAAACAGTTCCCTCAGGTGCCAGAACAGTTGAATTATATGGAGCTAGATTTGGAAGCAGTTGTGAACATCCTGATGGATATGCTTGAAACCAAATTCAGATCCTTTGGAAGATCCATGAACTCTCTTAACAAAAAAATCCATCTCTCAAGCCCTCATTCCCCCAAACAAAGTAACCATGATATATTTAATATTGTCATATGTTTGATTTATGTACTTATTTTGTATTTTTATGCAATGGTAGATGTGTAAACTTTTACTTGATCGAAGGGACACACAAGTAAGACTAGTTTATGAAATCCTGACATAAATGCTAACAGGAAAGACGTAAGAAACTCATTCAAGATAATACTTTATACCATTCAATATAGCTCAGTTTGTTATCTACCTGTCAGAGATCAACACTTCTTATTTAAGAGACTCTCCAAACTGTAATTATGACTGATATTCCCAATAAACACTGTAGTAGTCAAATAAGAAATGCCTGGGGATTTATCAACAACTGTACATGAGACTTTTCTGAGGTTTAGGTCTTAAGAATTTCAAATATATAAGAAGTGAATATTTTAAATAAATGAAATAAAGGATATTGTGTTGTTTAAAAAAGAGAAAGTTCATTTAATTAAAAGCTGGGTATGATAGCAGAAATAAAACTATTCTTAGTGTTGGAATTCAGATTGCAAGATTTAATTTTTAATCTAAAGAAAAATGCCTTATCTAATTAGTTGGATTCATAATAAATAGACTAAGCTAATAAAGTTCAAAAGAACATATAGTTGTAGATTTTCCAAGAGTCTGTTTAGTTGCTGTGGATAAACATGTATTGTAGATTTTTGGTGCATTCAAAACAGCACTGAATTAAAAAGCACGGCTTCTGAGAACTCGCCTTGATAATTTCAGAATCTCACTTGTATGATCCTAAGAACTAGTAACATATCTGTGAGAGGATTTCCTCACTTATCAAACAGCTGCATGTCTATATGACACATGCAAAGACTCTACTTCTTTAGGCACATTATAATATACTACATCACTTGAACCTCTCCAAAGTCCATTACAAAAGACAGTATCTTCAAGAAAACATTATATTTATGTTTGTTATTTCCAAGACCCCTTCTTAGCTTTAAAATTCCATTTTTCCAATTATTGTTTATTTCTCTAAAGAATTAGAAAATAAATACCTTGCATTAGAAATGTTGGTAGCTAATCAAGCTAAGGAATTCGAGGGTCTTTCAACACCTGCCTTATCCTATTACTGATACATGAATACTGAACTAAATTGTTGACAGGAAGCTTAGATTTCTCAACCTGTGGTTATTGAGTTTCATATTAGTGCATGAAATACAACTTCTATCTGTAATAATAGAATCCCTGGGGAAATGTGAGTTAATTAGAATATTACTGCAAAAGCTTGGACAGTGTCCAATTAAATGTCACAGTTTCAACAGACAAAGAAAAGTTTAAAAATGTAAGTTCCTAGAAATACGTTTAAAACATATTGATTTGGGACAAACTATAACTCTTGTCACCACTGTAACCTCAAATAATTGTTAGTGTGGATCTCATGGGAACCAGTGAATTTACTAACACAAAACAATAGCCCATATGTTCTCTTTTCCATCTGCAAGAATGCAAGAATGCATGGCTCAGATTATTCAAAGAAAGCTGCTGAAAACTCCTGTTCTAATAACTCACATACACAAAAGATGCTGTAAATAGATCAACATTCTGGATCTGTGGTTTCAAGGTGAGAACTTCTACCTATAAAGATATAAAAGTGGAATTGCTATCTCGTGCTTATTAGTAAATAATCATGCATCTCTAAAAAGGACTCAGAACAGAGGGAATGTTTCAGTAATAAAAGTATAAAAAATTTGTTTAAGTATACAAGGAGAAAAGCAGTCAAATCTCTAAATACAGTTTTGAATACAAGCAGGTTTCCAGTTAACTGTAACTATTGCTTAAGTTGACAGGCCAGTAAGTAGTTATTGGAAAATGTTTGTGAATATTTAATATCACTTTACCATTGTTAGCCCATCATTTCCTACATGAATAGCCACTCTCTTTATCACAGATTATTCTTATGTCTCAGATCTTGTTAGGACAGGAGAAACTGGCCACCCGATTCTGAAAATATAGAAGCTTAACTCTCCCTTGGATTAGTATAAGTCCCACAAGACCACACCACATTTTAATGATTGATATTTTTTCAAGAAATAGACTTCAAATGAACTGATGAGTTGGTGAAGCACACACACCATTAATCTCTATTAAAAAGTGAGTAAAATCACCATGAGGGAACCTGGCCAAAAGTTTCCTTATGAAAAGCGGGTCCAGGAGATTAATGATTATTTTTAATATTTGCTTCAATAATTAACAACAGAAGTTTATGAGCAAGGACAGGATAACATTTATGGAAACTAGGTACACAGAACAGATGTGGAAAAAGCCACAGGAAGGCATTCAGTTTGGAGACCATTTGCTTATTACAACTCTGAAGGACTTTGTAACTCTGAAGTGATACAAGAAACTCTTTAGCAAAGTGTGTCATAAGCCCAAGCTTTCCACTTGATTCTAGACACATGGCTTAGGATCAAGTGCTTCTCCTAATGTGCATTTTAAACAAATAGGAAACAGACATTTTGGGAATCTTGAAATTTTGTGGAATACTTTGCCCAGTTTATTATGATAGTCAGGGTGAAAAAAAAATGGAAGATTAATCAGAACAATTGTTAAACAGACAACTTATACATCCTGCACATCACTCATTTGAACTGGAACAGTGTTATGAGATGTTGTCCTCCAAGTAACATTGGCATTGCATGATTTTAGCCATCTTCAAATCAGAGTAGCCTTGATTACCATCAAGGACACCTCACAAGACCAGACCTAGTCAACATTCTCATTGGAAGGCAAGGGAAACATACAAGGCTCATGAGGCCCATGCAGCTCAGAAGACTCACTGTGCACCTAGATCCTCTCTCCTCCCTCCTCAGGGACAAGACATAATTTTCTTCAGTGATGCAATTGACAGTAAGTTTCCTATGCTCTTATATGTAACTCCTCAGCCATTTTTCTAGGAGAAACTTCATACATATGTCCCTGTAAGTTGCCCACACGTATGCTCTGTAAGTAATCATATAGCTATGTCCTGTAAGCAGTCACTCAGCCATGATCCTGAAAATAACCTCACAAACATAGTAGGACTTAGATAATATTGCTCCTTCAGTCTTTCCTTGAACTTTCTATCTCAGGTGAATAGACATTTGTTTGCATATCCTCTAACAATAGTCAATTAATTGAAAAGTGTTACCCATGTGTCACTGTGCTAATTCATTTTCTGTTGCTATGATAAACACCAACCAAAAATTGTAGAGAAAATGGTTTATTTCATTCTAAACAGTATAGTTTATTATTAAGGCTGGAAACTCTTTTTATTTTTGTTGTTGTTGTTGCTTAATGATTTATTCTTCATGGTTTGTTTAGTGTGTATTATTATTATTATTATTCAACCCAACACCACCTGCCCAGTGGTGCCATGAGGTTTCCCCTTCCAAGATAACCATATCTTGTGGAGAAAACAAAACAAAATAACAAACAAACAAACAAAATGATATTAAACTTTCCTGTTTATCTTCAAGATCTTATATTACTATCATAACATAAAATATAGCATGACTTTAAAATCCTAGTCTTTTAAAAATTTAAACACTGGATAACCAATAGGGGCTCATGTCTGGGAGAGACTAATTAGCTTCTCCCAACAGGCATTAGTTTCTTGTAGTTCTTTGTCTTGAGATGAGGGAGGTACCTAGAGGCAAGATCTAAAGTAAAAAGTATAAAGGCTAGTCACTGGCTTGCTCCCTCTAGCCAGAGGTACTTTTAGGTCCATCACAGGACAAATTACCTATGTAATTTGTAGGCTGAGCCCTCCTACATTGATTAGCAATTAAAACATTGACTCACCCATGAGGCCACAGGCCAATCTAATCTAGGAAGCACCTTATTTGAGGTTCTGTTCTCAGGTAAATCTGAGTTGTATCAGGATTACAAGCCAATTCATCACACTATACTTCTTCTCAACTTTGACTCACTAACACATAATTTTATTCCATCTACTTCTTTGTTCCTTAGCCCTAAGATCATACATTTTGCCATAATATCAAATATGATACAAGCTTAAATGTCACAGTCCTTGAAATCTCCAATATGTAAAAATGTCATTGTATCTTTAAAAGCTCAAAGTTTTTAAATTTTGAGCTCTTCTAAAATAAATAAATAAATGAATAAATAAATAAATAAATAAATAATATACTTTCTTATCTCTACAGGGAACAATCGTGGCATAAAAACAATGATATTTAAGCAAAATCGTACTCTAGCAGTCTTGGTACAACTTTTATAGCTTAAACTTTGATGACTATGACTTGCTCATTAACCTCTGTTCTTCAAAAGACTTGGACAGCTCCACTTTTCAGGCATCCTCAAGATTTGGTTTGTTTAGTAGGCTCTTGCCAGTTCTCTTCCACACATTTTGTGTCTTTGCTTTGCTCTGATTCCTTATATTCTACAACTTTCATGTCCTCATATGAGTACCATGTTATGATCCTCATATATTACTGAGTTCAGATGTCAGTTTGTGATGTATCCTTTGTTACCTCTGAACAAAAACTTTTGTGTCCCAAACTTGAGGAAATATTTTTCAGAAGACTTTATTTAAATGTTTCTGTTACTTATCTCTTAATAACAGCTTGTATTTCAACTTGAGTGAACAAACCTTGTCCCAGTATAAAACAAAAGATTTTAGGTCGACAGAATCTTAACTGAAAATATCACATTAAGAGTGCTAGTAGTCTTGGCGTCCCTCAGTAAATTTCCATCTCAAAAGTTCTACATGATTCCACGATTCTCCCCAAATCAACATGGTAATATCTGTGACAACAATATCTCATTTCTCTGGTACAACTTTTAGGTCTAGTATGTTTACATTGTGATTATAAACACCACACCCAAAAGCATCATTAAGAGAAGCCAAGGCAGGAGGAGCTGAAGATGGGAACTTACAGGTAAAATGTATAGTGGAAAATAACAAAGTTACTTATCTGCACACTCCCATTGTCTTTATCCTCTACCTTCCTCATCTAGCCCAGTCTTAGTATGGAGGGTACAACCTACTTTAAACTGCCCTCCCCAATTAATTATCCAATATGAAAATTCTGGCCTTCTTCAGCCGGGGACCTCAGTCTGTGCCACAGAACGCCATAACCACATAGCACAGGGAGAAAGCTAACATCACAGGAGTGTGGACAAGCCCATGAGTGAAGGTAAAACAAGCACCACTGCTTAGCAGGACCTTCCTGGAATCCACAGGACACAGGGACCCAAGAACAGTCTGGGACAGGAGTCTTCCGGTTTACACCTGTGGTCTGTGCCACACAGCTCCATACCCAAATAGCACAGGGAAAGAGCTACCCTCTCAGGAATGTGGACAAGCCTGTTATCTGGGGTAAGGCCAGTATCTCTGCTTAGAAAGACCCACCCAGAACCCTCAGGACACAGAGACTGAGGAGTGGCCATCAGATTTCCTTCAGAGGCCAGGAAACTGATCCTGTGACCCAAGGCTTCATACTCAGTGCCAGGAGAGAGCTAATCTACCAGGAGTTCCATCACACCTTCAAGCACAGGAAGTCTATCACTTCTGTTCAAATTCCTCGATCAAGAGGGACCTGCACAGAGTCATCAGGACACAGAAACTAAGGAATAGCTGGGGACAGGATCCTTCTGGTTTCTGTTTGCTCCCCAGCGCTGACCCTGTACCACAGCTCTCCAAACCCAAATTTATCTCAGAGAAAGCTGGTCTCCAAGGAGTAAGCACAAAAGGCCCAGAACCACATCGGTTTAGTGCAGAATTCTAACATACCTCCAAAGAAGACTTAATACCAATACTCTTCAAACTATTCCACAAAATAGAAACAGAAGGAACACTACCCAATTCATTCTATGAGGCCACAGTTACACTAATACAAAAACCTCACAAAGATCCAACAAAGAAAGAAATTTCAGACCAATTTCCTTTATGAACATCACTGCAAAATTACTCAATGAAATTCTTGCAAACCAAATCCAAGAACTCATCAAAATGATCATACACCACGATCAAGTAGGCTTCATCCCAGGAATGCAGAAATGGTTCAATACCTGGAAATCCATCAATGTAATCCACTACATAAACAAACCCAAAGAAAAAAAACACAGGGTCATTTCATTAGATGCTAGAAAAGGATTTGACAAAATTTAACGTCCCTTCATGATAAAAATTTGGAAAGATCAAGAATTCAAGGTCCATTCCTAAACACAGTAAAAGTAATATACAACAAACCAGTAGCCAACATCAAACTAAATGGAGAGAAACTTGAAGCATTCCCACTAAAATCAGGGATTAGACAAGGCTGTCTACTCTCTCCCTATCTATTCAATATAGTACTTGAAGTTCTAGCTAGAGCAATTAAACAACAAAAGTAGGTCAAAGGAATGCAAATTGGAAAGGAAGAAATCAAAATATCACTATATGAAGATGATGTGATCATATATTTAAGTGACCTGGAAAACTCCACCAGAGAACTGCTACAGCTGATAAACAACTTCAGCAAAGTGGTTGGATATAAAATTAACTCAAATAAATCAGTAGACTTCCTATACTGGAAAGATAAATAGGCTGAGAAAGAAATTAGGGAAATGACACCCTTCACAATAGTCACAAACAATATAAAGTATCTTGGTGTGACTCTAACCAAACAAGTGAAAGATCAGTATGGCAAGAACTTCAAGACTCTGAAGAAAGAAATCGAAGAAGAACTCAGAAGATGGAAAGATCTCCCATGCTCATGGATTGGCAGGATTAATATAGTAAAAATGGACATCTTGCTGAAAGCAATCTACAGATTCAATGCAATCCCCAACAAAATTCAACTCAATTCTTAATAAACTTAGAAAGCGCAATTCTCAAATTCATTTGGAATAACAAAAAACCCAGGATAGCAAAACCTATTCTCAACAATAAAAGAATATCTGTGGGAATCAGCATCCCTGACCTCAAGCTGTACTACAGAGAAATAGTGATAAAAACTGCATGGTATTGGTACAGTGACAGGCAAGTAGATCAGTGGAATAGAATTGAGGACCCAGTAATGAACCCACACACCTACGGTCTCTAGATCTTTGACAAAGGAGCTAAAACCATCCACTGGATAAACGACAGCATTTTCAAAAAATGGTGTTGGTTCAACTGGCTTTCAACATATAGAAGAATGCAAATTTATCCATTCTTATCTCTTTGTATAAAGATTAAGTCCAGATGGATCAAGCACCTCCACATAAAACTGGATACACTGAATCTAATAGAAGAGAAAGTGAGGGAAAGTCTCAAACACATGGGCACAGGGGAAAAGTTTCTGAACATAACACCAATGGCTTATACTCTAAGATCAAGAATCGACAAATGGGACATGATAAAATTGCAAAGCTTCTGTAAGTCAGAGGACACTGTCAATAGGAAAAAACTGCAACCAACAGATTGGTAAAAGATGTTTATCAATCCTACATCTGATAGAGGGCTAATATCCAATATATATAAGGAACTCAAGAAATTAGACTCCAGAGATCCAAATAACCCTATCAAAAAATGGAGACCAGAGCTAAACAGAGAATTCTCAACTGAGGAAATTCAAATGGCTGAGAAGAGCCTAAAGAAATGTTCAACATCCTTAGTCATCAGGGAAATGCAAATCAAAACAACCCTGAGATTCCACCTCACACCACTCAGAATGGCAAAGATAAAAAACTCAGGTGACAGCAGATGCTGGCGAGGATGTGGAAAAAGATGAACACTCCTCCATTGCTGGTGGGAATGCAAGCTGATACAACCTCTCTGGAAATCAGTTTGATAGACTCTCAGAAAATTGAGAGTCATAATACTATCTGAGTACCCAGCTATACCACTCCTGGGCATATACCAGAAGATGCTCCAACATATAATAAGGACACATGCTCCATTATGTTCATAGCAGCCATATTTATAATAGCCAGAAACTGGAAACAACCCAGATGTCCCTCAACAGAACAATGGATACAGAAAATGTGGTATATTTATACAATGGAATATTACTCAGCTATTAAAAACAATGACTTCATGAAATTCACAGGCAAATGGACGGAACTTGAAAATATCATCCTGAGTGAGGTAATTCAGTCAAAAAAGAACAAACATGGTGTGTACTCACTGATAATTGGATATTAGTCCAAAAGTTGGGAACACCTATGGTTCAATTCACAGCAACTGTTGGACTGAGGGTGGGGTCCCAGATAGAGAAGTTGGAGAAGGGACAGAAGGAGCTGAGGGAGTTTGTAGCCACATGGGAAGGGAGCAACAGTGTTAACTGAGCAGCAGCCCCCCACCCCCAGTGCTCCCAATGACTGGACCACCAACCAAAGAATGCATATGTAGGGACTCATTGTGCTGGCCACATATGTGGCAGAGGAGGGCCTTGTTGGCCATCAGTGGGAGGGGAGGCCCTTGGGTCTGAGAGTGTTAGATGCCCCAGTAAAAGGGAATTTAAGAAGGTAAGAGTGAGAGGGTAGTTGGGTGGGGGAATACCCTCATAGATGCAGGGGGAGGGGAGATGGAATAGGTTGTTTCCAAAGAGAATACCTGGAAAGGGGAAAATACTTGAAATGTAAATAAATTACCAAAAATTAAAGAAGGAAAGAAAATTCTGCAAACCCATGGGTCAGTCTAATTGAGATAATTTCTCAATTAAGTTTCCCTTATCCTCCTCCTCTGCCTCATATGTGGCCAGCGCCATGGGTCCCTCCATGTGTATCCTTTGGTTGGTGTATCAGTCTCCAGGAATATTAAGGGGGGGGAGGGTCAGGCCAGTTGCCACTGTTGCTGCCTCCCTGGGGATGCAAACTCCCTTAGCTCCTTCAGTCCCTTTTCAATGTTCTCCATCTGGGACCTTGAAGTGACTCTTGGGTATTTCAAACTTTTGGGCTAATAACCACTTAACAGTGAGAACATACCATGTTCATACTTTTGTGACTGCGTCACCTCGCTCAGCATGATATTTTCAAGTTCCTTCCCCATTTTTTTGATAAGGTTATTTGGATCTCTGGAGTCTAGCTTCTTGAGTTCTGAGGGTGTTAGATTCCCCAGTATAGGAGAATGCCAAGGAGGGAAGAAGATAGTGGGTGGGTGGGTTGGTGGGTGGGAAGATATCCCCATAGTGGCAGGGGGAGGGGAGAGGAAATAGGGAGGATCCAAAAGTGAGATCTGGAAAGGAGGAAACATTTGAAATGTAAATAAAGTATGAATAAATAAATAAATAAATTCAGAAAAAAAAAGTTTCCCTTATCCTATGTGATTCTGGATTGTGTCAAGTTATCAGCTGAAGCTAACTATTCATTATACATTAGGAAAAAGACTTCTGAATTTTTGGACAGACATTTTACAATCAAATGTCAATAGTTCTCAGAGCAGTAAGAGAGACATGGTACTTAGTACATGATCACATGATACTAGCCTGTAGAAACTCCCAGGGGCAAAATAGAAGAAGACTCTTGTGTAATAATCATAAGAAGGCACAACAGGAATGGCAAGAGTGTTCATGTTTGGCATGGGTATCAAAATTATTGCATGTAATTTTTCCTGCCAATAAGAAATATATAGACATTAAAATTTTTTTTCTATAGGAGATAAAGATCATGTCTGGAAAAAATGTATTATCATAAAAATAACATCCATGTACCACTGTTATATTTAGTGTTGAAATCAAATCAGTAGCTATACTTATATGTGAATTTCAGACATGTTCTCAAGATTTTCAGCATATTCCATCAACTCATACCTAAATTGTGGCCTTCACATTCAAGGTATTGGTGATAGATTTAAATGTTTCATAACAAGAACATTTCTTCTCTAAGAGTATATAGTTAGAAATTAATGCCATGGTTCTACCTCTGATTCAGATTCATGAATCTTCTGGATTCTTGAGTAGAAAGAAGATTTCAGAAGTGGTAGTGAGTTGTAAAAGTGAAATTATGTTCCTAAGTATTTTAAGGCAGTAAGCCTACACTTGAATGTAGGTCTGTGCTCTCTCTCTCTCTTTCTCTCTCTCTCTCTTTCTTTCTTTCTCTCTCTCTCTGTATGTCTGTGTGTGTACGTGTGTATAGTTAGCTCTGGCCCCCTCTTTGCAGACATAGCTAGTGTCCTTTTGCCTCCCTGAATCAAGGGCTCATAGTAGCTCTTGAATATGTAAAGTCCTCTAAGCATTTTGTCAACCATCCTTGCCTCAGTACATCTTATTTGGATACCCAAATGAACTCAACACAGATTGGTTTGCAGCAGTTCCATATATATACTTTCCAGATGCCAATTATGAGCCAACTGGAGCCTTAATTCAGCTCCAAATATATATATATATATATATATATATATATATATATATCCCATTTGAAACAGATTTTGAATGATAATGATGTGTCAACATTGATTGATGACATATACAAACGTAATTTTTTATAGCAGAAGAAAGATGATGCAGGAAGCTGAGTGTTGGAATATTGCAATATAGTTTTGGGAATTCTTTCTGCTTTCCTCTATATAGTTCATACTCCTCCAGAAAAAAAAGGGTATTCCCCAAGAACAAATAAAGTCGTTTTGCCAGTGAAAGCATTGAAGAAATTATTTTTATACATCACAACCATCAAATGGTAATTTTGAATTTGAAAATAGTCATACACATAATATCCAATTTCTTCCTTATTTGTTACCCCTTCTGTATGACAGAAGTTATAGGAGATGACATTAACAGGTGATTAAGTTTGAAACTCAGAGGACTTGGGATCAATGCTCAGATATATAAACTACCACCACCTGAACTTTTGGAAAGGTATTAGCCTTGCAAAAAATTTGAAATATTCAAAATTTAAATTTATGAGATAACCATAAAATTTAAGTAAATAACCTGATAAAATATATTAAATGTCTTTTCTAGCAGCTGAGCTCAAAATATTTCATTTTTATTTTGAGTGGGGAAAGAGATGGAAAGTTGGCATGATAACCTATTATGTTCAGAAGTTTCTTTTCTGCTCAGAACTCCACATAGTCTTATTCATAACAGTTGATATGAAATTAGTGAGCTCAGTTCTCATACTTGTTTTAAGCACATAACTCCCAAATTTAAATTTATTAATCAAGAACATACTTGTTTTGGACCTTGCTTAGCAAAATAGATCAGTGTCTTGCTCAAGGCTTCTTCCTGCAACAGAGGGGAGAATAAAGGAGACCCACTGCCAGACTTTAGGTTATAGATTTTGGAACATTCATCCCCACATGGCAATCTATTGTCATGCAGGAAGAATACTAAGGTATATGAAAGTCAGCCACAACTGTCTATTCTACCTCTTGCCTCACTCAAAATTTAAAAAAATAAATAAATTAAGCTCATGTGACAAGAGAGATAGTTAATATCTTTACCCTGCTATTTATTTAATTTTTGTAGTTATCTCAAAAGTTAAAGCTTTAGAACATTTTCAACATCAGTTCCTTTCAGACAGTTCATATGGTAGTACTTTATGTGTCTAACCATGGATCCAAGATTAGATGAGTTCAAAACTTGACCAACATTAAATGGTACATAATGTGAATCCTGTGGCATCTCTTCAAACACATGGTAAAATATATGTAACAATATTGTAAGCAGTAGACCCTATTCTATTTTACACAACATGTGTTGAGAAAGAGCTGACAATTATCCATGATCAGAGTTCATTGGAACAAAATCGTTAGCAGTGTATTGAAATAATTCAAAGTTACCCAATGTGAGGGCTGACTGACAAAACAAAACATGGAGACTATTGAATTATTTTCATTCATTAAGTAAAAGGTTTGTCTTTGTTGAACACTATTTACAATTGGAGATAATCATATTAAGCAAATTAAGACACTCAGTACAACAAACAACATTAAATTTATCTACTGATCTATATATTTAAAAAAAACTCATTTAGCCAGGCAGTGGTGATGCATGCCTTTAATCCCAGCACTTGGGAGGCAGAGACAGGCGGATTTCTGAGTTCGATGCAAGCCTGGTCTACAGAGTGAGTTCCAGGACAGCCAGGGCTATACAAAGAAACACTGTCTCCAAAAACCAAAAAAAAAAAAAAAAAAAAAAATCATTTAGTGTCCAAATCTTTATCTTTATTTAAAACTTTTTCTTTCATTAAAAAAAAAAAAAATTTATTGGACATAAAGAAGTGTCAACAGACAACACATTTTCCTGGGTCCATCCTTTACAGGTGCTTCTTTGACATCTTACTTCAAAAAGAGATAGATTATTCTAGAGAGAATGAAATAAACTTTAGGATGATTTCTTTGGGAACAAGGAGGTAGCCATCATTAATTTATAAAACAATTTCATTCCTTTATATAGTCCATCAGTCATTGGCCCAGGGACCCACTGTATTGTGGAACAGAGGCAGAGAGTTTAGAAACTAAAGCCCCATGCTGAATATACTCTCTAAACATGGAGTGAGTGAAAACCTATCTGTCTTACTACTGCCTGTCCCTAGAGGTAACTGCCCATAAGTCATAAATCTCTAAGTGTATAAAATTTCATTATTTTATGCTCCCATGGCATAAGATGCTGAGGGTTCAATCATGACCAAAGGAGATTCACTTTTATTACTGGGGAGTATAAATATAAGCTGGAGTGACCACTTAGAACTCTGCTGCCAGGATTTGTCACAAGAGGATAGAAGGGATGATGTCATAGCTTTCTTTCTCCCCTTCCCCTTTATTTTTATAGTTCCTGATGCATTCATCTCCTTATTCTTAAGTCTTTGGACTTGAGGTAATACTCAGGATATTCGGTATTCTTGGTTACACAGGGCTCCTCTGTGTGCCTCAGCCTCATTGGACAGGGTGCTGGCAAGGACATTGGTAAGAGCAAGATTAGTTCTCTGGACCACTTTCCATTTTGCTTAATTATAGATTCTTTCTGGACTTGTCTGCTTCTTTGCTTTTACTTTCTCCTTGTAAGTTCCCCTGCCAACAGTGTCAAATCAAGCCATTCCTAGCACACTTTACCCTTTCAGTCCTTTGTGGGGGAAATAGAGCAAGAGATGGTTAACAATTGTTACTCTTCAGCTATTGAAACTAATGAAAGCCACTGCCATGCTTCCACTATGGGCTCTCAGGGGCATATGTGCAGCTGGGAGAATGGGTTGCATGGGCTCTTAATTACCCCTCACAAAGGGCAGTGTTTGCTCCTCAGTCACAAGGGATTGATGGCCTACTTTACTTTCCTGTCAATGGAGTCTCTCTGTTTACCTCTCTTTCCCTCTCCACAGTATTAATCCTGGAAATAACTCCAAAAGAGCTTTAGCTTAGGTTGCAGATGAGACACAGCAGACAACAAGAGCAGAGTCCACTCATGCCTCATGCACAAACTCCAGGCACTCACTAACCAGCTTTCTTGGCCTTCTTTCAATTGTCTATGAGTAGGAGGAAGTAAATGTCCCTCTGTACCACACCTCTCCACTTCAAAGCCCTTGATGCCCATTTTTGTTTCTTTCTCAGGCCAACTCAATTTATTCTATTCTCCCTGATATGAATGGATAATTATAAAGATTGTATGTTCAAAATACTTCAAAATAAAAAAAAAAAAATTCTGTAGGTATAACTTCTTTCATGCCCTGAGGGCAGAATTCCCTGTGACTTTATCTCTCAAAAATATACTTACTCACTGGTCACGCTATTTTGCCTCTTTGTATTCTTTCCCTTCACTTTCCTTGTTATTCTCACCATTTTTGTTTTTATAGCATGTTTTCAGGATTTTTGAAATCTTCAGATTCCCCAACAAATACTGACATTACTGCTTGCCCATATATAATTCATAAATAAGAAAAGATCAAGCTATCATTAGATATGCATAGTGTCTCTCTGTTTGGCTGACCCAATGTCTTGTTTTATTCCTCAACTTTATTGGTTTGTTTAAATTTGAGTATACCTGCTTTGTTTGCATGTTTGTATGTTCAGCTACTTGTAGTGTATTATAGCAAGGAGAGGGATTTGGGTTTCCCTGGAAGCTCTAAAAGAATGGCTATTCGAAATAAGAAAACAAAAAATGACTTGGGTGGTAGCTAACCCAAAGGAAGAGTGTCAGAGACAGGAAGAAACTGAGTATCTGACAATCCAATTAAGAAATGGAATCAAAGGGGTAGTAAAATCATAAAATATTTGTGCTGTGAAAAGGGGGGGGGCACTGGGAGTTAAAGGACCAAACAGGGTTATGAGGAGAGGGTTGGTAGGCTACAGATGTAAATTAATCAAAACTAAGGTTACATAAACAAGCCTTATGAAAACCAATGGTTCTTAAGTTACTTTCAAAATATAAATGAAAGTAACACTTTCGAAAGACCTAAGCTAACTGTGTGTGGTGGTTTGAGTAAAAATTGCCCCATAGGCTCATGTATTTGAGAATTTGACAATTAGAGAGTGGAAACATTGGGAACAGTTAGGAAGTGACTGAGAGTGGGCCTTGATGTTCCAAAAGCCCATGCCAGGCCCATTTTGCCTCTCCTTCTGCCTCTGTCTCTGTCTCTGCCTCTACCTCTGCCCTATCTCCCCTGCCCTTCCTCTCTCTCTGCATGCTGCCTGTGAATAAATATGCAGAGCTCTTAGCTATTGCTCCAGTACCATGCCTGCCACCATGCTTCCCCCATGATTATAATGGGCTATCTCTCTGAAATGGTAAGCAAGCTCCACCTGTCAAATGCTTTCTTTTATAAAAATTACATTATCCATGTTGCCTTTTCACAGCAATTGAGCAGTGCCTAAGACACACTACATAGGTGGATACGTCTGATCTCAAAAGACATAGGTTATTAAACAAAAGTCTCACTCCAAAGTAGGAGACCCTTGCTTATGAATGAGTGCTGAAACCTACATGCCAGATTACCAACCTGTCAGAGATGATGTGTCCATTAGTGCCACAGAGGCATAACTATTAGTGACTAGCTCCTCTGACATTGAAACTGTAAGAAAACACACACACACACACACACACACACACACACTTCAAAATATAGAAATACAATGTTTTTCAGAACAGGCTTCCAAAAACAGAGGAATCATTCTAAGAATTGACAAATGGAACTATATTAATTATAAAGCTCTTACAAAGTAAAAAAAAAAAAAAAGTAATTGCATATGGGAAGAGACACCTACACACAAGACAAGCAATTAATATCAGCGATATATTAAAAAAATATATCAAAAAATAACACACAAAGAAAATAAAAACCACCCATTCCACCAGTAAACCAGTAAATAGACTAATGGGTTGGTTGGTTCTCAAAAGAAGAAATAGCAATGGGCCGTAAATGCTTGAAAAGTGTCCAAGATCCAGAGATATTAGGTAACTATGAGTCCAAAGTGCTTGAGACTCCACCAGAATACTTACCATATGGGGGAGAAAAACACAGCATTGCTGAGGGTATAGGGAAAGCACCAGTAGGGAGCATGTAAACCTGTGACAGCTTCTACAGAACTTCAATTGCATTTCCTTGAAAAACTGGAAACACGACTCACGGAGATTCAATCACACTGCATTTGAGGTTATGCATGAGGCCTTCTAAGTCTACATGTTTATGAGATTCTTGTTCACAGCTGTATTATTCACAACAGTCAGGAAACAAAACTATCCTAGATGTTCCTTAACGGAAATAAATGAGTACATTGAATATATATATATATGTATATATGTGTGTGTGTGTGTGTGTGTGTGTGTTTTCTATTTATTATATCAATATAGTGAAATTCTAGGGTGGGGGTGGGGACATCCTTGTGGAGGCAGGGAGTAGGGAAGAGGTATGGGATGTGGAACAGTCTGAAGGTGGACCAGAGAGTGGAGGGAATAAAATCTGGAGTGTAAAAAAAAAAAAAGAAAGAAAGAATAAAAAAACACATTTTTTTTGAAATTATAAAAAATTAAGTCATGATATTGGCACAAAAATAGATGAAACTTGAAATCACTATATTAATTGAAATAAGCTAGATTCAGCAAAACAAAACAAACAAAAACATTCTTTTCTCATATGGAGAACCTACACCTTACATTTTGTTGAGTGTGTGTTTGGGGTATTGCTGCTCAGGCTCCCCCTCCCTGCCCGGAAAGGCATGATCAGCCAGCCCATGGTTGAACCGGGTGATCCTGAAATGGTAAACTGAGCAGGACGGCAGGGAGCTGAAGGCAGTACTAGAGGTGGTTAGAGTCAAGAGAACAGACTGTCAGCTGCATCTTCAGTTAGAAGCTGAAGATGATGAGAACAAAGGCGGTTTAAGGTCTTTCAGGGTGAGCATACATCATTGTTGGGGCTAGGGTGTTATAGGTGTCTCATTAGCATAAGAAGGAATTCCAGCACTTGTTAGGCATGAACTTACAAGGGGAGAGGAAGTTCAACATGGCTACCAGGCTTTGTGGCCTCCTCTAGTGGGCAAATAAATGTGTGTGTGTGTGCGCGGGGAGGTACACACAGATACTCAGGCCCATGGCAGAGAAAGAATGATTCTACTCAGGTGAACTCAGTTCAAGATTTCTGGGGTTTGGATATGTCTTGACCCTATTCTTGTTCCCTGTCTGGCTGCCTTCCCAGTTCCATGGGTCCCTGGTCCCACACCCACCCCTTTTTGTTTTATAAAGGGAGGTGTTATAGTTACCAGCCTCTAGGATGGTAACGAACTGTTACTAAACGAGAACCTGGTTGGTAGTGACTTTGACAATGTTGCTTACTTGCTGTTTTAGAATTTAGATGAAACAGGAATCCAGGAGAAGGAAGGTTACAAGGCCAGTATTGGGTAAAGGAAGGGAAGAAGCCAAGCTACTAGAGGGTTTCAGTACCATCGTCCATACTGTGTAGGTACCCAGATCATAGTGGGCTCAGAGATCTTACTTGAGATCTTTAAGTATCTGTGTGTTTTGTTCTACTCGCCCAAATTCATTAATATCTACATAGTGTTAGGCCTGTGATTAGTTTTGGATTAATAGTTAGTAAGATTAGTGGGATTACAACATTGCTTCTTAGTCCAACACAAGTCCCTCTCTGCTCAGCTGTCAGCAGGTTGTTGTCTAAGGCAGGTTGTTGTCCCCTGGAGGGAGGTTATATGCTGCTGCTGGAACTCCAGTCTATCCACGGTAGAGGCCAAGGCCTGGTTTAAGTTTGTCCTGGATGTCTTCAGCCAGGTGTTGTGTCTGTGCAAGATCCACCCCAGTGGCCCTTGTTTCTGCTGAGATGGTCAGGCCACTTCTGAAAATCATGGGAATGACAATTTCTCTTTGTCTCCAGTCCCATCATGGCTTTCAGGTGATTTCTTTAGACATGTGCATTTGGACCTGTGGTGTAATCATTACAGTGGTATAAAAACCTTGTAGGGAGGAGGTAATGCATGAACTGATGATATTATTTCACCAGACAAGAGAGGTGGTGCGGGTGCAGGTGGTGAATACATATTGGTTTGGTGACAGTGGTTTTACAGGAACATGCAAGATAGGACCTGTAAGAGGATCCTAAGAGATAAAGGTGGAAGAATTGATAATAAAGATGGATTTGGGTTTGTTTGTTTGTTTGTTTGTTTGTTTTAACTTTCATGTGGGTAAGTATCCATGGAGTTCATAAAGCTAGATATTAATGAGAACAGATGCCAACAATGGCCAGGAAAAAGAGGCATAGATAAAGCACTGGGAAGTAAACAGTTAAGGGGAAGAGGTGAATGGAATTGATCAGCTTGCTGGATAGAGGCTGTGAATGTTCCTGTAGAGGTAGTCTAATCAGTAAGGATGTTCATCTTGGATGAACCTCCAAGACCTGGCAGAAGACAGTGAGGTATGACAAGCAGGATGTACCAGTGAGTGCCTCTTCCTTGTAAGAGGGTGGAGACATGGACAAGTAGTGGGGATATCAACTTGGCTTCTAGTTGTACAATGGATCTTGATAACCAAGTAATCGAATTTACAGCCTATACAACGTCTGAGTAAACATTAAAGGGCCCATTGACTTCTTTAAGGGCTTAATAAATAGCATATAGTTCCTTAAATTTTAGGGAGTGATGGGACAACTCTCTGAATCAAAAATGGTGGGTTTATCCTCCGGGGATTAGTATATTATTGCTGCAGCTCTACTCTTCCCTCTATTACTAAATACTGATGGGGACCCAGTGAGGGGCTTCTTTGCTAAGAGCTAGGGTGGTGGTGGTGGTGGTGGTGGTGGTGGTGGTGGAGGTGGAGGTGGTGGTGATGGTGGTGGTGGTGGTGGTGGTGGTAGTTATGGTAGAGGTGGTGGAGGTGGTGGTGATGGTGGTGATGGTGGAGGTGGTGCTGGTGATGGTGATGGTGGTGGTGGTGGTGGTGGAGGTGGTGTTGGTGGAGATGGTGTTGGTGGTGGTGGTGATGGTGGTGGTGGTGGTGATGGTGGTGGTGGTGGTGATGGTGGTGGTGGAGGTGGTGGTGGTGGTGAAGGTGGTGGTGGTGATGGTGGTGGTGGTGGAGGTGGTGGTGGAGGTGGTGGTGGTGGAGGTGGTGGTGGTGATGGTGGTGGTGGTGGTGGTGGTGGTGGTGGTGGTGGTGGTGGTGGAGGTGGTGGTGGTGGAGGTGGTGTTGTTGGTGGTGATGGTGGTGGTGGTGGTGATGGTGATGGTGATGGTGGTGGTGGTGGTGGTGGTGGTGTAACCACTACAACAGAGATAGAGTAGAAACCTTCATTAGGTTAATGGTTATCAATTTGTTCCAGAAATTCTATTAGGTTAATAGAAAAGTAGAAGTGATTGTTGAGTATCCATTGAATATAAAATAGAGAAAAGTGTGACAAGGGTATTGAGTTCTTTTCCTAAGTTTTGGAGGGTTCCATCCCTGCAATTTTTTATCATAATATCAAGTATATCAATCTCATTTAGATTTCTACATGCCCCCCTCCCTCCAGGCTCTACAGCCTTTCTGGCACTCCATGGGGCAGATAAAATGCTACTGTGGGAATAGGGGCAGAATCAAAATAAGAAGCTGTACTGGCATTGTTGGATCATACCTAGCAAGTGTCATGTCTTTTAAGGCTCCATTAATAGCACCTAAAGCCTCAACTCCCTCAGAAGAGAGAGCTCCTTGAGGAGGGGTTTTTATCCCCCAAACCTGCATTATTTAATTAATTGCCCTTAATTTAAGAGCTGACAGTTATCTTGTAGCTGGAGACCTTTATATTTCAGCTGACATTGATTTTTTTCTTTTCTGTCTTTTTTCTCTTCTATCTTTTCCTTCTTTCATTTCTTTGCCCCCCCGTTTCTTCCTTCCTTCCTTCCTTCTTTCCTTCCTTCCTTCCTTTTATTGGAAGAGCATTTTTTTTAGTGGTGCCAGGTCCACTACAGGATGGTCCACAATCAGCCCTAGACTTACCTGAGTTGGGAGCAGTACCCTCAGTGGGCTCCAGTTTAGAAGGCTTCACAAATTGATGGATGGCATTAATAGTTGGCAGAAAATGGAGGGAGGGTGGGAGGGAGGTGATCTATTTTGACTTTCTTGGTGGCAGGCAAGAAAATTAAGCTGAGGCCATGTGTCAGGGAATCATGAGGATCAGCTATCACCATCCTGGAAGTTGTTTTGAGGACTTCTTCCCAAAGGAGGTGGCTTGGGGTCAATTTTATGCCAAGAATTTTGAGTAATATTTTTAGCCTCATGATCTGGGATTCCTTTGGGGAGATGAAGATTTTCTCTCATGATAGAGAAAGTGTGTGACATGCTGAAACCAAAGGTGAACATTCTGGGGGTTGGCAGGTTCCACGGGGTATTTCGCCAAAGTCCTAGATGCAAGCCTTCCCAGTAAATTTCAGAGACACCAGCAACTGACCAAGTGACTTTTAATTGGTTGTAGCAGTACTCTGTTTTTCCCAATGAGAAAAGAAAATAGGGGTTATGGCCAATGCCCAAATAAACTTTTAGGGTCTGGACAGAGGACTTGGGGCCTTCTACCAAGGCCAAGGAGTACCAAGATTAAGGTGTCAACAAGAGTAAACCCATGGTTTTCTTTACTAATCTGAAATACAAATATTTAAAAATATAAATCTTGTAACCAGTATAAATTATATACCACATTAAAATAAATATGAGTTGAACCAACAGGACATCACTCCAGGCATCATTGCTTATATCATTATACCAGTCAATAAAAGATAATTATATACTTAATCAAATGAGTAAAATGTGTGTGTGTGTGTGTGTGTGTGTGTGTGAGAGAGAGAGAGAGAGAGAGAGAGAGAGACAGACAGACAGACACAGAGACTGACACAGTCAGAGAGACAGAAACAGAGAGCTTGTATCCTTTAAGATGATCAGTTTTGTTATTATCAAATATCTGATCAAACATGTTGAAATTTCTCAGAGACTGGATTGCTGGTTTCAACATAAAACCTTTTAAATGTGGCCTATCATGACAGAGGAGGTACTGATCTGTCTGCTCAGATTTTGTTGTGTAAGAAACTGTAGTTGATCCTTAAGAGATCTTGCTGTCCAAGAACTGAGATTCTATTTTCCATAGTGAAGCATCTACTTATTTGGTTTTCTTTAATACTCTTTTATTTTTCAAACAGTTTCTCACATGTATATCCTGAGTTGTAACCCCTTATACTTTTGTGTCTCCACTGCCTAAAAACCATTGTTTTCCTTGCAAGCCTGCTCCTACCTTTAAGTACCCCCTCTTTCTCTTATCTATCTTTCTCTCATTCATTCATTCATTCATCCCTGTCTCTCTCTGTCTCTGTCTGTCTCTATCTGTCTGTCTCTCTGTTTCTGTCTCTCTCTCTGCCTCTCTCTCTCTCTCTCTCTCTCTCTCTCTCTCTCTTTCTCTCTCTCTCTCTCTCTCTCTCTCCCTTGCTTGTTTCTTTTCCCACTGAGATTAGTAGAAGTACTTGCATAAAGATGAGTGGGAAGTTATGCACCATAACCTGGACAACTTACTAGTGAGTGACTTTCTCCTTTCCTAGACTCTCCTTAACTGCACCATGGTGGAGAGCAAAGCTCATGAGCTTCTCCCCTATTCCTGATAAAACAAGGCTGGCCTCGAACTCAGAAATCTGCCTGCCTCTGCCTCCCAAGTGCTGGGATTAAAGGCATGCTCCACCACTGCATGGCTGCCTCTATGTCTTAATGCCCTCATTTTCAGTAATGCTCCAGAACCTTGGGAGGAGGTATTATAGATATCTTGTTTAGGGCCACAAACTACATAGATACTTTATTTTCTTGACCTTCCAAGCTGTGAATTTATGCCAACTCCTGTCCACTTGGAAAAGAAGGTCCCCTGATGAAGACTGAGAGCGACAGTAATCTGGTGTCACCTGCAGTGGTATTCCAAGTCTCTGCACACTCCATCATCAGACTCCAGAGGAGTCTGAATCTCTGTGCCTTCCCTGTCTTCCCAGCCTTATTTACAATGGGTTGTAGAATGATGGTATATTTACATGTGTTAATTTTTCTAAGAATCTGTCATAGTCAGGGAACAAATAGCTCTGATCTGCTAACAAAGAAAGCCATTGGATCAGTGTCTTACTCTTCTGGATGGAGCTCTGCACTTGTGGCTACTTTTCCAAGAGCATCACTATGGTTTGATAACTAAGAGCAAGTGACCTTGCTGACAAGCTCTATAGTACTAAATACACTTCTACATATAGGAGGTACAGGATAGATTGAAGTGAGAGACTGAGGAAGAAGTTTCTCTTAATAGGAGGGGGACATACCATTTACAGCTACTGAGAGAGACCAAGTAGGGTAAGAGATTTGAAGGACTATAGGCTTGGGAAAATCTGGTTGATTATGGAAAAGTGATAAATGCCTAAAAAAAAGCAAGCATCTAGGTTAGAAATGAAATAATTTGAAAGTCAATGCAGCATAGATTTTAAATTACTTTTGGCCTATAAGCTTAATACACTGGCACACTTGCATAATAATTAAGTCTGGGAGTTAACTTTTTAGAGAGCAAAATGATCACTCTTCCTAGACAGGCAGGAAACCTACATCTGCTCGAATCTAAGGGGAAAAGAAAGAAAGAAAGAAAGAAAGAAAGAAAGAAAGAAAGAAAGAAAGAAAGACACAAAGAAAAAAAAGAAGAAAGTAAGATACCCACCCTTCTGTCTCATAAGGACTGAAGGTGGTGTTTCAGGGGGAGAAGTCTGTGTGGTTATAAATTAACTAATTTTCTACACAAGCACCTCATTCATATTCAGGGATGATTAATGTCCAGAGACTATGTCTTAACACCCAGTAGCATTAGCAGGCTTGGTTTGATTGGATGTGTGCTCAGTGGCCATTTTTTTTCTTAACACATTGAGTGACCTCTAGTAGTAAGGTCTGCCCACAATCCTCCTTCTGCCTCTGTTGATGCCCTAACTAAAATGTTATGAGAACTAAATAAAGTGGAAAAGCACTCAGCAAACAGTAGGTGCTGTGTTGCTTAGCTAATGGTCCTGGCTGTTATGTTCATCACCGTCATGAATCACTATAATAGATAGACACCTAGACCTGTGAATGGGCTTGCTCAAGAGGACAATTTAAATAAGTAGAAGACAAAAATTCGGCTTCATAAATAATGCATGATTCTGTGGCATGGGGGGACAGAGGGAAAAATGCATGCATAAATAATGAAATGAATCATCTAAACAGTAAGAAAAAAATGCCACACTGAGCTGAGAACTACATCTTTTTTCACTGAATCATGGTTATGATGTGTCCCCAAATTCATGCCCCAATGACTTGTTAATGCTAGAGTATCAGAGAACTGGGAGACAGAAAAGGACAGCTGCTACAGCTATTCATTTCCTATTGAAGCTCCTGGAAAGGGAAAGTTATTCAAGTTAATAATAGCGAGTGCTGCTCATATTCTGGTCTAAATTCCCCTGTCTCAGTGGTATGGGGCATGCCTACCTGATAAATGGAGATCTGTGATTCCTGATCTTTGAAGTGAATCTAAATCTGTTTTGGGGAAACACAGTGCCCACATTTGAAATAAACTTCTCAGGTCATTCATATACCCACCTCAGTTTTAGGGTTAGGAGCTTGGCTACAAATTAACATCTTTTGAAGATTTTTCAGTGACTTAATTGAGAATGTTGGTTTGGCTTGGGAATCTTAAGGATGGCTTTTCTCTTTCTGTATATTTAAGGTTAATTAAAAGTATAGTAGACACCAGAAAATATGCTGAAAAAAAAGCAGTAGAAAATGAAGGAGTCATTCAAGGATGACTGTAAGAGTGCCATCGTTCCCTCATTTCCCAGAGATTCGTTTACTTCCAAAGTGTGTGTAGAGATGCTAGGTACTCAGAATCATGCTTTTTCTTATTCTGTTAATACAACGGAAGATATTATTCCCAGATAACCACACTACCCTGCGGAGTGCTAACACAAACTAACAGTTTGTTTTAACATATTCTTTCCTGTAATGAACTTCACTCAACTGGAATTACTAAGGGTGATGAGCCATCATGCTAGACCAGATAAACACTATCAATTCTTGTCTTCTTAACAGAAATAACTAGAGGAACATCCAGTTGTTATCCATAAGGTGGCTATGGTGGGAATTTTGAGTTCACTTGCTCTCATTTTGCTTCATGTGTCATATTATATCATGTACACTGATAATATAGTCTAGGAGCAAGGAAGCTGTTCATAGAACATTCATTGTACCTCCTCCAAAAAACAAAACAAACAAAAACCAACCAAGTAAACAAGCAAAAACAAATAAACACAAACAAACAAACGAACAAATCAACATTTAAAAAAGCCATAAAACTTAAAACCATGAAAGGCTGTTTGTTTGAGTTGCATTCTAGGGCAAGAACAAATATTGTGGCCAGTTTAGACAACCCTCGGCATATAGGCTATGCTGAATTGTGGACAGTGATGAGGAGACATTAACTACCAGGCAGAGTGTCACCACTGCATGAGCCCAGCTTCACATAGATGGACCAGCTGAGGTCCAACATCTTTAGTCAGCTCTTCTACAATATGGAGATAATATTGCTGCATATCTCCACTATGTGTGGAATAGTGAATGATGCATACCATTTGCCTTGTGAATCCTGGTTATTGTTAATTTTTAAATATCTATCTGCATGTACTTCTTTTGTCTGTTAGGAAGACAGTAAATGAATTGGGATATTGAGCTGAAATAAAAATAAAGTAAAACACTAAAACGGCTTTGGCATTATATTGCAGAATTAAATATGAGATAGTGTATGATCAAAGGGCTTGTGCAGAATGAAAAAAACAAACCAAACCAAACCAAAACAAATCAACACATGTTTGATTACAGTCCTAATGAAAAATATGCTTTGCTTCTGAAAAAGTCTGGGAGTTCCCTAGATGACTGTGATGAAGAGAGATTGCAGATCCACAGTTTCAAAGCAGAAAGCAGCAGACTACAGGCATCTTTTTTAAGTGATATGCTAAAGACAGAATGAGTTATTTGGAAAACTAACTCTTTGCTTCTCATAGATTTGGAGACTTAAACATTCAACAATCTCAGAGATACTTCCTTATAGGATCCCTTGTAGTCAATTTCTGTGGCCCAGGATATGCTGTAGAACTCTGGGGTGAATATCTGTTGATCTTCCTCTGCATTTTGGGAAAATAATGAGCTATTGGTTATGAACAGCTGAAAAAATATGGGAAGGCCATTGTGTTGCTAAAATGTAATAGGTGAGAAATGTGAAGGTTTTAGGGACTTCTAAAGTACTGACACACAGGAAGCATTGCAGTAAGTGGGTTAATTCATCACTAGCAAAAGCGTGGACACAACATCACTGCTTGAAGGTTGGCAAGAAAATGTTCAACCCTGATTAAATGGCTATAATTCCTCAAGGCTGTGACATGGCTGGCAGGCATGGGAAGCTGGGACCTTAAAATATAAATTGGTGGAATTTGTAATAGACTCTCATAGAAAGAAAAAGAAATGCTAGATTCTCTTTAAATGAAATTATTGAGTCATATTTTAACCTTTGCATATGCTGACTTGCAAATGAGTTTTGATGACCAAGAAAGAAATCTATATCTTTTTAATTTTTAATAAGAATATTGTGGGTGGTATTTAATGTTAATACTATCATGTATTATCAAAATGTTTAATGTTACTCTCAGACTCAAGACCTCTGGTGATTTTAAAGATTTGGTAATGGTGTTGTTTGAATCCACAGATTGTATGGAAGTCATAATTAAGAATGGTGAAAGATAGGTATTATCCTTGAAATTTCAAATACATCTTAAAATAGAAAAATATATTTGATGTATTTATTTTTTTCTATGCAGAAGTCTTTCTTAAACATGCTATACTTCCTTCAAATATGCAAATATCAAGAGAGTGCGAAGGTAACTTACTGGAGCAAGAAACAGAACATACAACTGACATGCTGTGTCATTATAATCTATACCTAGAGTTTGATGAGCATTCCATGCAACACCTCACTATGTTGTCTGTGTTGCATGATGCTCTTTGGTGAAACTAGGAAGAGCCAATGCATTTTAAAAGAGAACCTGAACTGAGTAGAGGAGTGCTGGTAGAAAGGAGGATGTCCATTGAAGACTGGGCTGATCTTGTTCACTTCTGTATGTTGCAGTATCCCTAGAAATGTTTGATGAATAGTCAGGTCGATATGCATTGGTAATCATATGGTTGTTTATTCCCTTCATGGTGCTCACAATGGGTCAACCCTGCACCTGTAAGCATTGTCAGGTTCAGATAGGTGAGTTAAATAAGAACAACAAGGCCTATGTAGGTTATATATCACCTTCCACAGTCCCATCTTTTTTTCCAGTTGTTTCTCTACTTGGAGAGGTTTTCCATAGTCAAAAGCTACGCTACCATAGTAATAAATAGACGTAAAATTTAAGCACAACTGTGACTCTACAATGACGAGAACATGCCTTTCATGAAACAAAAAATATCTAACAACTTCCAGAAAAATTATTTTTATCTGAACTTAAACCAATTGAGGTTTTATTACTTGACTTTTAGAAGCCATGTCTCAACAAGTTACACAGCATAGGAGCCCTGGCTTCACTACTGTCTCTGTAACTTGAATATTTTCCAGCTAGAAATTATATATTTTCTTTAATACCTAGGAATTTTAATTGTTGAGGACCATAGAGAGACATACGAGTCACTTTTACTTGGAATGGTCACTTTAAACTTATGACCTAAAGTGAAAATAGATTCTATGAAAGGGCAGTGATGTGCTTTCTATAAAAAGGTCTGTTATTAGAATCTCCCTTATTTGGTAGTCTCCCTTATATCTTATCTGCTTGTATTTCTCTCTCTCTCTCTCTCTCTCTCTCTCTCTCTCTCTCTCTCTCTCTGTGTGTATGTGTGTCTGTGTCTGGTGCCTGATGATGAATATAATTAGGGTTGCTTTTAAGAGCATGGGTGTGGGATTATTTACAGGGGCATAGGAGATTTGTCCATGTCTATACCAGTGAAGATAATAAATGTGTCTCCTTCTTGCAGAAACCATAACCAGTCTACTGTTTTAAAATATTAAAAAATAGCGATAACAAGTCAGTTATTCCCATGCAGATGAAAGGCTCCAGAGACGTTCAGTACTAAATGAATTGTAATAATAATTAACAGAATTAAAATTATATTAGCATTATTTCATTTGAGAAATCAGGTATCTTCATGCCCGCTGAGAATTCTGAATTTCTGAATTCCTGAACATCCCCCTCATGATATTTCTGATGTGTTTCAGTACTTGTATACATGGCATATCTTATTCTGTGTTCAGAATGCAATAAGTTCTCTCCCCTAGCCTAGCAATTTCCCATAACACATAGCCAGTATCATAGCCAAGTCAGTAGGTGCAGGCATCCAGCTTAGTTTTACTACACTAAATCTACAGGAGGAATTACAGTCAGTGGCCAGGGTATGTCTCACTAGTTCAAAGTGATTCATTAGCACAGAGAAAATTCAAAGTAGCAACAGATCTCAGAGCCTTTGGTAAGCATGTTGAAGCAAGCCCATAACAGATTAAGTCAATGAACTGACGTCTTAAATAGCAGTTGGGAGCTGAGAGAAATGAACGGGCTGACTTCAGAACAGTGAGCAAAACTTAACAACTAGAAAACACAAACTTTTAGATCCTATGGGAGAATGTTTTCCGTTATGTATTAAGGGGTGGAGTGAGGGTCCACATAGTTATACACATCATTAATTAAACTTACCACAGAGGGGCCACTGATGTCTACCTTGCTGCCTGATTAACATATTGAGTGAAGGATGTTAGATATTTACTGCCTGTTTTTGCATCAGAAACCATAAGGGAAATGGCCCCTCAGAAGTACATCTATAATTCATGGACCAAATCAGAAGCTGTGCATGCAGGCTTACATTGCTATGCATTCTTTCCCTGATTCAAGTGGGAGCTAGCCATGCGTAAGGAAGGTCAGAGCATGCTGTGTGATTCCATTTGTTTGCGTTCTTTTCAAGATGTTTCAGATATCCTGAGGCATGGGCAAGGACATTGGAGGGGAATGGGAAATGTAGGTTAAATTAGAGGATTTATTTTAGTAAATCTTTCAAGGACCTGCAAGTACTAATTAGGGGAAAACCAATTATTATAGATTTGGCATGTGTAAGAATATGTAATAGCCACCAATATAGGACTAAATAATAAAACAAATTATGTGCAATTGATATTATCTGATACGTTGGATTAATTAGTATTTGTACGACATTAGAAAATATGAATGGTTTGCTCAAAATAGTTATATTTGCTTCTATCTTTAAATAGTTTTGTATGAAGATCATCATTTCTGTATATTTTGTTTTTCAAATTTGTTATTTATATTTTGGAATACATGCATATTATTCATGTTTGAATATTAACACAATCTCATTGAAAATACATCAATTATTTCTCTTTATGATTTTTGCTTATTTAAACCATACGTCCTGTATTTAATGGATTTTTTTTAAATGAGCACTTTGAGTAAATATTTGGAAGAAGAAATTAAAACAGCTTGTTATCTCATTATAGAATTTCTATTTTAAACCTGAAAATATGACAGCAAAGTGGTCCAGTCAAGCGTGAAGGATGTGTAGCTAATCAGTTTCACAATTAATTGTTCAGATCCACCCTTTGCTATGGCACCAGGGAACAGCATGCCCATCTCACTCAATAACATTGAGGTTAACTCAATCCACTTCTAACGTATAGTGATGGGGCTATAGCCTGCAGGTTACAGACTATAACCAGAAATAGACCATAGATTATAAAACAACTTGCTTTTCAATGTTATCCATTACCGACACTATACACCCCTTTTAAATATGTTGTTGAAATTCAAAGATATAAAAATCTACAGCTTTTGGTAACTCCACTCTGAATCCTATAATACAGACTAAATCAGGCCTGGTTCTTACTCACTTAGCATGTAACTTGTGTATTTGCATAGTCAGCTCAGACAATAGAATTCCAGAGAAGATAAAATTTAATAAGTTTTTTGTGATAGCCTAGCCCATCTTTCTACTGTATACAGTACTATGAAGTGGACTGATTTGTGAACATACGTTAAAAAGTATTTATTCTGTGATAATTTGCTTCCTATGTTATATGATTCGTGGTTCTAGCCTTTTCCAGAAGCAACAGCCTGATCTTGACACCTTCTCTTTCAAGGAGATTTTTCTTCTACAGCCATGTGTTTCTAGAGCTGTGATTGGAACCTAGGTGCTGAGAAAACCTCTCCCTATACTTCCAAATGGACAGCAGAGATGCATCCACTCTGAATCCCACATTTTACTTCTCTGGATCTAAATTCCCTATCAGTTTCCATAAACCACTAAACACAGGTAAAGCATAGGTTTCAGAATCAACAAAACAGAAGAAAAGTTGGTGAGTGACTACATGGCTGATGATTTGAATGAGCACCTGGAATTGGCAGTGCATTGAAAGAATTCGTCACATATGCATGAACTCTTTGAATGTGGGTGAATTTGTTCATATCTGCAAACCATTTGTAATCTTCAGTTCAATCCCATCCAGTGTAAGAATCCCAAGACGTTGACAAAAAGAGCATTTTAACTCTGCTCTACAGACAAAATGTTGGTTTCAATGAATTCTTTCCCAATCTATTGTGAGAATGCAGTGGAGGGAAGGGTAGTCACAGAGGCAAGCTTTTTCCTATTGTTTTAATTTACAGATATGCATTTCAGGGATATTTGTATTCCTTGAGACAAAGAGCTTTACTTTCTTTTTCTAACCAGTGCAAATCAACGAGTGGAACTAGTGAAGATAACTAGATATCTTGCAGATTCTTTTATTTCATATTATAAATGAAGTACACAATCATGTAACAGTGATATACTATTTACTTATTAGTATGTCATTTCACTCAACAACGTAAGAGAAAAGTGAATTCTTTTTTCTTCATGGTTTCATAGGGATTTAATTCCATCAAAGATAGGGGAGAAAAGATATGCTGTGATTCATGGAAGTCGAAGCTGAAGTAGGGAATGGGTCTTTATGAAGATGAAACAGGGTGCAGAGAACAGAGGTTAGTTCCAAAGGTGAATACAATATGTGAAGGGCCCCCATTATTGATCTACTTAACACATCCTCTACAGTCCCTACCCTCTAAAGATTCACTCTCATCAACATAGCTCCACCATCTGGGAACCCATCATATAAAATATGAGCCTAGTTGGAACATTTCAGATTAAAGCAACAGAAATGAGTATGAAGAAGACTTGGCCTTTGGTGTTTGCTTTAAAATATGAGAGACTTTCAAGGCTAGATCATTCCGGTGAAAATATCACTTACCTTTTTTTCAATTCCTAAGTTTCTACTGGAGAAAAAGTTAGTCAAAATGGAAATGTAAAGAACTATAGTCAAGGGAAAAAACTGCATATGTGAGAGTTGGTAGGATATTAGAAGCATTAATAATTAGAGTTTCTTTAGGCTCAAGAATAATATGAAAGGGGGAAGGCAAATCTATTTTATAAGGCAAGAAATTTGAGAGAATGATCATGTCAGGCATTACTAATCCAAATGAGAGTTCTTCTGGAGTGTCTAAATATAGAATTTTCATTATAATACTCATTGCTGCCCAATACTTGTATAAAATCATTTAATAGGTATCATTTAGTAGGCAAAAGATAAACTATATGGCTGCCTGCCCTAATCTTTCCTCTTTGAGCATACTTCCAAAAATTTTCAATCAGGCATCTATCTGTTTGTCTGTCTGTCTGTATGTCTGCCTGCCTGCCTGTCTGTCCTCCCATCCATCTGTATATCTCCATCTCCATTTCCATCCATCCACCCACTCACCCATCCATCCATCCATCCATCCATCCTCTATCTATCTATCTATCTATCTATCTATCTATCATCTATTTATCTATCTATCTACCACTTTATCTATCTGAATATAAAGACTATTTCCTATTTCCCAAAGACTGTGATGATTTTTTCTCCTAGTCTCTCATATTGGCATTTTCCCCTTTGCACACAACTGTCTGTTCTCAGTCAGGTTTGTGCTTAAGATAATAGAACTAACAAATTTATTTGTTGGATGAAATTAATTATTGCTGGTTTTGGAAGATAATGGTAACTTTAGTTTTAAAAACTAATTAAAATATAGCTATTTTGAAGTCTAACAAAGGGAAAAATTTCCAGATGAGGTAAGCATATTGAGAGACTAAGAAATGTAATTTGACTAACTCTACATCTTATTTCTCCATTTTTCTTAAGATAAGTTGATGTTTTTATTTTATGTGAAAATTCTATTTAAATGTCAATTTAAAAGGAGTAGTGTTTTGACAAGGGGCAGCTATCATGGCTCCAGCTCAGCAACACACAGGGGCTTCAGTATATGGTTGGGAATGCTGACTGGCACTGTAGCTTAGTGATAGATCATTTATCTGCTGTATGCAATTCACCATATTTAATAAAAATTCAAATAATTCAAGGGACGAGGACATTTTTAAAACATCCTGAGTAAAGCCATTTGCATCTTAATGAAGTCTTTTCCTACCAAAATGATATCTCTGAGACTCTTTGTAGGGATAGGAAATCGCCTTAATTATCAATATACTTGTAGCTTGCTTTATAAAACCAAGGGGCTATTCTCTCATTAGTGAAAATCATAAAATTAGACAAACTTATGTCTCTGTGGGTATTTATCTCTCATTTCTTATATCCTTCTTGAGTCTGTGAGTCTAGTTATGTATAATAGTTGCTCCATAGGACTTTAATCGAATAGCTTCTTCATTTTAATTTGCCTCCAGATAATAGTTTGGTTTCTTAATTAAGGCAGTGAAAGTGCACATTATGATCTTTACCTGAAATATGCTTTGATTAGTATCAATACCTACAATTGTGTTTGACTAAAGTACTGCTTCCCCTGCAGAGTAGAGTGACTATGTTAAAACTCATGGTTTTACTTTATCTCAGAGGTAGATGCATTTCTTAACTTATAAAAAAAAAAAAGCATTTATTCTTAGTAAAGTTTGTAAAGGTTTTTGTATTCATTCCAGTAAAAAAAATTTGCCTGTTCTCTGGGCATTTTTCTCATTGTGTGTTCTCTGTTTCTTACTTGCTCATTTTTCATGATGTGTTTTGAATGGGAAAGGTCCCCACAAAGGCTTGTGTGTTTGGTGCCAGCTGGCAGGAATTTTTGGTAAGGTTCTGGAAACATCATGAGGTAGAGACTCACTAGAGGAAGTATTTTACTGGGGCAGTCCTTGATGTTTTATAGCCTGTCACCTCTCCCTGCTCTCTCTCTCTCTGATTTCTAACTATTGATGCAATGGGACAAGCTGCATTGTGTTCCTGCTCCCATGCCTTCCTTCTTCTGAAAGACAGATTCCTTTGGAGCTGTAAACTAGATCAAACTCTTCTTCCCTTAAATCACTTCATCAAGTGTTTTGTTGCAGGAACATGTTAAATAGTTAAGACCCTTCCTGTAATAAAAAGTCTGTCAGCATACTTGAAAAGTGACTCATAATGACCATGGTAAAAAAAATACATGCAACTTACAACATTTTTTATGTGTGTTTATTTTGATTATAAGTCATTTTGTATGACCTTTTCTTTTCTTTTTATTTAAAATTTGTACAATATATTCAGATCAGGTTTGTGCCTCCTTCATCTTCTCCAAGATCCCCCACACACCTATTTAAATCCATGGTTTCTTCTCTTTTCTTCTTTTCTTTTCTTCTCTTTTCTTCCTTCATTCCTTCCTTCCTTTCCTTCTTTCTTTCTTTTGAAAAAATCAGCCAAATTAATAATAGTCTTAATAATAATAACAATAAATTAATGATGAGAGAACCAACGAAATACACAATAGACATATATAAAAACAAAACCCAGAAAAACTCAAAATCACAAACCATAATATAAAGGCAAAAGACCATTAATATTTTTAAAACAGTCTAAACAGTTAATATGAGGAAACAAATGGATAAACATCGTTGAGTTTGGTTAGTGTTAGCCATGTAATGCTTGGTGTAGGGCCTGTCCTTGTATATAGCTTATATACCCAGTAAGACTCTGTTGGGAAAGCTAATTGTTTTCATTGCAAGTGGTTGTTGATTGGAGAGAACTTCTTGATTAATATTAGGAATTCATCTCGACTTCTCCTGTATCCACCTTGTATTGAATGGAAAACACATTTTTCTTGGTGGGAGCCATCCCTACTTTCTTCTGCATGATTCCTTGAGCCATGAGTGAATGGATTTTATGATGACTTCTCATTCAGGATCGAGTATTCTGAAGTCTCTCACTCTGTGTACATTGTACAATTGTGGGGTACATTGTATGTTTCAAAATAATCCTGATAGGTACTAAATAACCCTCTCAAACAAGGAAAGTAGCAGAACCTCAGAATGTTTATGTAGTCACTAAGCAGAGAAACAACAACATTGTGCCTTCACTGAGAATATTTATGCTTTGAACTGAAATAAAGAATTTAAGTACAAGCTACTTGAAATCAGAGACAACTCTACATAGCAATCAGAGTGTTTGTTCTGAAGTGGAAAGTTGATCACAACATTCTCTCACTTAAAATTATTCAATTGATCCCAAATTCCCTCAAAACAAAGTTCAAGTTTGTTACTATGGTACTTGTCTCCTTCATTCCCAACTGCAGCACATAATCTGAACTCCTCTTATATACCTTCTGAGAACCAGCCATATTTTCATATATTTTTATGCTACAACTTTTGTCTACCTACAGCAGGCTTCTTCTGATTCTCAGGCTGAATTTCATTCTCCTCAAGCCTGAACTAGGAGAATACTACATTTGGGAAGCAATCTGAAGTCTCTAAGTCATCTAATTGTTTCTCTCACTTTCTTGGCCTAGGAGATTTCTTAGCTATTTTTCAACTTGAGTTTTTCTTTCACTTACGCTATAATGAGATTTTTGAAAGTACAGACATATTCTCCAACATTTCATTTTGCTTAGAAACTAAATGGTATACTAAATTCTCAGTTACTGAATATATGGGGAAATAAGAATGGACTTATGCAACCTTTTGGCATGACTTTGAGTTAATACATCTTAAAGTTTATCACTTCAAATGCTTCAAGAGAAAAACAGTCATTTTCACTTTGTAAGCCAGTGCATAGTAGTTGAGTGGTTTAACAGAAGCATGTAAATAAATGGAGACTTTAACCAGTTAATTTTAGAAATTTTTAACTTCACTACAAAAATACTAATACTTTCCCATCTTCTAGATTCTTCTGGCTATTATCCTGCCTTCATTTTGTCATTCATTAGACATTTTCATGTAAAATTCCAAAATGAAAATACTGTCATATTACTCTGGTTCTTCAAATGCTTTAGTTGAATGGTTAGGTGTTAGGAGTATGCATTGTTTTTCCAGAAGACTTGAGTTCAGTTCTTAGTAACTGCCTGTAACTATACAAGTCTAGGAAATCCAGTGCCCCATGCTGACCTCTACAGACATCTGCAACAGGACATCCATCCACACAGACATGTAGATACAAATACTCTTTGATGACTGCTTTGGTTGTGAATGGATGCCGTGGAACAAAACCTTTCCCATCCTATTGACTATTGCATAGTTTAAAGCTCTAACCCCTATATTTATCATTCTGTAGTCATATGATATTTCTTCTTTCTCTTTTGGCATGCAAATCCTTTTCTTTGAGATTTTGCTTCTTATCCAACATTATGAATCTATATTCCAAAGATAGTTTTTAAAACCTTCTTGTAATGCACTTATGTCTTACCATTTATCATATTGAAAATTAGTTTTTAATTCTTGACAGGCTGTCTGTGAGATATATCTGATCCTTAGGGCTAACATTGGTTTCTTGTTGATCTTTATCTATATGTTGCATAATACATTAATTTAAGTTGATTTTAGTTTCTGTACTTGTATATAGTGTGTATTTACCATATTCTACCTTGCATTTAACTATGCTTCATTTCTTAACCCCTTCATACTCTCTAGAACCAGAGCCAAGTTTGTTTCTTGTTTCATGTCACACACACACACACACACACACACACACACACACACACACATATATATACACATACACATATGTAATAAACAATTGCATGTTTCTGTATAAAACCTTGAAAACAAATGAGTACAAACATATATTTCTTTTTTTTGGATTGGTTTAATTCATTTCATGTAGTTATCTCCAGTTGTGTCTAATTTTTCTTATAACATGACTATTATTTTTTACAACTGAGAAAATGCGCCCATGTGGATATATAGCACATTTTCTTATTCATATCTCTGCTGATAGGAAACTAGTTGGCACTCAAATTTAGTTATTGTAAAAATGTTGAAGTAAATATCATTGTGTAAATATACGATATGTTGACTGGTAAGAAGTTGAGTAAATTCCAAGGATTGGTATGGCTGGACCTTGAAGCAATTAAGTACTTAATACATGTGCTTAGAATGAATAACCAAGTCATTTAAATTATAAAAGAAATTTTATAATTCTTAAGCCCCTTGAGAGCATGCATCAATCACTCTGAGATGTATTGCAAACCCAAGTCAGTGTACAAATGCAGGAATCAACCCCCCAGTTCCATCTCCGTGCACCAACTATGCATTTAGTTTGCTCCTCTTGGATTAAGAATGCATCATATTTTAAGCCAATAAGAAAGTATTATTCTTACTATCATTTTAAAGATCCAAGAGCCACCATTTACACCTTTTTTCCCTATATCAATATAAAATGAGGTAGCAAACTTTTTCTCTAAAAGACCAGAGAGTAATCAGTATCAGCATTGGAAGGCCTTCGTTCTGCAGACACAGAAGATCTCTATTATAGTCTTGGATTTTTCACTCTCCTAATTGTGGGGGTTCTGATGGTTCCCAGTAGTGAGAGTCCTCTAAGAATTAAGCCAGCACAGTCAGGAAGCAGTAGACTTGGAAGGAGATGCAGAGAGTTTTAAATGAGAAGACTATACATGAGCAAACATATGGAAATCATTCAATTATTTGGAGGTCATCTTGTGGACAGTGTCTGTTGCGCCCAGCTGGAGCTTAATACAAAAACCCCCAGGCTGCAGCAATACCTTCTACCAGTTCAGTGCATTTCGCCAAGAGCTAGGCAGTTCCACATCCTAATTAGGTTAAGCTAGTGACTAGAGTTGCTCAAACCCACAAAAGCACTTTTATGCAGATATGATATTGGCATGAGTACATCCTAATTTTCTGAGAGTGTTTGTTTTGTACATGTATACATTTCTTACTGCCAAATTACAAATACGTGTTTTCTTCTCTTTTGTTTCTGTTTGTTCAGCTTGATGGATCCATAATAGAATTGTGGGTGTTTTGTGTTAGGAAAAATATCACCAGATTTTATTTCTTATGTGTAGTTTATTATTTAATTCTACATTGTTTATGTTTTAAAAAAGTTTGGCATCAGTGTTCAGAGTCACCTTGAAGGCTACAATGCTACAAAGATAGTACTACCTTTGAAAAATAGAATTTACAACATTGGCTAGAGTCACAAACACCAATTTAAAGTTGTCCTAAAATTCAGCTTTATTACACTGCATATGTATGTGCGTTCATATATATGAGGTATGCAATTTTATAATGTAGCAATACTACAGGCCTACATGAAGATGTACAGACAAATAGAAGGAGATTTATCTTTGGGCTCATATGACCTAAAAAGGCAAGTCGGAAGTCCGTAGGGTAAGGTGGTTTGTTGGGAACTCAAGGTAAAGATCAAAGCTTACGTCCTACTCATTTTGTGATGATATCAGGATCAAGAATAGGGTTATAAAATCCCTTAGTAGGACCCCAGACAGATTCAGGGCAAGGTTTTGGAGGCTTTATAAGAACATAAAAATGTTACCAAGAATATGTTGCTATTTTACCACATCATACTGTGACTCGTCATATTATACAGCAAACGATTGTTTTTATTGCAAAGAATTCAGGCTTCAGGCTGGGGTACTTGGTAACTCTAAGAATTTAAAGCATGCCCAGAAAGTCTTTCGAGTTTAGATTTTAAAGGAATTTTGTCAGTGGAAACATTGTTTCCTTGAACAAAAGCATGTAAAGATGCCTTTGGACTGTCACCCTTTTATTTTAGAAAGTGTTCATAACAAAAGCCAGGTCTTAAGGAAAAAAGACAAAACACTCAGGGAACAGAAGAAAAATAAACCAGTGGAGACTCAGACACAGGAATAAAACTGGGCCTTAACATCTGTGGGATGTGTCCATCTCTTTTAGAATTGTTGGGGACCATCACCTAGAACATACTTATCTTTTCCCTTTTATAATAAGGAGATCTAGGAGAGACTTCCTATACATGTCATATGAGTCCACCTACATATTAAATGAGTTGGAAGACATATTTGATTTGTGTGTGTGTGTGTGTGTGTGTGTGGTTGTGTGTGTGTGTGGTTGTGTGTGTGTGTGTGTGTGTGTGTGTGTTATACATCCATATACTTGTATGGAGGCTATAGGAGGACTGTGAATCTTCTATTCTATCACTCTCCATAGTATTCCAGCCAGACAGTATCTGGTACTGACCCTAACAAGCAAGCCCCAGTGACCCTTCTGTCACCATAACCCACAGCACTGGTGTTACAGGTACTCCAAAAGAAGACACCCTTTCTATGTGGGTACTGGAAACTTGAACTTGGGTCATCTTGCTTGTGGAGAAAGCACTTTTTTTTCTTTTTTTCTTTTTTAGAGACAAGGTTTCTCTGTATAGCTCTGGCTGTCTGGAACTCACTCTGTAGACCAGGCTGGCCTCGAACTCAGAAATCTGCCTGCCTCTGCCTCCCTAGTGCTGGGATTAAAGGCGTGCGCCACCACTGCCAGGCATGAGAAAGTACTCTTACATGCTACACTTTATTTACCCTGTTTCTCCTTTCCCTACCCATCTTTGGATTGATATGAGCATCTCTTCAGGATTTTCATCTCCCCATGAACCAGATTTAGATGATCTGACATAGTCCTTAAACCTGGTAGTATAATTAGGTAAAACTCTGGAGATTTCGAAATGGGATACCTATATTTTGTTCATCAAGAATATGAATAAATTTCAACCACAACGGAGAATGCAGTGGGTTAAGAGGGCCACAAATCAATTATTATTCCCTACCACAAAGAACTAAAGTTTAATTCTTCTCCTGTTTAATATGAATTGGCTCTGTGGTAGCTTCACAATGACCTGGCAATGAAAGTGACATTGAGTCTTTCTGTTGCATTCATGTGACCAGCCACAAAACTCTTTGATGTTGGAGGGGGGGTATTCTGTCTGAGGTTGCTGGGGGTTTTTTGGCTTTAGTACAGAGATTCATATATTTTACATATGAGAAGGAGACCTTTTGCTTAATAATTTGATCACATGTTTACTACATATATTTAAAAATATCTACCAAGTTCCAGGTATTTTTCTTTATGATTTAAAAAATCATATTCTCTTTCCATGTTTTTAATTCTCATATGTGATGTCTGCAAACTCAAAGTTAGAAAAGGTAGCTAAATACCCATGTTAACAGCTTAGAATTTATTTTATTCTACTAATAAGAATTTTATAATATGAATTTGGCTCATTGTATGATAAATAGCCTAAGGTTATGTAAAATCAAGGTTAATGACAAAGAAGGGAGCATTAGTTCTTTTATAAACTACTACAAAATAGCACAAACATTTATCTCATAATATGTAAAGGAAACGGTTCACACCTGGTATGGAAAATTATTCATTCGATGAGTTACGTTATGGGAAACCTGGTTATTTATGAAAAATGTAAAATGCTCAACATTTTACTGTAGTGATATGAGCAGAAGTCAGTTTTCATTTGATACTCACAGTAGAACATGGTATGTGGTTGCTTTGTACAAAGTGATATAGAAGAACTTAGAACCAAATGTGCTTTTGCAAAAAGAGCAGTTTAAAGTGAGAAAATTATATAAAAATTTAGAATGCCAGTCAATCAGAACACAATATCCAATATTTTCTCAGGAAGACAATACAAGTTATCTCAACTAATTATATACTATAAAGCAATGATCATGTACTATTCTTGTCATTACAGATAAGAATAATGAATCTATAAACAGTTTTGTATCTTCAGTGAAATAATGTATTACAAACCAGTCCATGTACTTGGAAGATCAGTATGTTCTAAATTAGCATTTGTACACAAAATTTTTCTTAGCGTATATAAACAAGTTATAATTTAAGTATAATTAGAAACACAGATTGGTAACAAAGGAATTAAATTTGTAAAAATCATAGACTTAAAGCTTCCAAAACAGGGATATATGAAGCAAATACCCAATGTAGACAATTAGGTGATATCTGCATGTCATTTTTTATCCTTGGCTGATAAACAAAACTTGTACATATGGTGAGTGGAGCAATCTTCAGAATACTAGATTTGAGATGGGGCTCACCTCTACAATGTTTATTTTGATTTTCTATGATTGTTATTAGTTTGTCAAATTGACTACATCGAAAATCAACTAAACCAAAATAGCTGGTCACTCTAGGAGGGATTTTCTTAATTAGGCAATTTGATTTGAGAGCCACACCCCAAGCATGCCATTTGAGATGGGAAAAGTTGTTCCAAATCCAGGCCACACCTGAAAGTAATCAGTCCACATAAAAATACATGGAAGGAGGAAGAGTTTGGTTTTGGCCTTTTTTACACCTACATTTACTGGCAAGTTCATCTACACCATTGCAGAAGTATTACTTCACTGATATTAGAACCTATTTCTCTGTGGTTCATACACATACTGAAGACCAGCAGCTTATTTGGATTTCTGTTGGACTCTAGCATCAGAATGGGACATCTGAGACACACAGTCTCATGAACTGTCCAAATATGGAGTCCTTAGCATTTTTGTTGGGAGAAAAATATTGTTGCCATTATGTAGTATAAATGTATTATATCTGCTCCATTCCTGATATAATAATATGATATATATATATATATATATATATATATATCATACATATAAAGAATAATATGTATAATCATACACTTGCTCATGTAAACCTCATAAAATTGGGATAGTCTGAACTCCTTATTCATCTTTTAACAGAATTATTCCTTAGTCAGTGCTTTATTCTTTTTTTTCATTTTTATTGGTTATTTTGTTTATTTATATTTCAAATGTTATCCCCCTTCCCAGTTTCCCCTCCACAAACCCCCTATCCCCTCCCCTTCCCTCTGCCCTCTATGAGGGTGCTCCCCACTTGCCCACCCACTCTTGCCTCAGCAGCCTAACATTTCCCTATCCTGGGTCATCAAATCTCCACAGGACCAAGGGGCTCTCCTCAAAACCCAAGAGGAAAGAAGATCACACCAAAGAATGGATGATACAGTACTACTCAGTAGGGAGAAGAGAATAATCTCTGGGAAGTAGAGGGAAAGAAGGATCTGGGAGGAAGAGAGAAAAGGGAGGAAAAGGGGGGCAGTTCAAATAGGGGAGGAGATGGGGGACAGGGGGTCAGGAATTTGAAAGCAGGTATGTAGCAGTGGGGGGAGTTGGAACTGGCAGGAGCTGCTAGAAAGTCCCAGATGCCAGAGACCGAAGAGTTTCCCAGGACCCAGCAGGGAGGACTTTAGTCAAAATGCCCAACGAAGGGGAGATAGAACGTGTAGAGACCATATCCAGTGGATAGGCACTGCCCCCAGGTGAGGAGTGGGGCCATCAACCAACCTCAAACATATTAATCCAGAATTCCTCCTGTCAAAAGGAAATGCAGAGACAAAGAGTGGAGCAGATACTGAAGGAAACACCATCCAGAGACTGCTCCATCTAAGGATCCATTCCATCTGCTCACACCAACCCCAGACATAATTGCTGATGCCAAGAAGTGCTTACTGATAGCAGTCCAGTATAGCTGTCCCGTGAGAGTCTCTGCCAGAGCCTGACCAATACAGATATAGATGTACGCAGCCAAACAGTGTTTTATTCTTTATTGCATACAACAAAAGACTGGATACAGTCAATCATAACACAAAAAAATGGGTACAGTCAATCATAACCCACAGGAACTAAAGGCAGGAAAATTGTGTGATATCTTGAAATACATAGTAGTACCTAGTTAAACATATAAAACATAAAAACATGGAAAACTGTAAAGCCAACAACAAGATCAATTAAATCTGCATATATGTATATATTAAAATTTAATGAAAATAAATGGATTTGAAAATGAACACCGAGGAGAATATTGGACGCTTTGAGGAGGGGGAGAAATAATGTAAGGATAGATTCCTCTGATGGAGAAATCATGTCCACATAAAGGGAAAACACTATGAATAAAGTACATCCAGCAGCTGGATCATCTAAGACTCCTATTGATCTACCAATACAGCGAGTGAAAACACTGATGTACAACAGATAAAATGTTTCGTCTCTTGTAAGATGTTTTCTTCAACGATGATGTGGAGGTCAATTGCAAGAATACAATACTTTTATTAAGTCCAAATCTTACTTTAAAAATAAAATGCAACCTCAGGGAAAATAAACTATGAGATGTTTTTCTTTTGAATATTATCCCCCATTTAATAAATAGATGCTTCTCTCATATGGCATTTGCAGGCTACAGTTTCCCCACCTTATGCTCCTCCTAGTACCTAGCTACCTTCTCTCTCATTGGATTCTACTCCCTTTCTGCCTCTTGTTACAAAAAATTTGATTCAGAGAGAAAACAAGTAAATGTGATAAAATAAAATATAATACAATAAAACAAAACCCATCATATATATGCTATAATATATATTTGGAGTTCGTGGTACAGACATATGCAAGCTCTATGCTTGGTGCTTAAATCTTTGAGTTCAAATGAGCTTTGATCAGTTGATTTAGAAGTGTTTGTTCTCCTGATGCCTTTCATCCTGGCTCTTATACGCTTTGTGTCTCCTCACCTGGTAGTTTCCCTAAGCTCTGAAGGGAAGTGTTTAATGGAGACATTTTATTTAGAACTGCATATTTCAAGGTTGTGTGTGTGTGTGTGTGTGTGTGTGTGTGTGTGTATGATGTCTAGATGTGGGTCTGTGTATTTGTTCCCATTTGTTGCTGGAGGAAGCTTATCTGATGATGGTTCAATATCATGTTAATTTCTGAATATAGCAATAATTTTACTCTTGTTTTTTTGTTTTAAACCAGCAGTATTTGGTTTTACCCTAGGTCTCTGGGCTTTCTACGCTATGTTTCTTGGTTACACAAGCAGTGCCATTTGTAGGCACTTTATCTTGAAGTTGGCCTTAAGTCTGATCAGACATTGGCTGTTTTCTCCTAAAAGCTCTATGCAACCTAGCATATTTTGCAGGCAGAACAAAATATAGATTAATGGTTTTGTGGGTAGGTTGATGTTTATGTTTCTATTTTTTTTAGCCCTCAGAGTAACTTAAAACACCAAAGACACTAGAATGTATGGGAGAAAGTTCTATGTAGCCACCAGTTTTACCTCTCCATGTTCAGTGAGTTGTGTGAGCAATAGGGCCTTGCTGTTAGTTTGTGGAGAGCAACATGATGTCTTGCCAATTGCCTGGAATGTTTGAAGATCTCCATGCAACTCGTTTGTGCGTGCCAGTGGACTGTGCCAGGAAACGTGGTAAGGCTGAGTGGGTCTATGACCATGGTACTCAGTTACCCGCTTGAGACTGTAAGTCTCTCACAGATCCCTACTAGATTCTTGGCCTGAGACGGTAGGTCCCTCACAGATTCCTACTTGATTCCTGACCTGAGATGGTAGGTACCTCACAGATCCCTACTAGATTCCTGGCCTGAGATGGTAGGTACCTCACAGATCCCTACTTGATTCCTGACCTGAGATGGTAGGTATCTCACAGATCCCTACTTGATTCCTGACCTGAGATGGTAGGTACCTCACAGATCCCTACTAGATTCCTGGCCTGAGATGGTAGGTCCCTCACAGATCCCTACTAGATTCCTGGCCTGAGAGGTATACCGTACTTTCTACCTTCGGCCATATAACACACTACAGAGTTTTCCATGCTGATGAGGTATCTAGAGACCACGGTGGTTTAGTCAATAAGCTTCCCTTCCCAGACATTCCTTCCTGCAAAAGATATTTAAAATAGAATCCACCCAGAGGAGGTGGTATACACCCATTTTCCACAATGAACAATCAATAAACAGTTTGGAACCAAGGATTATCTCTTTCATCAAGAACCACTATGGAGAGCATGGAGAAGTTCTTCAACTCCTAAGCCACACCTGCAGAAGGCCCCTCTGAGCACCCAGACAATAGATACCAAGCTAAGGACAGCCACTAATGAGCAAAGCCTGAACTCCCACCCTACCTCACCACCCCTGCCCCTGGCTCCTGGTTACTCTCAGCCTGAGGACCCCCAACTCTAGTCCAGGAGTTTGGGAGACCCCTGTCCCAGGCTCTTCATGTCTGTCCTGTGAACCCCCTACCCTTTGTTCCGGACTCCTCTATGCAGTTTTTCAGTGGTGACTGGATGCTTGGGAGCCAGGGAACACCAGCTTCTGCATCCCACAACCTAGCCTGCATTTTCCCACCCCCTGAGCAGTGTCTTGGCACTCTCCTAAAGCTCAGCATTCTAAAGATACAGCACAGGGTAAACACAGTCTAGCGTTCCCCACATTTTGCCTCACCAGCAGCAAGTTTTCACCCCAATAGCAGGATTAAGTGCTAACCCACACCTTTGGCCTAAAACTCAATTAGATGTAACCTAGTCCTAGTATTGAAAGCTTTGTTTGGTGATAAGAGATGGTCAGTTAGGGGTCTCTCTCCTTCATTATTTTGAGACATCATTAGAGTCACCATTATACATTTTAAGAAATTTCCACTGCACTAGGTTTCCATACCACCCTTCAAATACCCTTCAGTTTCACCCATCTTTTCCCACATGCCTTCCATCAATACTTATCCTTTCTTCTTTCCTGCTCCTTAGATGATCCTGCCGTTCTTGTCCCCATCTCTGCCTCCTGTCCATGTATATAATCTGGTCTATTTCATGTTACCAAGGAGATCTATGTGCCTCTCAACCCTACTCTCTTTATACCTTACTTCTCTGGATTTATGGATAATACTTAAGATGTCACTTATTTAATGGCCAATATCCATATATAAGTGAATGTCTTTCTGAGTCTGGGTTACTTTACTGCGGATAAATTTTTCTAGTTCCATTCATCTGCCTGAAATTTTCATGATGTAAATTTTTTAAAACAGCTGAGTAATACTCTATTGTGTAAATGTACCACATTTTCTTTATTATGAATAAATCACCCATAAATATAGTTGAGCAAGAGTCTCTTTAGTAGGATGAAAAATCTTTAGTATATGCCCAAGAGTGGTATAGCTGGATCTTGAGGTAGATAAATTCACAACTCTTTGAGGAACTACCATATTGATTTCAAGAGTGCATGTATAACATACCCATCAGCAATGGATTTCACATCTTTGCCAGCACTAGCTTTCATTTCTGTTGTTGATCTTAGTCATTCTGATAGGTGTAAAGTAGCATCTCAACAATTTTTGATTTGCATTTCCCAGATGAATAAGGACAGTGAACATTAATATATGTATTTCTCAGCTATTTAAGTTACCTCCATTGAGAATTCTTTTGTTTAGACCTCAATCCCATTTTTAAATGGCAGCATATTCTATTACTGTTAACTGATTTTATTTTATGATATTTTGTTAATGTTAATTAAATTTTCAGTTTTAAAAATGCATTACAATTCTTTTTTTATGCAATGGTTTTCCTTGGTTGATAATCTGTGTGACACTTGAAAAGGATTTTGTTTTTTTAGCTGCTAGGTTTAATATTTTCTAAGTATCATGTAGTTTAAGTAAATTACACAGACTTTTCTGGGTGAGGTTTTTTTTTTTTTTGACTGTTTTGTGGGGAAAAAAAATATTCTGGTTGTGCTTTTGTCCATATTTTACTTTTGCACTGTTAGTTGTGGTTTATTAATTATAATGTATTTATAATTGGAATTTGTCTTCTTTAATGTACCCTTTTGAATGAACTAAAAATGACTTCATACATTTGAGCTATAAACTAAGAAAATTATAAGTAGTACTGGGTGACAATATTCCTGATAAAAATCTAGACACAGTCACTGGAAGAGCCATAGACTATTGGTTTCTAGGTCATCTCATCATCTGTACACCATCCCCAGAGTTAGAAACATTGGTTAAAAATCTTTTCCTATTATCTAGGGTATTGCTGCACCTATCAAGTTTAATGTGGCAGTCAAGTAGCAAAGAGCTCTTTGCATAAATTTATTAGTCCATGCTGGGGCAATAGCTCACTGACAGAGAGCTGTCTAGTATTCATGAGACCCAAGTTAGCTTCAATTCTAAATATTGCAAAATAAAAGAACACAAAGCAACAAAACAAATAAAACTATAATCAGTAATGAAGAAAGAAAAGAAACTCAGAATCTACTGAGAGTCTCCAACATCAGAAACTTGTCTCTCTTAGTAGGAACAATATTCCTAATAATTATGTCAATTGTGATTAAAGTCATTCATTGTTTATTAAGTCACAATCTTTTAGCTTATATATTTTATTTTCTATAAGCCCAAAAAAGAGGCAAATGAATTTGTGTGACTGGAATAAGATACAGTATATCCAACTGTGATTAAACCAAACATGCTATCAGTGCTAGAAATACTAGTCTACATGGAAAGACAGATGGAAAATTCAGTCTCTGCCTCTTTATTTTTATTTATTTATCCATTCTCTTATGTTGTAGTAGTGTCTCACTGTGCCTGTCCTTGAACTTATGAACACATTATGTACTTTAAGCTGGCCTTGAACTTCACTCTATCTCTTCTTCCGAGCTCTGCAGTAATAGTCTTGCCTCATATCCAGGCTTATTTTGAACTATAAATTGTACTATACGAGTGTAACATTTCATGTCTATACATGTCTATCTTTGTAAGAGACCAGTTATAACTTTTTGACATGGGGTTAAGGACCACTCACTCATACTAGCCCATGAGAGAAGTGATTTATTACAACTCAGTACTAAAATATTAAGAACCCTAGTCTGAACTCTAGAGAACAAGGCTTATGACAAATGCAACCAAGGAAAATAGCGGCACTGAGACAAAGATGAGTGGTTGAGTTCTTTAGAGTCATGATAACCTGGGAGTTTACTGATTGATGTAGTCATTTCAGACCTGTGTATAAGAAGCACATCAAAACTGGGACAGGGTTGTTTCATCGGACTTTAGAATATACATGCACATACTGTACTGATACTGGATTAATACACATTCAATTGATTATAAGTATATATTAAATGGATATGTGCTTTGCTTAATAGTTTAGTTGTTTAGTACCTGCTTTGTAGAAGTAGAATCTGAGGATCTTGAAAAGGAAGTTGTAAAATTCTTACTTGAGGACTTTACTGCAACAGGAGATAAAACTTAAAATGAAGAATTTAAAAAGTCAAGCTAACCTGAGCTAATTAGAAATCCATTCTACCTTATTTTATTGTTGTTTTAATACCTCTTATAGATTGTCATTCTGGATAGCTATTGCACTTGCCATCTCTTATAAATTTGCTCTCATATAATGTCCATTTTGGTTGGCTTTAATGCTGTAGTAATTTCTTTTGTTCGTTGTGATTTAAGGACTCAGCAGATTATGCTAACATATAATCTATTTTTTGAAACTTATTGTACATTAATTAAAACATGAGCTCATGAAGTTTCATTGGCATCCAAATGTTTATCACATATAAAAGTATAGGAGCTACCATTTCAGCTGAACATGGCAGGCTATGAAAACAAAATCTGTCTTTATTCTATTGAGAAATATATTTTATTTATAAACTTAATCTCATTTGTAAAACTAACCACAGCATCTTTGCTACTCATGTATTATATTTACTTTAACTTTATTCATTTAGCCAAATACCCACTTTCCTTATTAGAGAGATCAAGTTTCATTTGTTGTCTTTTCCTTACTAACTCCAAGTGGATAGCACTGAATCCCCTAAGTCAATATCATATTTATAAATGCCAGAATTTACATCATTATGTGTCTGTATTGTGCTCAATACAAATTCAGATCTGAGGCATTATTGTCAAAAGTCGTTCAATTGAATCAATTTTTAAATTTTCATAGAACTTACTAAATGGTTTTTGTGACTGGAAACTTTGTAAAGCCACAGTATAGCCAGACCTCAAAAATGATTTGGTTGTTGTTTCTTCTTTCTCTCTCTTCCAAATTGAAGCTGAACTTTACATCATCTCTGATTGGAAAGCCTTTTCCACATTCCTTTCTCTCCTTAGTAAGCACAGTTCATTTTTAAAGAACTACTAAGCATCATTTAAATGAAATGTGCAAGGCAGTAATTACTGAACTCTGTGGCATAAAATATTTATCAATATAATGCTGTAATTTTGACTATCAAGTAAACATTAAGGTACATTTAATCATTTCTCATAAAATTAAAACAAAATCTTGTCCAAGTTTTTGCAGCCTAGAATACTGGACTTTACAAATAAAAAATTCATAATATGCCAAAAGTGAATTGCCAAATGATTGACCACATCCTATACTGCAGAAGGAAAAGGCCACATTGTTTGTACAAGTGCGTTTCATTCAGTGTTTGGCCTTGGTAGATAAACAGTGCAAGGTTGGCATTTCTATATTAACCATTGTTTTCAAATAACTCCAGATGAAGGACCATTGGCAGAGGTAGAATGTGGTCCAGAATTTTAGAAAAAATTAATAACAGGATTTGAGAATCCACTTTATCTTGCAAAGCTGCAGGTTTGTTAATAGGAATTGATGAGTATTATAGTCCATCTATTTATTTTTTAATATCAGCTTTGATATATGGAAAAGTATTGACTTTTTGGGTGATTTTAGTGATTTTTAAAGAAAGTTTTAAGAAGTAGATACTTGGTTTAAAGAAATATGCGGTGGGTAAAATGCCTTTCCTTATGACCAAAGGATGGCATTAATGGCATTTTAAACAATGCTTTTGATAACCTCATGTGTAATTATCTAAAGAAAATCTGGAAGACAAACCTGGGGTACAGTTCTATGGCCCATATGCTGGAGGATGATGATGGCCAGATCACAAATTTAAGGCTTGCTTATAAAGAGAAATTGTTCAAAGTTATTCTTAGAAAATTTGTCAGACTTGGTTTCAATATCTATATATATATCTATCTATATATATATACACTGCATTATGTATATACATATATATATTTATATAATATATTATATATATATGTATATGACTTACATATATGTATATATATTACAAAAGTTGGGGATATAACTCATTTTATATCACCTGTCTAGTAAGTGTGAGGTCCTAGTTTTAATGTACTGTATTTCTAAAAATAGAGAAGAAATTATACAACACTGGGAATGTTTTATTCTTTTCATATATTTTTGTTTGAATTGGAAAGGATAGCATCAATATATTCTAAAGTAATTACTTTAAAACATATTAAGCTCATAGTGAAGTCTTTCAACCATTTATACATTCTCTAATGTGTGTGTAAATGCACACATTTACATATAAACATACCTACATACATCTGAATTGTAGTGCTGGCATCCTACACAGGCTGTGTATACAGGCTTTGCAGATGGAAAGTATTGTCCTGATGTTCTTAGCACTTGAATACCAATAAATATTGACATTTGACATTCTTACATTCTAATAAAGATGCAATGAGAATATTCTTAAGATGAAGACAGTGATTTATGTGACAAAATACAGTTGATTATTGCATTCCTTCAGAATTAATGTTGTCCTTTTCCTGTGAGCCTAAGTAAGAAACCCTGGCTGAGGAAATCATTGGCCTAAGTAAAAAACATCTATGACTATTTTTGCTAAGAAGAAATATTGTCAAACTGTCTTCTAGTTAATTTTTATTTTAAAATATTATTTATTTATTTATTTATTTCTATATACATGTGTATATATACAAACTCTTCTGTGTGGGCACCTGCATGTGTGTTCCCACGGGGTACATAGATGATTTCATATCTCCTAGAACTGGAGTTATAGGTACTTGTGATTCACTCTACATAGTGCTGTAAACTGAACCTTGGTCTTCTGAAACAGCATAAAAAGCTCTTAAGCACTGAGCCACCTCAGCACTTTAAAATTCTCTTCTGAATATTTATGCACATACCTATACGTCAGTACTGAATTTTGCCTTCATCTGAAAGTTTCTTATTTTTTAAGTGATGGTGGAACATTCTTCTTTAAATAGAATAACAAAATCATCCTCCAATGGTTCAGGAAATGCTGTGTAAGGGGTGACAGAAAGAATTTAAGACCCAAGGACCATGTAAAACAAAATATGGTAACAGCACAAGACTTGAATTGGGTTAAGATCATAACATTTCACCATGGATGGGGCATATGTCCATGAGACTCTACTCCTTTCTGAGGTATTAATGGCAATAAACAGAGTGGCAGAAGAGTTGTCATTTTCTTCAGTGGTGTATCCACTAACAAGTTCCTCCTCCTTTTGTAAATAACCTCTGGCTTATGTTTGGTTAAAAAACTGCAATTAAATTCATTAAGCCACACAGAAAAGAGTGAGACAATAACCTGTTGAGAAGACATGTTTGAGTGATAGTTAAGCAAGGGAGATAGATGAGTGTGAAAATAATTCTTTGAATAAATCCATGAAGCTGTCAAAAGTTATAGTAATTAGGTGATGGGCGTGGAAAAGTCATTATTAGATGAGAGAGACTTTACAAGACTTAGAAGTAAACTATACTGTTATTTGGAAGGTAGACATTTAAAAAGTAACAGCCCTAACCTTAGAGAACTCTGTTAGCCTTGCCATCTTAGATTTTTTAGCCTTTAGAACTATTTGAAATAATAGCCAAATATACCTAAAATATCTACAATGTTTCCAGACAGAATTCTGCCCCTTTTTAATAGACCAAATAAACTTTCTGAAAAATAATGACATAAAATATGATTTTGGTCATATATGGCCATTATTGTAAGCTAATCTATTTTTTTTTCTGTTCATGCTCTCTAATGACTAAGATCATTTAAGGAGATAAAATAAAAGGGGAAATGCAAGCCAACTGCCACTATGAATCTAAGAAGCACAAACTTATCATGCTTCAAATAGCAGTTTTTCTGAACTTCACTTTTTTCCTTCTGCAATTAATGAAAAACTAACAACCAGCCCACAAAGATATGCAGAAGGAGAGTCACTTTTCCTTATTCTCCACCCTCTTCCATATCATGACTTCAGTTGACACTACTTTGGACCCTGAAACTTGGTTCTCACCTATCTCACATGATTCACTCAATAGAAGGAGATTAGCATAAAATGTTTCCCATAGTAAGAAGTACCAGTGATAGAAGAAAGAAACCACCATGATATCTTTTTATCTGCAAGATTTCCTTTAATATCTCCAGGTGATCCACTGTTAGCATTTGTATTCTATGATCTTTACTCAGTAGGGATCTCTTGGATTCACTAAGATATACCAAACAATGAAGTAACAAACATGGGAAAACAGGGCTGTATAGAGATTATCCCAATAACTTCTACTCCTCACTGTTACTATAGTAACAGAATGATCCATTGAGAAGGCATTGTAAACTACAGTCAACTACTTAAGAATTAGCAGTGAGATATTAGACATGTTAATTATTTAAAAACTCTCTACCTTTGTGAGACTATACCTTAACATAGAGTCCATATCTGACAGATACTGTTAGCCATTTCTAAGCCAGCTAGCTAATATCAGAAAGATTGTATTTCAAGGCTAGCAAGATGGCTCAGTGAGTAAAGGCTCTGGTAACTAAATCTGAGATCCCCAGTTTAGTCCCCCAAACCCACATTGTATAAAGAGAGAAACAGCTATTGATGCATGTATTTTGATGTCTACATACATGTGATGCTGTAACCATACAAATATACTCATATACACACAAATAAAAAAATAATAATGTCTCTACTCCACCTCTAGAATTATAAACTCTTCCTTTATTAATATCTATGATGCAAACAAAAGATTCCCATCTTTGGATTGTGCTGTATGTTAATCAGCTAACGAGTAGAAAGAATATCTGATTACCAAAAAAACATATTCAAGATGTAGGTACCGACAAGATATTAAAGACATTTCTTTCTTTTATATGAAAATTTTATGAAGATCATGTGAACTTTTCATATTCTCTCTCTCTCTCTCTCTCTCTCTCTCTCTCTTGTTTTGATTTTGGTTTTGGTTTTCCGAGAAAGGGTTTCTCTGTATAGCTTCCTAGAACTCACTCTGTAGACTAGGCTGGCCTCGAACTCAGAAATCTGCCTGTCTCTGCCTCCCAAGATCTGGGATTAAAGGCGTGCACAACCACTGCTCAGAACTTTTCATATTTCATCTGTGCTGATAACACTTAAGATGGAACCTATAGACTCCTTTGGTTCTAACTGCATTGTGTGAGGCAGAAAACTTCTAGAGTGGCCAGAAAAATCCTGAGAACCGTTGGCTGCATTTTTGCAACATGTGTTTAATAAAATTATATGTGTATCCATGCTAGAACTTAATCTATATAAAACATTCATTATCCTCTTAAGCAATGTGGCAGGGTAAGGAACTAATTTTACTATAAGACATATTTGGCCATTATAGTTAAAAGCTAAAATACCACAAACATTAATTCATGAGTCATTTTAAAGGAGAACATAATCATCTTGACTGGGCAACAAAGCTTTGAAATGAAGTCATATTAACATTTTATATTTGTTTACTCAGCTACAGAATTATTACAATTAAAATTGATCTTTGAAACAATAGGAACACTGGGAAACTCATTTTTAGTTAAAATTAGTGTTAATTTGTTCTTTTACAAACAATGAAATATTACACTAATATTTGAGTTGGATTTTTCATTTTATATTTAATTTATTTGTATTTCAATTCAAAGCCTTCCTTGAGATGCCATTTACATTCTCATACTTAACATTTACAGGGCAACAATATGCATTCATGGTTTTCCTGTTAGTGTTTGAGTGGGAGGTATCTCCCACAGATCATGTATTTTACCACTTGACCCCACATTTTGTCTGTTTTAGGAAGCTATGAACCCTAATAAATGGACTTCAACTAGAAAAAATTTCAGGTGCTAGAAATTTGCTGCTAGGTGTTCTGCCTTATTCCTTTCGTATCTCTTTCTCTCTGGTTCTTGAACTTTGCTATGCAGGTTAGGCTAGCTGTCCTGAATATTGTCATGCAGGTCAGGCTAACTATTCAGGGAGTCCCAGGAATCAACTTGTCTCCACTTTATTTGCAGTAAGATTAAAAGCAGGCAATATTTTTTGTTGTTATTTGTTTGTTTTGTTTCTTTTATCTTTAATTTTACCTTTTTACTTATTTACTTTTCATTTCTCACTACTCCCTCCCAGGCACCCACTCCCCAAATCCTTCCCCATCCTCTCTTCCCTTCTCCTCTGATTCTTCTGTTTAATGTTATCTGTTTAGCTCTGTGTCCCATGTTTTAATTGGGTTATTTGGGTTGTTTGTATCTAACTTCTTTAGTTTGTTGTAAATTTTGGATATTAGTCCTCTATCAGATGTAGGACTGGTGAAGAAATTAATACATATAAACAAAGGCATGCATAATATACTGTGTTCTTATAAATGCATACACAGATATTTAGTACTTTCTCTACAGTAAACCTACCATTAGTGAGCAGATTCCACGTTTAATAACAACTATAGAAAAACATAGGGCAGAGAATAATATAATTTTATTATAAGTGGATTTGTCCTTCGGTGACAGAAAGAGAAGGAGATTAGTGGGGGCCTGGTAGGAACAGACCTTATTAAGTAGGCCTGGCGAACTAAAGGGAAATAGAGTGTTCACCTTGATAGATATCACCATAACAAATTTCATTTCATCTCTGGCATCTGCAGGAAGGAACTGGGTACTATTAGAAAACAATCTCAGTTAGGAAATGACCATTTATGAAAGATATGTAGGCAATGAGTGCAATGAATATTGGGTTTATAGTGTTGGTGGTGGGAACAAGATTTATATTCACCCCTTAATTATATTCAAGGATTCAGATATGAGAAGGTAAAGCCAGTTAATATCTTCTACTTTTAGGCTGTCCTCTATGTGAGTTCCATGTGCTTTATCATCTCACTGCTTGACATATCACTGTGTACTAATACCGCCCAAGCATTGTGTGGGTACAAGGTGGATTCCTAGCTGTGTTCTCTGTATTATTCTCACATTTTAACCACAGGGCTTCTATGACCAACACTTTAGGGATTTTTGGAGTCTATGAGCACAGTAGGATTAAGAACTGGTTGGTATTGTCAACTCAAGTTAAACCTACATATATTTGGAAAGAGAGAATCTTAACTAGGAAAATGTCTCTGTAAGGCTGGTCTCTAGACAAGTCTGTGAAGAATTGTCTTGAGTGATTATTGATGCAAGTGTGAGGCTCATCCACTCTCCATAGTTTCATAGTATGTGACTGTGACATCACATATTTTGTTGACTTTTGATAAGTGAAAGAATCAATCATTAATATATAATAACAAACATTTTTATATGTGTATGGGTGTTTTTGCCCTCATGTATTTTTGTGTCTGCTGCCCTTAGAGGCCATAAGAGGGTATCAGATCTCCTGGGACTAGAGTTACAGATAGCTGTGGGTGATGAGACTTGGACCCAGATAGTCTGGGTGAGCAGCAAATGCTCTTAACCACTGAACCATTGTTCCAGCTCTAATAACAAGTAGTTTAAGCTGTGAAGATGACTCACTTGATAAAGCATTTACCTTGCAAGAAAACATTCCAGCTGGATCCCAAGGATCTATGCAAAACAAATTCCAAAGCGTGAAATATAATGAAAATCTATAACAGAAGCACAAACAAGCTATAATAATACCTGCTTCCAATCTTAGCACAGAGGAGATAGAGACAAGTTGATTCCTGGGACTCCCTGAATAGTTGGCCTACCTTACATGGCAATATACAATTTAATATTCTCGCTACAAACAAACAACTAAAAATGCATGTCACCTGAGAAATGACATCCTCAGTTGTGCTCTGGCTTCCACATATGTCTGTTTATAGATGCAAGCATGCTCATATAATCATAAGTACCTGCACACACTCGAATGAGTACGCACTCAAGCATGAACACACACACTCACACACACATTCACACACACAAACACACACACAAATATATATAATTTGAAGCTCAATAAGAACCTCAGAATGTTATAGTATGGATACTGAATTAGAGAAGAAACTTGTGTCTTCCAAAATTTATAGTATTTTTGCAGTAACTGAACATATTCTATGTATACTTGTCAGTGTTTGGTAATATTAAGTGTTCTGAGTGGTCCTTAAGCTAATCCGTATGTAGTATATCTCATTACATTAATTTGAATATCATGAGTACCATGTGAAGGGGTTATGTTTTCAAGGTCATTATTGTTCTCTTTCATCTTTCTTGTTGAGCTACTAAGGCTCTCTGTTATTTTAACTGCTTTAAAAATTGGACTGTTCTCTCAAGCTATTGAGTTTCTTTCACTTATGGTCTCATTTGTTCAGGAACATAAATCACATGGGTAGCTAATTAAAATGCGGATTGAGAACCACTTTTAGGTTTCTGAAATCATAATAGTTGGGATGAGAGTGACAAATTCTATTTTTCAATAAGTATTTTAAGTTTTAACCTTAATTAGTCCAAAATGTTACAGACACTATGTCATAAAACTATCTTTCAACAAATCTAAATTTTTAAATCTTAAAAATACCAAACATCTCTATTCCAGTATACGCTGTACTGGAAACCATAGATATGACATACTTCCCTACAGTGCATATACTGTTAATGTGTGTGTGTGTGTTATACTCACACATTGTGTCAAATATGGAGGGCAGAGAACAAGCAGTGAAACTTGGTTCCTTCCTACAATTTGGATCTCTAAAGTTAAACTCAGGTCTCTAGGCTATGTGACCAGTACATTTAATCAATGAACAATCTTTCTGATCCAAGTCTGGTGATGTTTGACTTTAGGAATTTTATAGTCTTATAACTTTTCTTCATCCTTGGTTTCAATTATTCTTGATTGTTTTTAACCTTGTTTCTCTCTCTTGTTTGTCTGCTCATTCAGTACATTTCAAATATTACCAGAGTACTGCTCATTTGGTCTTTGTTCCCTGGATTTCAAACTTAGCTGTATATATTATGAAGATGGATAATATTGGTTTCTGGGATGTCAGCAAAAATTTATGAGCCATGAGAAAAATGTCCATTGGCTAGTATGATGTGATCAGTTGAAGTAAGAAAAAGCTGAAAACAAGCTCCAGATCTTTGCCAGTGAACAGGAGGCCACTGGTTTAGGATATTGACAGCGAAAGTGATGTCAAAATTCTATTTCAAGTTACTGATGAATATTATTGATAATGGTTTCTGGGCATTTTGATACCTATGGTTAGTGTTACTGTTCAACGTCTTTTATTAGTATATTAGTAAACACTAAAGCTCCAGGAATTCAGCTGCATGAAGTAGCAAGTTTTGAGTGTACATATCTCACATTCTGCCTATGTTATTCTCATGGAAACCAGAGCTCTTGTATTAATCCTCCAACATTTTAGGAACCAATTCTTCCTAAAAGCAAAACCAAGTACTGAGCATCTGGAGAGAAATGCATTTTTACTGGGAATTTCTTTTTTAAGAACTGGTAAAGGGTTTACAATAAATGCTACACAGCAGGAATGAATACAGATTCCCATTGGTCACTTCAGGATCTCTCACCTGTAGCCCTCTTTCAATAACCACTCTATGCTCAAGAGACTAGCTCTATACAGATGCTGTGCTTTCCCTCTTATATTGTCTGCATCTCAGAACTGACACCTTCACACTGCCTATTTCTATGATTCCTTCCATGTTATTTATTGCATCATTCGTTTACATGTATGTCAGTCTTTACTCCTGGTTGTTCTCAAAATCAATACCCTTGATGCACACCACACTAATCTGTTTGATGGAAAGTTTTACCTTTCTTAGGTATCACTGGGAGATTCCCACATAAGCAAGTTCTTTTCACAAATATATCATATACATACCCCACACTGTGCACACGCGCACGCGTGTGCGCACGCACGCATATACACACACACACACACACTCACACTCATACACACACACACATACAGAGAATTTCTAGGTTCTTTTGTTGTGTTCTATATTCTAAACCTCTCCAATATTCTGGATCATTAAGAAGAACAGCTATTTTATTTTTATCTCAAAAGAGGATATAAACTGGCTTACTTACATAGTTCAACACTGTGCCTAGTGTATATTAAGCTTATAGAAGCAGAAACTCATTTTAATTAACTGAATATTGAATATATATATATATATATATATACACACATACTCACACACATATATACATATACACACATATACACATATATATGTGTGTGTGTGATTATTAAAATACTTTTTGGTATAGGAATCTCTATATTCTCAAAATAATGAATAAAACTAAAATAAATAAGCTGTAGCCTCAAACTATAATTTGAACTGAAGTCTTAAAAGAGGATTATAGGTTCATTTTATTCCTCATTAGTTGATTTGATAAGACTTAAGTATAGCTACCTGACCTCACTTTGTACCCCATAAAACTATCTATCTCCCTCTGAATCCCTTCTTTCTCTCTAGTTGCTCTTGGATATAGTCATCAGATAGTCTACTCTTACAGTAGGTGTCAAAATTTACATCAGAACTTGAAGGAGCTGTCACTGAATGGCCCCAGGCATCTTGCCAGGTTGTGAAGTTGAATATTCACTTGGGTTTGTATCTCCTCATTACAGATATGGACTTCCAAGGGGGAACCAAAAGGGCCAGACAGCTATGAATTAATGAAGCTCTGTGGGAAGTCTAAATAGAGACAAAAGTTTTCATCTATATTTGTTTAAGAGTGTTGAAGTAGAGTCTGCTTTCCAAATGCCATGTCTAATTTAAGAGCAGGCCTGCGGTGGTAATAGCCTGATATTGCCATGTCTCCACTGCCTGCTAAAGCTGATATCAGGGGACATCAAGCTGTGGAAACAATTATATCAACATAATTGGAAAATATTTTTTGGTGCCTTTCTGCCTTAATTAAAGCTCATTTTACATTTTGGGGAAGGAAATGTTTTCACAAAACTTCAGGGTATATTCAAATTTCTTTCATAAAATAAAGCCTGGATAAAACACACAAAGGAAGGTCCAAACCAGAGTGGATTAAGGATAAAGAGAATCAAATGGAGATTGTTTCTTCTTCTTTTTTAAAACCAGAGTTAAAAGTTTGAGGTCTAGTTCTGTCTTTTCCTGGACAACGAGTCAGTAATTCTATTATCTGTAGGTCTAGAGTTTATTTATTATAAAATATTTTAAATAATATATAGTAATGAATATCATTGTAAATAATGAAGCACATTCATGAAACTATCTTGAGAAGTTCAAGGGGGTAAAATGGATGGCATTATGATCACATGAAAAAAAAATGAACATACAGAATGAACAGCATCTGCATTGAGGAGGAAGAGATGACAAAGTGGACAGGAATTAGCCAATGGCAGGAAGTAGAGCCTGTGTAGATTCCTAGACATTTAGCACCAGGTGACTGAATATTTAAGACTTTCAAATGTTAATCAGTAAGTACATTAAGTGGACATTTCAAAGTTGCTACCTGATATAAATGTGTCTCTTCCATTATCATGGATTGTCAATGATATTTAACAAATGCAGGTATATATATGTGGTCATGTGAGTGTTTTAGGCTAGTGGTGTTTTATAAATTTTATTTTATATTTTTTGATACTTTATTTACATTTCAAATGTTTCCTCCTTTCCAGATCTCCCCTTTGGAACCTCCCTCTCCCCTCTCTCTCCCCTGCCTCTATGGGGGTATTCCCCCAACCAATCACCCACACACTCTAGTCTTCCCTCCTTGGCATTCTCCTATATTGGGGCATCTAACACCCTCAGGCCCAAGGGCCTCTTCTCCCCCTGATGGCTAACAAGACCCTCTTCTGCCACATATGTGGCCAGCACCATAGGTCCCTCAGTGTATTCTTTGGTTGGTGACCCAGTCTCCAGAAGCATTGGGAGGTCAGGCCAGTGGATACTGTTGCTCCTTCCATGGGACTGCCAACTCCTTCAGCTCCTTCACTCCCTTCTCTAACTCCTCAATCTGGGATCTCATGCTCATCCCAATGGTTGCTATGAACTAACTATTGGGTATTCTGAACTTTTGGGCTAATACCACTTATCAATGAATACATACCATGTTTATTCTTTTGTGACTGAGTTACCTCTCTCAGGATGATATTTTCAAGTTCCATCTATTTACCTGCGAATTTCATGAAGTCATTGTTTTTAATAGCTGAGTAGTATTCCATTGTGTAAATGTACCACATTTTCTGTATCCATTCCTCTGTTGAGGGATATCTGGGTTGTTTCCAGCTTCTGGCTATTATAAATATGGCTGCTATGAACATAGTGGAGCATGTGTCTTTATTACATGTTGGAGGATCTTCTGGGTATATGCCCAGGAGTGGAATAGCTGGGGACACAGGTAGTATTATGTTCATTTTTCTGAGGGTCCGCCAAGCTGATTTCCAGAGAGGTTGTATCATCTTGCATTCCCACCAGCAATGGAGGAGTGTTCCTCTTTCTCCACATCCTCGCCAACATCTGCTATCACCTGAGTTTTTGATCTTTGCCATTCTGACTGGTGTGAGGTGAAATCTCAGGGTTGCATTTCCCTGATGACTAAGCATGTTGAACATTTCTTTAGGTGCTTTTCAGCCATTTGAGTTTCCTCAGTTTAGAATTCCCTGTTTATCTCTGTTCCCTATTTTTTGATAGGGTTATTTGGATCTCTGGAGTCTAGCTCCTTGAGTTCTTTGTATACATTGGATATTAGCCCTGTATTGGACATAGGATTGGTAAAGATGTTTTCTCAATCTGTAGGTTGCCATTTTTTGTCCTATTTACAGTGTTGTTTGCCTCATGAGGTCCCATTTGTCGATTCTTGATCTTAGAGCATATGCCATTCGTGTTCTGTTCAGGAACTTTTCCCCTGTGCCCATGTGTTCTAGACTTTTCCCCACTTTCTCTTCTATTAGATTCAGTGTATCTGGTTTTATGTGGAGGTCTTTGATCCACTTGTACTTGAGCTTTGTACAGGGAGATAGAAATGAGTCTTCATTGATCAAGATGCAATCTTCTACATGTAGACTGCCAGTTGAACCAGCACCATTTGTTGAAGATGCTGTCTTTTTTCCACTGGATGGTTTTAGCTCCTTTGTCAAAGACCAAATGACCATAAGTGTGTGGATTCATTTCTGGGTCTTCAATTCTATTCCATTGGTCTACCTGCCTGTCACTGTACCAATACCATGCAGTTTTTATTACTACTGCTCTGTAGTACAGCTTGAGGTCAGGGATGCTGATTCCCCCAGAAGTCCTTTTACTGTTGAGAATAGTTTTTGCTATCCTGAGTTTTTGTTATTCCATATGAATTTGAGAATTGCTCTTTCTAAGTTTTTGAAGAATTGAGTTAGAATTTTGATGGGGATTGAATTGAATCTCTAGATTGCTTTTGGCAGGATGGCCATTTTAACAATATTAATCCTGCAAATCCCTGAGCATGGGAGATATTTCCATCTTCTATGTTAGTCGTGTTAATAGGGGAACCTGAGCTGGAAGGATGACTTAGCTCAATTTTATTGCTGGTTTAATTTGGCCCATAAGAGATCACTGCTGAAAATAGGATCTTAGTGAAAGAGTGACAGTGAAAACATAATCCTATCAGAAAAATCATATATCTTAGGGAGATTCCATTTCTAACTGCCCATAGTGAGTGGATCTGTAATAAGGACAATTTGTTTATCAGTTATACCTGATTATTGATATATAGTAATCACTTCTCAGACTAGCAAATGCATACCCTCAATGCTTTTAAAAATTATGATAACAAGGGTTAAACCAATAAAAGTTGTTGTGAAAAATAATATGAATTTCATATTTCCAAACTCCTTATCACACAGAATTGGCTGCTTTCCTTATCTCTTACAGGATTTTCCCACAATCTCATTGGGCAAATACATTGACGATTGGATACACACACACACACACACACACACACACACACACACACACATGCATGAGGGGATTCCTCAGGAAGTAAATTATGTCCATCTTGCTTAGACTTATGATCCCAAACCTTGGTTAAAGTCTTAATTTTTAACTAAAAACCATTTAATGGATGAGTAGAGATGAGTAGGTGGGTTTGTTTTTGTGTTAAACAGGCATATGCCAGATTTTTCTCCTTTATTTGGGATGTGGGTGAAGTACAGAGAACTATGCTTAAAGACACTAACTAATGAGTGACAGTCACACACTAGATTTGTTTCTTTATTACATTGAGAATCTTTCTCACTGTACTTTCTAGCTGAAAGTTTTTCCAATCATAAAAGTCAAAAAGTAATAGAATTTAAAATTTCCAAGATAATTACCTTACTTTCAGGGAAAATTAGACAATTACCTTGTTCTAATGGTTATTATTCTAAAATGAGATTGGAATCTTAATGATAGATTTCATAAATTTGGATCTTTTGGTACTGGATTCATTCTTCATTCCACAAAATTAAATAGCATAACTTTTAATTCACTGTACTATTTTTAGAAGCAAGGAAAAGAATGCTTTTTATGTAGAAGGAATGAATATATGACCTTGAAATGGACATATATTGAATGGCTCTTGAAGTCTCATCTCTGCATACTTTCTCTAGATTATTAGTTACTGGCAGTCCCAACTTTGCCTTTAAGTTTTAGAAAGGAGGTATAGAAAGATTACCAGGAGATAACAAAAGTAGAGTAGAAGTCATGGTCATCTATCAGATTGTTTATTTATATAGCTTTATAATCAAACTCAGCTCATGTCTCCAATAATAATTTCAAATTAAGTTACAATCTTTAGCATTTAACTTTGTTTTCTTATTATACGTTCAGTGTGTGATTTAGTTCTAGTTCATTTGACTGTATTTTAGATATTTTACCTTGAATTTAGATATGTAAAACTGGAAGAAAACTAAGTATAATGGTTGATATCGCATAAATTTCCTAATTTCCACTTTGGAGGTGTACAGATGGAAAAGATTGCCTCTGGACTGCTTAGAGATGTTTTCATCGCTGCAGATTCATTCTGTGTTTTCGTTATAACCCAGGGTGATACTGGTATGTTTTAACATCTCTGAATTTTAGGTCAAGATAAAAATAAGGGAATGTATGGAGATAGACAGATGAGTGAGAGAAAGAGAGACAGAAAGAGAGAGAGATATATGGATGGATAGATAGATGGATAGATAGATAGAAATGGATAGACAGAGAAGCAGAAAGAGGAGATTTTTTGGAAAGAATGTAGTCTAGATTGCCAAGCTCAGGTGGAATATAGTCAGTGGGAAATGTGAAAAACTTGGAGACAGTTATAAAATATATACAAATTCTAATTTACAGCGACATTAAGTAGACAGCCTATTCTCAGTGTCTTATGCTCTTCAGGTACAATAAGGGTCATCTGGAACACACCTATATTCACGTTCAATATTTACAAATATATACTTTCTCAGCCTTCCTTCAAAAATAATGAACAATTTTCAGAAGCCACAGGCTGGATGCTGAGACTGCCATCTACACAGAGTGGCTTTGCATTTACTGTTGATCTTTTAAATGGCACCACCTACCAGGTAAAGTGGCTCTCTGGTTGGTGTATTCTGTAGGCCAGGAAAAGGGTTAGTGACAAGAATAACAGAATATATAAGAACTTCCTATCTGGAATTCTTTCCCCAGGTAACTGCTACTAACCTAGAATATTAACTGAGAAGAATGGTGTTCTGGGGGTGAGGTTAATGGCTAGAAAAGCAAGTAGTAAGAGAAATTGTCAACAGTCTCCTTTGGTAGAACAGTAAACACTGTCCCGAGGTGATAGAAGTGGTTAGACTAAATTGTTAGAGTAATTGGTTAGACTGAATGCAGGAAGCTGCTAACAGGTTAATATTAGCTCAGCAAGGTGGAGATATTGTGACATTACTTCTGGAGCATAGCCTAATATATCTAAGTAAAACCTACTGATACAGAATTTAATGGTCAGGAAAGTGAGACCAAAAAAATTGGTATCTTTTATTTTTAAGTGCTGAATTCATAATTTATTATTCCCACAATTTACATGGTTTTGAAAAACAGAACTAGGAGGGGAAAAAATAAAATTTGTGAACTCATCTATCCTATTGTTAAGGAATGACTACATTAGAATATGCATGACAGCCTATTCAGCCTGCTATGAAAATTGATCTGTCTGGAAAGAACTTTTCCTGGGTTCTATTTTATTCATCGTTCTGACGTATTTTAAATGATATGAAAACATGAAATAAATATAAATTATGTTAAGCAGAGAAAGCAGAAACTGGTTGTCTAGAGAATCTGCTATAATGTGATTAATTTGATGCAAATACTATTTTGCTAAATTTTATTTTTGACCCTAAAATATGTATTTTTCATTATTCCCTTGAGATGAAAAAAAAGAACTAGCAGAATGTACTCAACAAGGTACCAGGATTTTACCTGAGGATGCAATGGAAGTGAAAGCTCATGTTGGTTGTATTGTTTTTGTATCACTTAGAAAGAAATAATTTATTCTTTAAATGTGTGTTTGTGCATGTATGTATATACTTATATATACATATATAATGTATATATGTATAAGTATATATGTATATATGTATATACTTATATATACATATAAGTATGTATATCAAACTATATGCTTAACAATTTAGAAAAATGAGAAACATGAAATAGCCCATAAAACAAAATGTATTCTATTTATTTATCATTTACTATATTAGTTATTTGTCTTTGCATTTCAGTAATTTAAAACCAAAATAGAAACAGTGGGTGAGAGTGATTTTTTTGTCCAAGTATGAAAAGCTGGCTTTGAATTCTAGTTATCATTATTAAAGAAAAGATAAGAAAAGTATACAAATATGCATCCAATAACCATTATACTAGTAAGGGTTCTTTAAGGGAACAGAACCTATGGAATGAATCTCTCTCTCTCACTCTCTTTCTCTCTGTCTGTCTTCTCTCCCTGTATCTGTATCTATGGGATTTGTATATACATTTGTATGTAAATATGTAAATATATAGAATGATTTTGAAGACATATATATACACATATACACATATACACATATACACAAATACACACATACACACATACACATATACACACATACACACATACACACATACACACATACAGATACACACACAGATATGTATATGAAGATAAACCTCACATAACTAATATAACTTCTATGGTGGGAGTCTTTTGCATTTCTACCAGCTATATCCATGCCCAGTTTATCTATATATAAGCTATACATGTGTCAAAACTTGTGCCCAAGATCCCGATTGTCTAATGTGACTCAGAGTTTCTTAAGTATTCTATTTTCATAGCCTTCCTTTGAGATTAATCAACTATCCCTGAACTTATTTCCATGCTTGAAGGAGTGAGATTGTCCCCAAAGAATTCTAAATTCTCCAAACATCAGAGAACAAGTCACAAAGGAGAAAAATATCTGTGTGAATATTTAAGAAAATTTCTCATTTATAGTTAATTTAAATCTACCACTTAACAATTATAAAGGGAGTCATAAAATCTAAATTCAGTCATAATGATTATTATACTAACCATTAATTTTTGTAATACTGTATACGTGAAATAAATACAAAGATAAGTTGTAAACTTGAGCCACAGAATACATTTCTCTCTCTCTCTCTCTCTCTCTCTCTCTCTCTCTCTCTCTCTCTCACTTTGTTCCTTTGGTTTTTTGTTTCTTTGTTTTTTTGAGACAGGGTTTCTCTGTGTAGCCCTGGCTATCCTGGAACTCACTCTGTAGACCAGGCTGGCCTCAAACTCAGAAATCCGCTTGTCTCTGCCAGTCAAGTGCTGGGATTAAAGGCATGCGCCACCACGGCCTGGCCATTTGTCTCTTAATAGAGATGCTTTATTACATTGTGAGAGAAGAGTATTAATGAAGCAGCAAGTTTATCACTCATTCAAAAATTCATTTATAAATTCATTCATTTATTTAAGCAAATATGCAAAAAGAACTGGCTACTTATACCATAAATACAAATTATAAAATATAACTGAAAATGAATACTTATTATGCATGTTTAAATATACTACATATATTGAGAAGCAGACAGGCAAAAGAAGCAGTAGTTAAACTTGACTTTCCTGCACGGTGCCAACGAATGTAATATATCAGATATAAATTGGTATTTGATACAGAGTTAAAAAATTAAAAGTATCGTAAGTTAAAGTATCTATCTGGAAAAATATGATTTATTCAAATGTAATGGGGTTTTCCCAAAATAAATTCATGTTGATTGTTTACAAAGATATAGCTGGCTATAAGGGAACCAATGGATAACACTAACTTTATGCTGTAAAATACTAGTCAAGCTGTTGCTATATGAAGCTAAAGGAAATAAGATTGGATGATGTACAGAAAACTATTCCATAGAGGATTTGGAAACATTGCTTACTTAGACCAGGAAAGCGGCTATCCGGTGAAGGAAAACCCAGTCTGTATTTGCTACACTCTATCCAAGCAACAGCAATGACCAGTGTTAGTGTATTTAGCTTGAAACAGGCAAGTGGCATACACAGGTCTGCCCTCAGGAGCATATCGATGGCTAAGTGTGTAGAGGGTGGATAAGAAAGCACATGGTGCTTTGATCAAAAGTTCAAACTCTGAAGTCAGACTGCTTAGTTTCAAATACTAGATTTGCCACATGTTAACTCCAGTCTTAGGAACGTTATTTAAGTGCTGGTTGCTGTAATTAATTTTTCTTTATAATGGAGAGGAATACCAGTACTTCCTAATTGAATTTCTCCCAATAAACATATTTTAAATTTCAGACCAGTTTTAGATTTATGGAAAATCTGAGATGATTATGACGAGTTGCCATGTGCCTGGTATCCAGTTTCCTCACAGCTAACACTGTACATGACTGTGGTACATTGGTCGTAATTAATGAAGCAATATTTGTACATTAAGCTGAAACCTGTGCTTTAATTTAGTTCGTTATTTAGATTTTTAGCTATTTATTTTCTTTGTGTGTTTTGTTTTGTTTTTCTCATAGATCTCATCAAAATACACACTGCATTTAACTGTCCAGTCTCCTTGGCTGTCTTGTCTCTATCGTGATATATTTTCCCTCTTCATCTTAACTGTCCTTGTAGTTTGGGGAAACACTAATCAAGTAACAGTGATGAATATGAGTCAGGGTGGCCCTTGAGGTTTTAAAACAGATTTAATTTTTGGTTTTGCATACTGAAGTTGTATCATGAGAACTCCTGTACTATTATCTTCCTGAGTTGCTTATAGAGTATGGAATTTCCCACACGAGTGTTACCATTTAAGCATAAAAGACAGCTGTGATTTTTCTTATATGTTTCAGTTTGTACTTTAAACCAAATGTGGAATTACAGTGAATAAAATGATCTTTCCTTTCTCCATGCGTAGTAGAAATTTTCTAATCTCTACGTAGTAAATGCAAGAGTACATATATTTTACCTTGTGAGGGTATTTGGGGTGTGGGGAAGCACACTCTCAGAAGCAAAGAGGAGGGGGATGGGATGACGGACATGGGGAGGGGAGACATACAAAAATTAAATAAAAAAAAAGAAAAAGAAAAAAATGATTTAAAGGAACATTCCTGTTTCTTGTTCATTAAAAGTTTTAAATGAAAAAACTCTTAGATTCAGTCTTAAAATTTTCAGTGTCACTTTGTATAAGGTCATGCTTTTTCTTGGTAGATTGTATTAATACTCTTTACACTTTTAAGTATGCAATATAATTATATCATTTTCCTCTCCTTTCTTCCCCGCAACACCTGTTGTTCTCTCTCAAATTCATGTCATCTTCTTTCATTAAGTCTTCATATAAATACATATATACATATATACCTATATCAAACTCATATTCATGCACATTCATATGTACCATATGATATATTCATGATATATATGATATATCACATATATTATATAAATATATGTTATGTGTGATATATTCACACATCTGAATATATGTTTTTGAGTATGTGATATATGTATATATGTCACACACACACATATATATCACATATATATGTATATATGTATATATGTATATATGTACATACACATATATATATTTGTGTATGTGTCTGTGTGTGTGTTTGTGTGTGTGATGTGTATTTATAAATACAACCTGCAGGATATGAATAACGATTACTGATTTTATGTGTTTTCAGGGCTGACTACGATTTATTATAAAACCAATTGCTGTGCTCTTCTTTAGGGACATCTATTTCTTCATCTCCCAGTGTCCTTTGGCTGCTTATTGACACAGTGTGGGACTAAGGCCTCAGGAAGTTAGCTTTTTCATATTAGTGTGCCTATTGGTTTCATGTCTAGATAATTATGTTTGTAAAATTTTAGGGTTATTGATTCTGACTATCCAAGAAGATATAATACGACTGAAAATTTCCCTGTTCTTCTGCCTCTTACAATCTTTCTATACCAGCTCTGCAATAATCCCGACCCTTAGGTATAGATATTATATTAACAATATATCACTTGAGACTAGACTCCAAAACTCTGCATTTTGATTGATTGAAACAATTTGATTGGTTTCTGACAATTTTACCTAAGTCAATTTATAGTTTTAGTGAAATTCCAATATAAATTTCCATTTAATTATTTACAGTAGGGGAAAAAAGTAACCTAAAAATTCTGTAGAACAACAACAACAACAACAACAAGCTAAATAATTCTTAGCTAAAAGAACAGTATAGAAATGAAACAGACCTATACACCAGTGAAGCAAAATTGAATACCATACCATCAATACATACAACTTCAGCCATTTGGTATTGACCTAGAATACAAAAATATATGCTGGGAGTAAAGAAAGGCTTTTCAACAAATGATGCTTGCAAAACTGTACCTTCACATGCAGAATAATTAAACTTTACTCCTTATCTGTCACCTTGCTTTAAAAACTAACATCAAATAGGACAAAGAACTACATGTGAACCCAAGATACTGAAACTTCTTGAGTAAAGCACACATAGTACTATAGAATGTAGGTATAAAAGAGGACTTTCCGAAGACAACTTCATTTTGGAGACTGATCCACCAACCAAAGAATACACATGGAGGGACCCAGGGTGCTGGCCACATATGTGGCAGAGGACGGCCTTGTTGGCCATTAGTAGGAGGAGAGGCCCTTGGGCCTGAGGGTGTTAGTTGCCCTACTATAGGGGAATGCTAGGGAGGGAAGATGGGAGTGCATGGGTGGGTGGGTGGGTGGGGAAGCACCCTCATAGAGGCATTGGGAGGGAGGATGGGATAGCGGGTTTCCAAAGGGGAAAACATTTGAAATATAAATAAAGTAAATATCGAACACCCCTCCCCCCAAAAAACAGGATCAAGGTCAACAATTGACAAGTTGAAACTCAGAAAACTAAAAAAACCTTCTGTACCACTAAAACGATAAAGTCAATTTGGTGACTATGAAACTTACACACTGGAAGAACTCTTTACTAATTATACATGTAAGAGCTTACAGAAGAAGAAAAGAATGTTTACAAAATATCTGAAAAAATATGTTCACAGTTCATAGTAATTAGGGAAACATATATCCATCTGGATATGTAACAGAGGATTGCCTTATCTGGCATCAAGGCGGGGGGAGCCCCTTGTTCTGGTGGAGGCTCAATTACCCAGGGTAGGGGAATGCTAAGGTACTGGGGCAGGAACAGGAGCACCCTCATAGAGTTAAGGGGAGGGTGAGGGTATAGAGGGTTTATGGAGGGAAACTGGAAAGGAGGATCACATTTGAAATGTAAATAAACAAAATAACCATTAGAAAACAGAAAAAAAAAGTTAAGTTTAAGAGTCCTTCTTAGTCACGTCAGAATGGAAAAGTTCAACCAAGCAGTAAATCCTGGATGAACCTTCATTTACTATTTTGGAGGCTGAAAGCTAGTCCGGCCACTCTGGAAATTCATTTAGAGAATATTCAAAAAACTAACAATAAATCTAACATATTAACGGATATACTTTTCCTTGACATATTCCCAGAGAATCCAATATACTACTCCATAGACATTTGCTCAACCATGTTTACTGCTATTCTATTCACATTAGCTAGTGGAAACAACCTAATATTTAAATCGACAAATGGATATTATATTTTCAAAAGCAATTCATCTATTCATACTAGGAAAAATTCTGCTAACCATTGATGCTCTCATAATATGAATATTGTATTAGTGTTTATTTGAGGAGTTTTGCATCTATTCTTTATTTTTTATTAATCATTCCATTCGTTTATATCTCAAATGATATCCCACTTTCTGGCTACCCCTCCACCAACCCACTATCCCTCATCCTCCCTCCCCTCTTCTTTTTGCCTACATGAGTGTGCTCCCCAACCCACCCACACTTTCCTACCCCATTGTTCCAGCATCTCTATACTCTGGGGCATCAAACTTCCCCAGGACCAAAAGCCTCCCCTCCCATTGCAGTAAGGTAAGGTCATTTTCTGCTAGATATGTATTTATTCTTAAAGGAAATTTGTCAGTAGTTTCTTTTTAAACTTCTTGATTTGTTTGAGGAATAAGGGGAATTCTCATATCATATATGAAGTGGTAAAATATCCCTTTTACATTATTGTCTGGAAAAAATTTTTCAGTAGTAGAAAGCTGAAAGAGTTTCTTTTCTAAATATTTTGTACAGTTAATGAATGTAATCATCTTGTTCCTTTGTTTACCTTCTTATGGAGTTATAAATGTATCAGTTATATTTATTTAATAGATGTAACCCCATTAATATTGCTTCTATTTGTTCATTGGTTTTGGACTTTATGGCTCTCAAAGTATATGACCACCAATTCTAAATTATCAATTCAATTAACATAAGATTTTGTCAGAGTAGTCCAGTTATAAAATACTTTCAATGTACACAGCTTTCATAAAATGACAAATTACTGATGATGATCATTTTTGCCTTTTCTTTTGATAGCTTGTTGGGAATTGCTTCAACTTTAGTGATTTCCTTTAACATGGGTCCATTGACTGATATTTTCTATTATTTTCTTGTTTACATTTTATTTTTTCTACCTCCATCTTCATGAGAAATTTTATTCCTGCTTATATTTGGCTCCTATTATTCTTCCTATAATGTCATAAGATAGGGAGTTTATTTTAAATTTCCCTCCAGTTTGAGTAAAAACTCAAAGCTACAAATCTCTAAGGACTGCTTTCACTACATTCATTTCAATGTTGACAAGTTGACATTGTATTTTCTTGACTAAAACTACATTAGTATTCTGTTTCAAATGTTCCATTAATCTACATGATTTTTATATGTGTATTACTCTTCAAATACTTTCAAAGCTTTTGGCTACTGTTCTGATTGAGATTTCTATCTTTAATTCTACTGTGATCTGAATTTACACTTCCTACACACACTATTTCTTAAAGTTCACCTAATGGATCAAATTATGATCCAAGTTACTGATTCACAAAAGCTTAAATCAAACTATATTCTTCTGTTTACTTTGTAAATGTTTGACAAAATTGATTTAAACTCTTGTTTAGGTTATTTTATCCTTACTGATTTATCAGTTATTGCCCAAGGACAGTTAAGGTATAAAATCTTACCATGGATTTTATATTCTTCCTGGTTCTATGAGTTTTGCTTCATTTAATTGTACACATTCAGCTTGAGGGTTGGTTTGTTCCTTCATTTAATCTCTTTATCAGTATATATACTCCCACACTTTACCCCAGAGGGTCTTGTTTGCTTTGATTACTTCTCTGAAATTACTACTCTTTTATTTAGAGCACATTTTCAATGAAAGTATAGTTAGATCTTACTTATTTATCTACCTGTGTGATCTACCTGAAGTCAAAACACTTAGATTAATCACATATATAGAGATTCATCTCATTTTGAGTTAAAATATATTTGGATATTATTTACTTTTTTGTAACACTGCTGGCTATTTTCCTACTATGTCCCTTTTTGTTTTCAGTTGAATTTTTTTTGTTAATTTTTCCTTCCTCAATCTATGAATTATGGTTGAAAATTTAGCTGAGTTTCTAAAATACATTTAAAGAAATATAAATTCTTCACACAATTTTGTATATAGTGCAGAATCTCACATAGGGTATTTTTATTTTCCCCTCATCCATTGGGACAATGCTTTCATTCATTTCTTGTATCTTCACATTAGATTCAACAAATACCTTCTTACTCCCAACCCTTTACATAAGCAGCTATTGCATTTTAAAATATGTAAGAATGAGTGAATGTTTAAAAAAATAATAAAACACTTTGGGCATTGAAATATCTCTGTGAGTAGAGGCACTGTCATGCATGACAACCTAAGTTTGACACCCAGAAATCACATGATAGATCGAGAGAACACATCAGCTAGTCTCTGATCTTTACATATATACTGTGGTGCACATGGTCACACACCAGTATGCAACTGTAAAAATTATTTGTCCATTTTCTTTCTCTTCTTCATATACTTCCATTTTTCTGACTTTCAGCAAGTATTTCTCCCTTGCTTTCCTTTTGGAGAGTATTTCCCTATGCCTCCAAAACTGGCTTCAAACACATAATGTTCATCTCTAATTTTTATGGTCTTTTATTTTTTTTCTACAATTTTCAGGATAATTGCTAAATGTAGAATGCTTCTTAGCAGTTTATTTCTTCTGGTCCTTTAAATAATCTACTTCTTTCTTGCATGATTTCTGATGCCAACATTATATATATATATTTGTATCTCTTGAGACAACTTTCTTTGAGCTGGTAACTTTCTGAGTTTTAGTATATAGTTCTATTCATACTGAATATCATTTTTATGCAAAAGAAAAAAGTATTTTATTCTGCTGAAGTCCAGCATGCTGGAGTCTATGATTTACCAAGATGAAGACCCTTAATGAACTCACAGGTAACCAATATTTCTGTGTTAAATCTGGGTAGAAGGAGTTTGGACTTTACTAAGGCGAAAGGTTGGTGGGAGCAATGGTGAACTGAAGCAGAGGTTTGGGATTGGTTGTTTGGGTCTTGCTAATACCTTGTTGCAGCCTAAGGGACTATGGGTCTTGACAGGCTACGCTGGAGCAGTTAGATGGTAAATAGGAGTCTCAGATCATAGCCAGAGATGTAAAGTCTTCATCCTTTTACAAGCAGTTCAATTGGCCTTCTTGCCAGTCGCTGTGAACTTGATGACAAGGTTGTTGCATCATCCCCTGGAGGTACCCTGATAGAAAAGAGGCCCAAAATAAAGTCTACAAGTCTTGCGCATAGGAGTATGGGCCCTTTCTTATGCTCCAAATGTCTGTGTATGCCCAAAGCTTGTGACAGTGATGAAGTCATCTTTCATTGAAGCACGGATGTGGAGATCTAGTGGCTGGTGCAGTGAAGATTAATCAGCAAAGATGCTGAATCAAGAATGTTGAGATCACAGTTTCAGTGGATTTACATGGTGCAGAGTGACCTTCCACTGCTCTTGGGGTTGTTTGTTTTTAGTTTCTTCTGACAAGACCTTAGTTTCTAAGTTTCTCTCCCAAAAGGCTTACTATGAAAGTGATGTATCCACATCTTGATCCAGCCCACTTTAAATTCTTGAACTACTTTTTTGAATTTTCTGGAGTTGTTCTAGCATATACCATTTACTTGGTGATTTATTTTACATTATAGTTCAAAATTTCATTTTCCTGTTGACCTATTTTTTCCACTCATACTGTGTATAATGTGTTTTTTAAAAATTTACTACTGGTTTTGAGTGCTCAAAAATATTAATTTGTGTTTCTGTGAAGATAATTTGGGAACTGTCTAATGGTGTATTATCAACTCTTGAATCCTTTTCTCAGCCATCTTTAGTAACTAATCAACCCAATGTACTACACATCCTTCTTTTCAGTTACAGTCATTTTTGTTTTCGGGGTTCCTCTTTTCTACTTTATATATTCTCATCTTGACACACAAAAAGTTCATTTATGATAACAAAACTTAGAGATGACAACCAAGTAAATGAAGTGATAAATTTCAAGTATCTTGATTCTTATAACCAAATCATGTATAGAGTGTTTTTTGTTTGTTTGTTTGTTTGTTTGTTTTTTGGCTTTTCAAGACAGGGTTTCTATGTGTAGCCCTGGCTGTCTTGAAACTCACTCTGTAGATCAGTCTGGCCTCGAATTCAGAGTTCCACCTGCCTCTGCCTCCCAAGTGCAGGGATTAAAGGCGTGTGCCACGACTGCCCGGCACTGAGGTTGTTTCTTAAGTTTATCTGTTTATTTTTTAATGAATAGAATTTAAAATATTTCTAGTGAATAAAAAGCATAATATAATTGTTTGCAAACTCTATGAGACTGCCATTCTAAGGAACAAAGAGAAACTTGTCATGCATCAAATTCTAATTTCTGAAATGACATATAGCCAAGGTGTCCACTAGAATTAGAAGCAAAATAAGAATTACTTGTGATTTAAAGATGGAAAGCAATGAACTAGTACCCTTTTTAAGTAACAACATATAATGAGATCCCCCAAATAGCCAGATGATAATAGAGAAGCAGAGCTAACTATTATTAGCCATAATTCTCTAGCAGCAATATTTCAGGAATCTCATTGTTTCAGCACATGAATATTGCAGTATTGGTTGGCCTTTGTACAGCTTTAAAAATTGTATAAGGGTTGGTGAATATATAATCATAATATCTGTTACTAAGGAAGCTTTGACTTCTACCTTTATTGTTGATATCTTTTTCATTTCTTTCTTTTGTTGTATTTCTCTTCTAAAACTGACCATCCTACAAAATGCAATCTAAAGATTCATTGCAGTACCAAGCATAATTCTATGCTAATATTTGCAGATATAGAAAAAAAGTTGAAATGTATATGGAAGTCCAAAAAAGTCCAAAAATGGTAAAAGAGATCTTGAACAAAACAAGTGCTTGGAAAGGAATAATCATATCTGATTTCATGTACAGAGCCAAGCCATATCATTTTAAAACAAAGCCATACTGGAACAAAACAAGATCAGAGAAACAGAATATTGGATATAGATGTAAGTGCACAAACTAATGTTACTTGATTTTGCACAAAATTGCCAAAGATCATACATTGCAAATCAGACAGCATCTTCAATGAACAATAATGGACAACGTCAACATCAGCATATAGAAGAATGGATCTAGGTCATTTTCTTCTCAGTTTGCACATAATCCAATCTCCAGATAGATCCAATATCTTTTTTTTTTTTTTCGAGAGAGATGTTTTCTCTGTATAGCCATTGATGTCCTGGAACTCACTCTGTAGACCAGGCTGGCCTCAAACTCAGAAATCCGACAGCCTCTGCCTCCTAAGTGCTGGGATTAAAGGTGTATGCCACCATTGCCCAGTTAGATCCAATATCTTAATAATAAGGATGAATGATCTGACACAACTAGAACAAGAAGTATAATGTACATAGTATGTACATAGGTAGTACAAAGAAAGTACATACAGTAAGAACATATAGGAATTACATGGCAATAACATATAGGTACAGATACTTTTGGAATAAGGCACCTTTAGCTTAGATATGCAACTTAAAGCAGACATATAGAAGATATATTAAAGTCTTTTATTAAGATAATATACTTCAATTAGAATAAAGAAGCTGTACACCTAATGGAGAATCGTCTTTGCCAGCAATTTGTTAGAGAGCATATTGCTCTCTAGAATATATAAAATAGCAAAAGCAACAACAATAACAACAACAAAAACAACAAAGGCAAAGAACAAGTAGATACCAAGTTAAAGTGGGCTATAGGAATAAACAAAAAGTTTTCAAAAGAAGAAGTACAAATAACTATGAAATGCTTGAAATGACTTCAATGTCCTAGCAGGGTTAAATGACACTATAACTTTCTGAAAAGCTAAAACCCACTACTGTAGAAGCTTCATAAAATACATATATAAACATACATAAAAGAGTTCAAATTGAATTATTCTATTACAAGAAAACCACAGCCCCTACTAGGTACTAGAGGATATCATGCAAAAAAGGTCAGTCCCACATATTAGTTAATTCTTTTGAAATTGATGGCCAGTGGCATGCCAAAGAAGTTCACCTTACCAGAGAATCTTCTTTTGTAGATGGCAATGATCAACACAGAGGTATACCACTGGCCAATGAGGAGAGAGTAAAATACTTCAGAGTATTCAGCTATAAAAATATGTTATTATATATAAGTATATATGATATAAATATATAATAATAAATATAAAAGATATAATTTATATTAAAAATACAACATAAGTCATATCTTACATAAATAAAAATAATATAAATTACATATTATATGTATGAATATAACTTATACACTTTAGAATGAGAAGGGGAAGAAGAGGAAGGGGGCTTCTGTAAGACTCTGACCCATAAGTTGAACAAGTTAAAAAGCTCTAGGGAAAGACACAGAGCCAATGATATTGTAGCATCACAGATTGGCCTTTATTGGTAGAAAAGGGACACAAAGTTAGATGTTAAGGAAAGAAGAGTAGTGGTCTGGGAAGGGTTAAGATTAATTGGGTGAGTATAATAACATATCACAGTGTGAAATTTTCAAAAGAAAATTATTCAACACCATTAGTAGGGATGTCCAGATTAAAACTAGAGATCCATTTATGTTTGCAGACAGGAGCCTAGCTTGCCTGTCTTCTGAAAGGTTCCACCTAGCAGCTCACTCAGACAGATGCAGAGACCCACAGCCAAATGTTGGATGGAGCTTGGTGATGCCTAAGGGAATGTTGGTGTAGGAATGAGGGCTCTGAAAGGCATAGGAACTCCATATGAAGGCCAACAGAGTCAACTAACTTGTACCCTTGGGGACTCTCAGAAACTCAACATTCAACCAAGGAGTATACATGGGCTGGAACAAGACCCCTGCATATATGTAGCAGATGTGCAGATCAGCCTTCATGTGGGTCCAGAACAACTGGAGTCTGGCCTATCCCTAAAAATGTTGTCTGACACCCAGGCAGGGCCTCCACTCTCTCAGAGGAGAAGGAGAGTCTGAGGGGGAGGGGTTGGGGGAGGGGCCGGGGGAGGAAAGACCAGGAGGAGTGACAACCATTGGGATGTAAAGTAAATAATGAAACAACAACAAAAGCAAGCAAACAAACAAATAAGACAAAAAGATTCTATATCTCCTTAGTCAGAATGACGTCTACCAAAAATAAAATTAATAATAAATGATGTAATGACTATGGGGAATGGGGAACTTCTATACACTGAGAAGGGAAGTATAAACTAATACAGTCACTTTTAAAATCATTCAGGGGTACCTCAAAAACAAACCAAAAAAACTAGAAGCAGACACACATTATGAGCTATATGTGCCATGTTTGATAATGTATCCCATACTACTACAAAACTATTTCCTAATCTCTATGTGTTTCTGCTTTAGGACATGGGGCCATCCTAGAAACCAACCAACAGATGCATGCATAATGAAAATGTACTGCATATGCATATGGTTTCGTTACACTGAACTAGAAATAATTATACTATTTGAGATATGCCAGATCCTGAAAGACGATCTTTGTCTGTTCTTTCTCATAAGTGTATGAAGTTTTGAGTCTACTCATTTTGCTTATTTAACCTATATACCCATGGGCATCAGGGAATCAGGCAATGTGTTGGGGATAGCTTAAAGAGAAATGGGAAAGTAAAACAAATGGTCAAAAAAAAACCAGGGAGAGTACTAGGAGAAGAAGATTTCAAGCACAAAAAGGTGTAGATTGGTGAGAAGAAGAGAGTTCACCCAAGTTTAAGAAAAGCCATACTGAATCTTTCTAATGTATAACTCAATATAAAATATAGATGAGGAGAAAAAACTAGGGTTTCATGTGCCTGTGACTCATTTGGATGATACTACAGACAGCTATTGTATGTTGCAGTATACAAGTGTTAATCACACTCTACCTGCTACTCTGATTGATTGTATTCACCAGATGTTCTTGAGAAACTTACACAAAGCTTTTTGCCCACCTTTCTTTCAAATTCCTTTCAGCTCAGCGTGCACTGTTTTTGTAATAAAGGTTTCTTGGGGCATTTCTTTTTGAAAAGGTTAACATCAACATGACGTATCCTAGAAATGGCAAAAACAATTTCCAACCTTCCTATTTCATTTCAACACACAACACAAACTATCACTCTTTCCTGATACTAACAGTGTAAGAAAGAAGCAAAGTTTTCAAATACCAAACTGCTAAAATATTCTTGATTTCTGTGAAAGAGGGCTAAGAAAATATTTTCTTTTCAGGAAAATTCTGGAAAGCAGAACATGGTAGTGATGATCACTAGGGGATGTAAATTCTTACATAAAGAGCAAGGAGCCATATAGACTATGTGCTCTTGAAGAGTAATTTCAGATCATAAGATTCCCATTATTCTTTAATGCAACAATGAAATATTGGTCTGTTATGCATATCATTTTCATGAGAATTCATGTCTATAGTAAGGTACTGATGCCTCTTTATATCTATTTCATTTCTATCAGCAAAATCACAAGTTAATGAAAATAACAAAATATATGCAAGTGTCGTTTTGCAGGGCACATTTAATATTTGCTGTTCTCACAATTGCTAGAATTCTCACCATTTATTGTCTTCTGATAGTATTAGATCAGAGATAAATATTTGCAGAACACTATGGTTGAAGGATGATCAAAATAAGATATAAGCCAAGAAGGAAAGGATTCTGAGAGATAATTGTTTATGGAATTAGTGAGCAAATTAATGTCTAAATAGGACTATCTCTCCATAAGATTTTGAAATCACAAATTACATCCTCAAGTATGCAGTCATTAGAGGTATGACCCAGGTCAGAGTTTGTTAAATATATTTTTCATATTCAAGGTGTCCTCTGAGTAGACCAATATGAGATTCATTTATTTATTAAATTAATATGAATTGACCATATACTACGTCTCAGAAAATGAGCTAAGCCTTGATACATATTAGGAACACTATACATGTTGTACCTTCCTCTCTAGAGGCTACATTATACTGGTAGAGCTAAGCATTAATACCATAAGCATTAAAACATCACTTTTAGTTGTGATTGGTATTGTAGAAGATAATGATGAAAACCCCAGTTTTGTACCTTATACATTGTACAAGACAAATATCTCAAGTTTGTCTTGCAACATTCACATTCCCTCGGAGAACACGTGAAAATACATGCACTACTTCATGAGCTTTCATGTTGTGATGGAACATCTTTATTTTCTTATGAATCAATTTCTATTTCTCTCCTGTATACTGTCATACTGAACTTGTTACAAATATTTAAATTCAACCATGCTATTTTTCTTTCCGTTTAAGTATTAATCTCTCTCTCTCTCTCTCTCTCTCTCTCTCTCTCTCTCTCTCTCTCTTTTTGGACCTTAAAAATTTGGACTCATAACTGGCCATTTTGCCATGTCAGTGTTAGCCCAAGCTTACCTTTCAGGACTCAAGGCTGTGTCTTTCAAAAACATGATTAAATCTTTGCTTTTCATAAAATTCTAGTTGATATCATCCTGGTTTATACCTGATATGTTTTGTTGATTGTATTAATATTCTTATTCTGCCCCTATGTCTCCAACATTTCACATTTTCAGAGTGATCTCTGATTGTAACTTATTCTTTGATTTCCATAGAAAAGAATGAAAAGTAAAGATCACAAACGAGGACTTCAGCTGTAAACACATATGATGTAGTATCCTAATCTCCCGTCAGCAATCTGTAGAAAACATTTTCTACTCTCCAGGGCAATACAATTAGAAACAGGCCATTTGCACTAGTATATATCAGAGAATGCTTAATAAACCCCATGTATAAAAGCATGATCCTAACTGGAACATGAAAGACTTGTCTAAATTAGTGCTAATAATTATTGTTACAGTTCCTAGAGTTTACATGATCATTCCCTGTGTTCTGATTGCATGCCTGTAACAATATTAAACACACTGGACTGAAATAAATATTTACATATTCATATGCTTCCAAGATTCATAAGGTATACTCATCAGGACCAAAAAGATTAGAATGTGAAGACTCCTGTATCTGTTCAGACTTTGTTACTCTCTCAGTATCAAGTAAACTTAGTCTAAACTAAATATCTTTCCTTAACTAAAGTGCTAGGTCCTCAACTCAAATAATGTGTGGGTGTTAGAAATTGTCCATTAACATCAAGGAAATAAAGCCAAATTGTAAAGTAATTAGCCAATTAATTTGCTTATGTTTTTGGTTCAATTTAAATATAGACAGACCAAATAACTCTAGCTTGAATCTGAAGTGTTGATTTTTTTAATATAAATTCACAAATTGCATTCTGTGTATAAAAAGAAATCTGTTTCTTTTCAATTTTAAAATATACTGAATTCAATAAACTAATAAAGTGTTTTTGACTTTGAATTCTGGAACAGATAATAAATGTTATTAATCAAACCATTTGGCTAGTCTACAATGTGAAAAAAAACAATTTCAGTTAACAAATTTTTAATATTTTTCAAATCTCTAAGAAATTTAAAATCATGAAATTTATGACATTATAGGCAAGTCAAAACCACCGAAGCTGTACACTGATAAATAATTTTAAGACATCTAACTCAAGAATGTAGCCATACACAGTGAAAGTTAAGCTCTTGGTAATTTTCCAATCAAAACGTTCCATTTACATTAGTACATGAGGGTATAAGAATGTGCATTTGAATTTTTGATGAATGAAAAAGATATAGGTGAGAACAAGCCCCATCCCCAACTGGTCTGCAAAGAGTTCTTGACTGTTAACTTCCCAGAGACTCTCATGGGCAGGCGCCTTTCTCATCTGAGATATTTTTCTTTTTAATCTGTTATTTTCATTTTGTGAAATTAGCCTTTGGGTGTTTTGCGAATGACTTTATGAACTAAAGCCATTTGCTAATATTGTCTTCCTTGTATTTTCCTCCAACATTTTTATGTACCGTGGAAGATGGCACACTTCTCATCCAGTGTGGTTTTACTTGTGGCCATTTCCAATGCATTTGAATTTGGACTCATTGCTTGGATGGGCCGCTGTGACCTGGTTATTCCGTCTCCCAGAGACCTCGCCATCAGAGATAACAGCATTTAGGACCAGAATGAACCTGCAGTACACGATTGGTCCTTCCAGCTTGTGCCTTCTGTGGGGATACAGAACAGTAAGTTGATTAATAAAACTTGCTGTCTGAATCGAAGGATCTGCATCCTGGGGTCCTTCTGTGCCTGTCCTCCTTCCTTCTATGGACACAACTGTGAACATGATATACACAGAGTATTGTGGGTTTATCTTCCATGGGACCTGGCCGCCCAAGAAGTGTTCCCTGTGCAGGTGCTGGCATGGCCAGCTCCACTGTTTTCTCAGACCTTTCAACCTGGCTGTGGTGGTCACGTGATGAACCAGGATCTCAAAGCATCCAGGACTCTGAAGCAAACATTGTCTTTGCTAGCCGACCACTTTTATGCTAGCTGGTGTCTGCCTTTTTCTAGAAATGAAAGTATAGGTGACATGTGAATTCAATGCCAGTGTCATAGCAAAGATGTTCTTCATCTTAATGCTCATAGTGAATCCCTAAGAATACCCCTCAAAACACTAACTCGGTCTTACCTCTGCACGGCCCCTCCTCTTTCTGGATGTGCTGGCTGTAAAAGCCATGGTGTGTGTGCCAAGCACAGTTAACACCAAGTTATATCCCCAGCCTGAAAGCTACTTTAAAAATGTGTTGTCTGCCACATCCTGTTTCTTGATAAAAGTAACTCCCTTACTTTTCTTTCTAATACTTTTAAACAGTTCTGAAGATTATTAAATCCTAATGTGCAACTGGAAGTAAATCCAAAGTAGGTGAAAACAGCTAAGAAATTGTCTTTAGGCAAGGAGATGGTGGTGCCTACCTTAAATCAGGCAGAGGTAGGTGTCTTTCTGAGTTCCAGGACAGCCAGGTCTACACAGAGAAACCCTGTCTCAGAAAAATAAGGAAGGAAAACAACTATCTTAAAAGAAAATTAATGAGCCAGGCATTGTGGCTGATGGCTTTAATCCCAGCATTCAGGAGCTAGAGGTAGGAGGATCTCCAAGTTCAAGGCCAGCTTGGTCTACATAGTGAGCCCCTGTCTCAAAAAAGGAAAATAAACATCTTACAAGGGAGTTGTAGAAGTAATAAGTTTCTGTGCAGAGGGAGGAGCAGATGGGGGAAGCAACTAACAGTGGATTGTTTGATTGACAGATGCTTCTGTGGTTACTGAGAAGAGAAATTAAAACTCTTTCCTTCAGCCAAGCATGGTAGTGCATACTAGGAAAGGCAGCACTCAGGAGGCTAAGGCAGGAGTTCTACTAAGAGCTCATGGCCTAACTGGGCTATGTACTGAGTACCAGGTCAGCAAAGACTAAAACCCAAACAGGTAAGTCTCTTCTGTAAAATTATGAAAGCTTGCTCTAAGCTATACAATTATATCAATTGTTGTAGAGGAAAGAAAATGTTTATTATTGTAGTAATAGTAGTAAACCAGATTATAAAACCACATATTGTCAAGTCAGTTTTTATACTATATTGTTCATGAATGTACACAGTAAAAACAGGAACTCGGTTGATCAAAAAAAAAAAAAAAGAAAGAAATAAAAGAAAAGAAAAGAAAAGAAAGAAAAAGAGAAAGGAAAGAAAGAAAAGAAAAAGATATGTTTTCTGTTTTTGTTTGTTTGTTTGTTTTGTTTTTCCTGAATATTTCAAGTATTTCATTCAGACCCACTTGAGGTGGGATATGGGATAGGTCTTTGGGCTAAGAAAGCATCTTCCTGGAAACAGGAAATTTCATTCTTCCTCTAGGTAAGTACCAACTGCACAGTTACCCAGTCTTATTGACCATTACGAGGAGAGAAACATTGTTTACAACTTGGTGGTTTCAGCTTATTCTCTGGACTAATGTTTGAATTATTATCTAGAGTGCTGCTTTGCTTTCAGTCCTGATGATAGAAGAGGCAATGATGCATCTCTGTAACAAAGCAACAAGGGCTGTCTGCTGCAAAATGGGCAATTTAGAGAAGACATAAAGAGCTGAGCATGAGTACCAGGGTCTTTGAAGCAGAGAGATATTTGCAGAGAAAGGGCACTTTGAAGATAACCTGTTAGTCCCCCAGTCTGTGAATCCTCTACTCAAATTTCATTCATTTGTGATGCAACTGCTAAGGAGTTTTGTATCATGGTGGCTCTGTAATATAATTTTTATATCAGGTATTGTAATGCCTCTGGTGTTCCCTATTTTTGTTCAGCATTGTTTTGCCTCTTCACTGCCAAAATTTAGTTGGTTATTTTATTCTATGTTCTTTTAGGAATTTTTATAGGAATTAATTTGAATCTTCATGTTGATTACAGTAATAAAGCCATTTTTAATATTTTCTGTCAGTTTACTAATATGGGAGGTCTTTTAGTTTTTATTTTATTCATTCTTTCTTGGTTCTCTTTTATTTCATGTTTTAAAGTTTATTTTATTTTTAATTATATGTATTTGTTCTCACATGTACATATAATATCTGAGAAGGCCAGAAAAGACAACAGACCCCCTGTATACACACACACACACACACACACACACACACACACACACACACACACAAAGCTAACACTACAGGTGGATATGCCTTGTACAATACACTGGGTGATGGGAATTTAATTCTAGTCCTTAATAAGAGTAATTATTGCTCATAATTGCTGAGACATCTCCAGTCCTCCTTCTCTATTTTAACTTTATCATTATAGATTTCTCTTCCTTGATTCAGTTTATATTTAGATTGATTTTTATTTATACGATTGATTTTGAAGTTGTTATGAGTTGGCTCAATTTTCTCAGTTCTTTTTCAACATAACAAAATGAAATTGTGGATGGAATTGGAGACTTTCATGTTAAGTGAAATAAACTAGTCTTAGAAATATATTATGTTTTCTCTCAAGCACATGTGGAAAAAATAAACTCTCAGGAATAAAATCCAGTAGGAAAGAAAAGGAGGAAAAATGACAAGGAAATGGGTAAATATGATAAAAGCACTTTATATACATGAATGAAACTCATAGTGAATCCCATTACCTGTACAATTAAACAACTCAATAATGTTTTAATACTAAAAAGGTAAAAGTACCTGTCAACAGACACAAATGCTAAAATAACTACTGCAGATTCAATCATTGCTGAATACTTTGGATAATGAGATTTTCTCAGGTCATGAATTCCTCAAGTCCTCATTTGTCAAAGTATTGCTCAAAACTCTCCAACAGAAGTTACTAACACATATTCTTGCACACAAGAATTCATTACATGAGCTCCCATTTTGGGACTGGCAAGTACAAATGATGCTCTGGTACATTTTCTTCTTCAGAAACTAGAAGATCAGATACACCCCTGAGCAATTAGTGGGAGAATTCCTCTCATCTTCCATCAGAAAAGTTTTCATCTGAGAGTACATGTAGGTTACTAAAGAAATTCACAACCAATAAAAATCCAGAGAGTAAATTATGGTAAGGTGCCATAGCATCAATTAGAATAGCTACAACACAATCTGTAAACCTAAGGCTCAGATACAAGTTGGGAGGAGGAACAGTAACATTTCACCAGGCACAAGCTCCAGGTAACTGCTGCAATTCATGGAAGAGGAATTGCTCAAGGAAATCTCAACAATGTGGCTGTCTAAACAAGACCTGTGAAATGACTACATCACGCCAGTTTGGATGGAATAAATTTCAGCAGGCCTTACACCTAAATAAAGAGCTACAGGTGAAATATGCCTGAAAGACAATAAGTTTTCTCTAAGGATGAGATCACTAGTAGTTTTATCAGTCCCATGTGGTCAGCTGTAAACACATATCCACGTGAGCAAACACTAAATAGACTCAGTAGATTATAAGTCTATCATCTATCAAACAATCAGTCTACCATCTATCTATCTTCTCTAAGTATGTATCTATCATCTATCTATATATCTACAACCTGGGATAGCTGTCCCAATTCAGTCACAGTTTCCCATGTTCCATCCACTTCTCCAACCTTTTTGACCATAAAAAATCTAATAAATATCTCAACATGATAATAAAATTCAGACTTTGTTGTTATACACGTAAGATAAAGAGGCTACCAACACATTGACAGGCAACGTGGCAATTCAGGGTAGAGTGTGCATATGAATTGATATCCTAAATTATAGAATTAAAATCTCTATTGATCGCCAATCTGCTCTACATAGTAATTTTCATGTCAGTGTGGTCTCTTTAGTGAGACCATGTTGCAATCAATCAATCAATCTATCAAATTATAATGTAAAAATATATTGAATACTAGTAGCAATTAGAGAAATGTCAACAGAGAGCTATAATTATTTATCATCCCCAATACAGCAATGTTTATTACTTATTGTATAGAAATATAATATGTAGCATGCCACCCTCTTGGATAATTATTTAGAAATATGCTTTTTAATTCTTAACCATACACTATTGACTGAGTAGTGAACAAAAAATATAAAATAAAAAAAATTTAGAAAAAAAATTAGAAAAATTTTTTTCAGTTTGCAGATTGTCAAATTTCTTGACCACAACCATAAAAATTGCAAAAATATGATAAACATAAATCAGATACACCAGACTGTATGAAAGGTGAGTTCTGTATTTTTAAATGTAAATCTGGTGTGGTGGTGCATGCTTATAATCACAATAATCTCAAGGTGTGGTGAGGAAGATTTTAAGTTTAAAGTCATCTTCAAAAAGTAGAGTTACAAGATACCCCAGGCTATCTTAATAAAAAGCAAAAACACAAAAACAGACAAAATGAGCATAACATGAAAGCTGGAGAAAAAAGCCATAAATAGTGACTAATATGTCTTTTACTCTTATAAACTTACAATGATGTAAGTTATGTACACACATCAAACTCAACTTTTATGTTAATATAAATTTAATAGCCACACAAATACACATTTACTATTTTCATTGGAAGATTAAAAGAAGACAAGTTAATTTGCAATTAATGGGAAGAGGACTTAAATATACAATTCAGAAAGGAGGCCAGCCAAATTGACAATAAAGTACCAGGAAAATTCAATTTTTATCCAACCATCAGATGACAAAAATCAGAAAGACAGAGAAATATCCATTGTTGGCAAAGAAACAAAACAAACTGCAACTCTCATAATTACCAGTGTGAGTGAAATCACTTTTGAATCCAATAGTTTCTGATTCTATGAGTCTGTAATTTTAGGTCTTGGTACATGTCCAACAAAAATGTGTTCATGAAGAGTTGGATTAGAATGCTAATAACAGCACTGTTAAGTAGCTTCAAACTGGAACCTACTCACATGACTCTTGGAAGTAAATACATATATATTTCTTATTACTATTCAGCTTTAAGAAAGATTGAAAATGGTGCAGAATGGCAATATTGGTATCTACACTTTGTGCTAACCCCACAAAATTCTTAAGAGTGAACCAAAAACTAAAGATAACAAACTACACAAAATATCGGACAGTCATTACCTTTGTGGTAAGCACTGGCTTGGAATTCAGTAAGAAACTCTTTCATGTCCCCTAAGGGGAGTACAAACTAGTAAATTTTCTCTCACTGTGAGATAAGTTTAATAATCGGTAAATGAGAACCTCTAAGGAAATTAATGGTGTTGTAACCAAGGTTTACTATGATAATACCCATATGTTAAATGCGGCTAGACAGTTTATGCATTTTTATGATTGTTCTATTGGCAGGGATATTATCTAGTGGTTTCCTTAGAGAAAAGTTTTAGTATAAATCTGTAGCTTAAATTATTAAATATTTAAGACTTGGTAATTATTGTTTTAAAGACTGGAACCAAATTGCAGACTTATTTCTTTTTCTTTTACCTGAATGTCACTGTGGAATGATCTTTCCTCACACATTCTCAATAAAGGAATGGAGTTTGGCTAATTTACCAACTCAAGCATCATTTCATAATTATAGCTCTCTTATTAACATTGCTGTCTCCTAATATGAATATTTTTTGTTTTTCTATTTGTATTTTTAATTTCAACCTATTCAGAAAAACTTTCTACAATAATGCTTTCAATACATTTGTTACATTTTGTACCCATCTCTATAGCTCATGGAAATTTAATGATACTGTCTTTATTATGATTACTCAAAGAATCATTTCCTCTTATAGGTAAATAATAACAAATCCAACTGATCTTGCCCTCCCCAATAGACAAGAGAGCCAGATCTACATTATGCCTGCCACAGAAGAACTTTCTAAAGCCCATGATTTGGGGTCTGTAAGGCATGGCCCTACTTTATAGCTGAGTCTCCATTTCTTAGTTTACCGTGAAATAAATTCCAAGAAGTACTAAGAACTGATTAATAAAGTGAGTAAGGAGTAGAACTTAGACGGCCCATAATGCTACAAAATTGAGGAATGGAGTTATCTTAAACTCTGAAAAAGAAGGGTTGAACAGATGTAATTAGGAACAGGGTGGATTGACTTGGAAAATGAAAAAGGTACTACAGCCTCTGTTTGCTTGCAAGGACACATAAATTCTAAGTGCTTAAAAATGTCACAATCTTATTAATGTTTGTAGCAATTGGAAGGTCTTTGTTCATCTAGACTCTATTCAACACAAGCATGAAACTTCCAGAAGTCATCTGGAATTGTATTTTTATATTTTATGCATCTCTGAAATTAACTGGTTAAGAGGAGATCATCTTTGGGCCTAACATTGGAGGACTATTTTACAATTCTTCTTTGAGTACAAAAGGCTATGTTTTATGCTTCATTTGTTTTCTTCTCAAAGTAAACTATGGTTGCTGACATTCTTTAGGAAGTCACCACTGGTAGGATTTGATTCATTTCCACATTCAAGTAGATAGTAGAGTATCATAAAAATTAGAGAAAGACCTCAGACAAATGCAACTTGTCCCTCTACTCATTTTATGAAGGCTTTCATAGTCTTGCATGGCTTGTGGCAGGAATCCATGTGGAGACAATCTTACTTTCATACACAGGACGACATAAGTCCCCGAAGAGGTACAGAGTCTGACCAAGTTGGCGATATTAAATTCTGAAGCAGCCAAGGCCTTTGTATTTAGTAACAATTGAGCCTTTTCTCCAAGTTGCCACCCACATTTTTCTTTCTAACCACAGACTAGAACTCTGGTGTAAAGTAACAAGACATATTTAAAAAAAAAAAACGAAAAAGAAAATTATTGACTGTATTTCACTATAGATTATCAATTCCCTATAAAGGGAAATGTGCATTTTATACAGTAAAACACTCAAGCCATTACTCTTTTCTCTCGTTCTTTTGTATGATACTAAATCTTTAGTTCTTTCATATTGTGATCACACAGAAGCCAATGAGTAAACGGGAGAAAGACTTACTTGAAAATTGTTGTACTAAAATTATGCTTCTAACAAGATATCACATACTGGTATGTTACACAACAGAACCTATTTTCAATGCTTCTAGAGTTTCTAAGTTTATTAAGGAAGTCTTTACAGCATTTGTTTCTCATGAGACCATTCTTCAGGGTTTGCAGAGAGCTGTTTGGCTTACTGTGCTTTTATGCTACTTTATATCTGTTAAAGTTCTCTCTGTTATGGAGCCCTGATGTTTCTTTTCTTTGTTATGAGGACAGTAGCCCAGTGGAATTTTGGTACCCTTCTAATGACACCATGGAATGTAACTTACCTCATTGAAAGTACTATTTAATCAAATGGAAGCTTGGATGGAATAATTGAATTCACGGTAATAAAATTCAGATATAAAAATATTAGTTTATTTTGTCTTAAAAGTAGTAATAAAATACAATGGATGATTTCAATATAGATTATATATGGTTAGATTTATAATGTGTGTAATATACACAGGAAAATTCATAGAAATTGAGAACAAGAATATCATTTACCTATTGAAAAAGCCTCAGGCACAAAACCCAATTCATTCCCCTGCTATGCTACAGATTAATCATTTTACATAAAAGCAAATTGTGACACCAAAACATTCTTAGAATTAATGTTTCCAGCTACTGATTGATAAGGTGAACTACTACAAACAGTCCCAAAGTCTTCTTATCATTATTTAAACAGAAAACATAGAGATACATATAAAATATTGGTATTAACATTTTAATATTTCAGATGAAAACATCACAATACCTGTTAAGTATATCTCAATTAACTCAAAATTATACCCCTAGAAATTTCTTTTCTAGTAATCAATAATGTTATAGAGTAGTATAGATCCAATATAAATAAAACCACTTGCCCTTTGCCCTATTCGATGCTGAAATAAAGTTACACTATCAGCACTTCAGTTCTTTCTTTCCTTTTCTTTTCTTTTCTTTTCTTTTTTTTAACACTCTCAGGCCCAAGGGCCTCTCCTCCCCCGATGGCTAACAAGACCATCCTCTGCCACATATGTGGCCAGCACCATGGGTCCCTCCATGTGTATTCTTTGGTTGGTGGTCCAGTCTCCAGGAGTATCTGGGGTCAGGTTAGTTGACACTGTTGCTGCCTCCCTGGGGAGGCAAACTCCCTCAGCTCCTTCAGTCCCTTCTCCAAGTCCTCCATCTGGGACCTCACACTCTGCTCTACTGTTTCTGCAAAGTGATTCTTGGATATTTCAAACTTTTGGGTTAATAACCACTTATCAGTGAGTACATACCATGTTCATTCTTTTGTGACTGCATTACCTCGCTCAGGATGATATTTTCAAGTTCCATCTATTTGTCTGCAAATTATATGAAGACATTGTTTTGTTTTGTTTTGATTTTTGCCATGGTATTTGATCTTTATTTATTTTTTATTTTTATAACCAATTTGTTCTCTTTTACCTTATGATAATGTCCAGAAAACTCAAATTCATATTTGCTAGCAAATGTTTGTGGTGGTAACACTCACTATCACGGAGGGAAAAAGAAGAAGGAGTGAGTGGGTAAAGGGTTTGCACAATAGATCTATTCTCATATTTTGAAACTATGTATCCTTGAACAACATGATTTCAATTGTGGTAAATATTCCTGTATTTTGAGTTATGGGCAATATTAAATACAAAATGAATTTGTGCTTGGTATGAAATTCCTAACTGAAAATTGAAATAAAAATTTATAGAACTTACTGAACTGAAATGCAGCTGAAAGATGGGACTTTTCAGTTCAAAAACGTGTGTTGGACACAGTTTAGAATAAATGGAACTGGAGATAAATAAATCTCATTCTTAAGCAGCTTCAGATGGCTGATTCTATCAGCATCCACAGTGGATATTTTCAGACCTGCATACAATGCCCTGATAAATTTACATCACATGTGCATCTTTTTATAAACATTAATATAATCTCTGCTCTAGCAGGTACACTCACAAACAAAAACCAATTTATGCTACAATTAGCTGAGTTAGGAAATTGATTGTCCCATGATTTTGGTCCAACCTCAAAAGCAATATATGGAAGAAAAGAATATTGGTGCAAGTGTCTGGTTGTTTCAGCTCTTCTTTTTTTCCATCCATAGTCTTATTGTTACTCTCTTCCTCTGTCATTTTTGGTAGTCTATTTCAATTATATTGACTTTAAATAACCCATAATTTTTCCAATTGGGAAGAAACCATGTTATGAGTTATTATGTAACCATTCCCATTTCTTTAATATGTTTTGCATTCCATTGACTTTTTGGATAACAATTCTTTTCACAAATCCATGAACAAAGAACAATTCCAGATTTCAGATATGCAAAGAATTTCATGAAGAAGAAAAAGATAGAACATTCATTTTCTTCAAACTTCTTAACTGAAAGGTCTTCCTTGAGTTTACACTTGCTGTCTCTAAAACTTTACTCTAAAATTTGAGCAAATTTCATGATCTTTCACTTGCATCACTCTGACTTGCCTCTAAATATATAGTTAGCATCAGTGATCTAATCTTATTTATATGTGTTCATTTTTTAACTACCCACAGCACTAGGTTCTATTCTATAATACAACAGGCATGGAAATTTATTTAGTTTGGTTATTGCTAGTCTTTAAAAAAAGAAGTTATTTTTCTCCAACCAATGAAGGGATAAATAAATTGTTACACACACACACATTTTACTCAGCTGTAAAGAGTAATGAAGTTTACAGTAAATGTATGGAATTAAAAAGATACTATATCAAACACATTAGCCAAGACCCAGAAATAGAAACATAGCATGTTCTCTCTAATCTGTAATTTCTAGCTTCAAATCTTCAGATAAGAATGTATGACCAGGAGTAAGTTTAGAAGCTACGAAAGTAAAAAAAAAAAAGGACCATGGTGGGTGGTGGGCAATTCAAAAAGCAATAGCGTTGTCAAAGTAATGTAAGAGATTAGTGTGGAAAAACTGTAGGGTGAACTGGGAGGGTGAAGAAGGTCAACAAAAAAAGAGAGGAAAAGGGAACCATAAAATAATAGTAAGGGTATCTGAAAAGAGTTACATAATATCAAATCATCATCTGTTTATCTAGAACTACAAATGATGCATATGTGTGTATGTGTGCCCATTACCTTGTCATATTTAAGAATATGTTATTATATGCATATATCTATATGCATGTAATAATAATTAATTAGAAGAAGCCATGAATTTGATAGAGAGGAGGATATACGTAAGAAGTAGAAGGAGAAAAGGGAATGAGAAATGTTGTAAATATGTTATACTCTCAAAATTAAAACAAAATGAAAACTGAATAATAAACATTTAGAGTTTCAATGAATTTTTTCTACCTTGGATGGCAACTTACCCTGTTAGTGTCACAGATTTTCTAATAATAATCCAATACCACTCATGAGAAGTCATCTTGCAACTTATTTGTGAGAGGACTGCTAAAGCATCCTAGACTATTTCTACTGCCCTAGATTATCTTCCAAAGTTTGAATATAACTCTCTATTGGCGAATACAACACATACTTCCAGAGTAGAACAACAGTTATCTAAGCTGGAGATTGCCTCCAAGTCACACTCCTAGTGGCTAGATTTTACAGTAAGACAAGGCACCGTATGTTTCCATGGAGCGAAGAAACTAGTAGTTCTATGCAGAGATGATTCCTACGAATTACAGCAGTGACCAGCATGGGATGATATCCCTAAAGATGAAGTAGTTGCACTCATACCTTGGATGCAACAAACAGCTCTTTAAGTAGAGTTAAACTCCAATGAAGCAAAGTAAAATCATGCTTGATACTGGAATCCTAGCCAACTACCCAGGGCTAGTGAGATCATGGGTTTTAGAGTAGAGTTTAGAACAATTGATTTTACTAAATTAAAATGATTTTTTAACTACATTATATATGTGCACTTGTACCCAGATATAAACGTAGTTTTTACCCCTCAACAAAGAAACTCTGTTTGCAACAGATGGAGACCATTACAGAAAACCACAATCAATCAAAATGTAGAGAACAAGTGATACATACATCATGCGGTTCTCAGCCTGAAATGGTCCACCTACAAAATAAAGCCTGTACCTAAGGCTTAGGAAACATCCCAGAAAGATTATAAGAGCAGAGAAACAGTGTGTCTGCTGAGAGATTAAATCCCCCACAAACATCAGGGATTCTACTTTGCCCCCTGCCCTTCCCTAAAACGAGGGTCAGTGAAAGACTGAATGTTTCCCATCCTCAAGACAAAACAGAGTAGCTCGGAACTCAACAACTCTCCTCAGGGAACCATATGGATGGTCATTTACTTAGGGCAGCATAAGAGTAGCTCTGAGCTCAAGAACTCTCCTCTAAGACCATGTGGTTGGTTACTCTGACCAGTGGGGGATGGGGGCTTACAGGTTCTTCTGAGCTAGTGAGCATGGTTTTCTCATGGTGGCTGAGGTGGGATGCAAACCTGCAGAGTTTCTAATCTGAATCACAGCATCAATGATGTGTTTATAAAAATGATAAAGACTATATATATATATAGTCTTATAGTTATATATATATATATATATATATATATATTATATGGAGGTGTTGAGAGGTGTGGGGGAAGAGTGTACCTAAGCGGGCCCATGCCAAGGCATCCCTTCCCCCTGAGGGACCAACCACACCATGGTATAGTATAGAATAGAGTTTATTTAGGGCATGGGGAGGGGAGCTAAGAGGGTAGTAGTGGCAGAGAAAGGCAGAGAGAGGGAGAGAGTAGAGAAGTAGAGGGGCCGGCCTTGACCAAGTGGAGAGAGGGGGAGAAGGGAATAGGGAGAGGTAAGAGATAAGAAATGCAAGAGAGAAGCAAGAGAGAAAAGAGAAAGGAGGGCAAGCAGCCCCTTTTATAGTGGGTCAGGCCCACCTGGCTGTTGCCAGGTAACAGTGGGCCAGGCCCAACTGACTACTGCCAGGTAACTGTGGGGTGGAGTTTAGACAGAATGCTAACACCATTAATTTGAGAAAGTATTTGGGGGTGGGGGTGATGGTGCATGGAAGAGGTTGGAGGGAGGAATGGAAAGTAGTCTGTATAACAGGATGACTTTGAACCAAATTCTCAAAAGTAGAGCTGATGCATTTTCTTCAGCATGCACTTGTAGGAATTTGGTCCAGTTCATTTTAATTTTAAAATACATGTAGTTATAATTGCAAAATGGTAAACATTCACTAAAACTCATTTAAATTAATCATTTAATTGGTATGTATACTTTTCATGAGCACTTAATGAGATTTCATTTTCCTATTTATAACTTGAGCCAAATTCCACTCTTTTTCACAGGAAATAATTATCTCTCTTCCCATGGATTCTCACAGATCCTTTTGCTTTATGTCTCAATGTGTACATCCCTTTTAACACATTCTATGAGAATTAGCACCAACCTCATCCACAAAAAGGGCTTTTGGAAACAATTTAGCTTTCAATATTAACTTATAAAGTGACTTATAACTATGTAACTTATATAACATCTGTGAGCCTCCATTTCACAATTAAAGATGAATAATATTTAACATCAAAACATGTTGAAAAAAATGCAAACCCCACAGAACTTGGACATTTGTTAGGGACTTCCAAAAGAAAAGAAATTACTGGTACTCAGTTTATTATCAGAAAATATTGAAAACCCTTAACAGGGCAATGCTACTCTAGTTTCCATTGTTTTTTTGTTTTTGCTTTTTATTTTGTTTGTTTTAATTCTAGGCACTTTAATAGTGACATTTATTTCTGCTTCTGGAGAGATGCTTTGATATTAACAGGGCATTATAGTTCAGCTTAATCTGAAGGAGATGTCAGGCAATGTGTACACTGGCTCCTTTCTCCTCTATATGTGTAGGATGTCAGCCTCTCAGTTGAAGATGGTGATATTTTCTCAAGCCTTTTTTCCTTTGAATAAACTCAGCCTCTAAGACAGAGTTTATAGAAAGTACCTCAAACTTCAAAGGTTAGCTGATTATTGAGTTTATATGCAAGTTTTCTCCTTTGAGATCTAATCTCTTTCTTAGTCGGAGTTTGTATTCCTGGACAAAACATCATGAAAAAGAAGCAGGTTGGGGAGGATAGGGTTTATTCACCTTACACTTCCACATTGCTGTTCATCACCAAAGGAAGTCAGGACAAGAATGCATATAAGTCAGGAACTTGGAGGCAGGAGCTGATGCAGAGGCCATGGAGGGGTGCTGCTTACTGGATTGCTTCCCCTGGCTTGGTCAGCTTGCTTTCTTATAGTACCCAAAACCACCAGCCCAGAGATGGCACCAACCACAATGGCTCCCACCCTTGATCACTAATTGAGAAAATGTCTTACAGCTGGATCTCATTGAAGCATTTCCTCAAGGGAGGCTCCTTTCTCTGTGATAACTCCAGCTTTCGTCAAGTTGACTCACAAAACCAGCCAGTACAATCTCTTAAGTACCTGAATGCCTTGAATATTGTTATTATTATTTTATTTACATTCTAGTAGTTGCCCCCGTCTCCATCCCCCTCCTACAGTTCCTCATCCCATTCCTCTTTCCCCTTGCCTTGATTTTTGAAACGTTTTAGAAAAATATATTAAAGGATGATTTCCCCTAATTCTTCCTGTCTATTTTTCCCCAGTGGGAATAAAAGCTTACCCACCAGTAAGTGAAGGAAAATTCTAAACATGGAAATTTTGAAATGGCACTTTATTCAATAACTCAAAATATATCCTTTAAAATACTATTATACCCCATATGATGTTGTAATTTGATAAATTTCCCACAACATACTCACAGATAATTAGTCACAATTTACTAGGTTTAACTTGAACTCAATAATGATTGCTAACAATTGTACTCAAATATTAAAATTTCCCATGCAATATTGCTATTATTGAGTTTTATTTTCCATTTGCTTTGAAATGTTTTGCATTATGCAAAAGTCCATTACAAAAGAGAGTGCCTTATTACATAAATAAACACGGAAAGATTTAAGACGAATTGGACCAAATCCCTACAAGTACATGCTGAAGAAAACACATCAGCTCTACCTTTGAGAATTTGCTTCAAAGTCATGCTGCAAACAGACAACTTTCCATCAGTGCAGATTTGCCTGAACTGTTTTGTTTCCTTTCCATGGTTGGCTGACTGTGAGGGACTCAGTGTCAAACTCTATTTTCCTGTGAATAAGTAAAATTAATCAACAGACCTAGCGACTCTCAGGACTGTGGTCCTTAGAGCCCGAGGTTAAACATCTGTCTGAAATGATGTTTCCTGAAAAGCTTTATGTAATGTACAAAGGAGCTGAGAGTGGGCACTTAGTGTGGATGGGAGGGCAAGGGAGGCACTTGAGGGGAAGTGCTGGGTTTCAGGGAACTGACAGCCTCACCCTTCTATCCAAAGGTCACCACCTTAGACTCAAAAAGCTTTTAAAGCTTCATGCATCTGGGTTGCCTGACTGCCTTTAGCATTAAGCACTTATGCCTATGATGCTTTGAGCATACTTCTCTTTCAAAGTTTATTTATTAAGGATAGGAGATCATTCAGGAAAATCCAGCTCACAGATCATAACTCAAAGTTATTGAGTTTGATAAAACTGTTTCCTTTATTACCCACCCCAACTTCTGTATGAACTTATTAAAATCATTCAGGAAGGTCATCAAAACCAGTTGGAGGTTATCTTTTACATGAATAAGTTTCCCATAATATTATACAGAGTTTTGTGTTGTCTGTGCTAACTAGCAGAATGATATAATAAAGAACAGGATCTTGGGATTTGATCCTGAGTTCTGCTACTTCTTAGCTATATGATAGAATTTATTTCTTTCCTAGATTTCCTACACTATGCTATGTGCTTAGCAATATCTTAGGTGTGCAGGGTTTTTGTGGCCTGTGTCAAACCTGGAATCTGACAGAAAGACACTCTGGAATCAGACTCAAGAATTTTATCTTATTTTTTTGTAACTATAACTTATATTAACAAATACAAAACCAAACAACTTGATATTTGTATAGATTGCCTGAAGATATGCAAGTAATTAATTATTGTAGAAAATAAATTTTAATAGTAGCAGAAGAATCTTGCCTTTATCTTTTGAATGGAAATAAAATGAAATGATAACAAACTTATTATTAAGGCTGCCTATTTAAGATATAAATGATTTAGAGTTCTGCTCAAGGTTCTGTGAGGTAAATAGATTCATCACCAAGTTGCAGTTCCTTGGAAGTAACTTATATTCAGATACCTCAACATAACAGGGTTATTTGAAGGTGAAAGGGTTATTATACTGTAAGGTGAAAAGTCAATTAAGGTCTTATAGAAGTTTCCTGATATCATTCTGGTAATGAGCAATAAGCATATTCAAATAAAAAATGAACTGATTTTAAACATGTACTAAGCATCCATTTTCTACAGAAAATTAGCATATGTGTATATGTGTATATGCATGTTAATGTGTACTTGATATATATGATGTATATGTGCATGTGAATTATTAGTATGTGTATGTGAATGTCAATATGATATTTGTGTATATATGTATAATATATATAATGATTCTCATCATTATTTATATATGTGTGTGTGTGTGTGTGTGTGTGTCCTCAAATATCTACTGATTCATGTTTAAATGAGAATTAGTTTTAAAAAGTTACCTTCTCAAAATAACTCAAAGGTTCAATGAGGGGAGGGCAATATGCAGACTATTCATTGTCTTAGTAGTAAAGCAGCTGATTGGAAGCAGGGGACAGCCACAGTCAAGCATTATCATAGATTTCAAGAGTACAAGTTAATTGTGCAGACAGATGCATGTAGTTGGCAGAATAGTGCTCATATAAATACAGCCAGGTCTTATGAATACACTGGGATGTGTTTTTTGTGGGATGTGTCAGATACAATTAAATATGACTTTGAGATGGGTAGATTAGCTTTGATTATCCAAAGGAACAAAATATAATGAACAGCATACTTAGAAAAGACAAGAAGAAAAATATCTGAAGGCTTGCTTGATAGAAGAAGTCCATAATCTAAGGAATAACCATGGTCTCTGAAGTCTAAAACGGCATCTAATAAATGAACTCTTGTATGATGAATACCAAACCAAATCCATCCAACTCATACATTTAGTTTGTTCTCACTTCTGACCTACTGATCAGTTTGAGAATAAGTTTCTTATTTTAAGACATTGATAATTTAAAAATGAATCCTCTGTCTTACATAAAAATGAACATAAACTATATAGCCATAAGTACAAAGTGATTTAGGTTCATTAGATTAATAAATAAATAAACAGCTACTGAAAATATCACTAATGTGTCTATTTGTAGTGATGGTGATAAAGAAGATTCCTAAATGCATGAAGAGGTATCTTCTTGTTTCTTTCACCCAACCTTTAAATTCACACGCAACCCCCATCCTTAGTAGCCAATCTTTCTAGCTACCAACATCTAAGCAGGTTCTCCAGGCTGTATTTGTTGGAATTTAATTATAATATTACCAAATTATTTTCTTGTAAAGGAAATAAGTTGCTTCAAGTAACAACCATGATGTCTCTTCACACATAACATCCAATCTCGACAAATATAAATACGATGGGGTTTAGATGAAATAATGGTCTTAGGAAAGGTGGCAAACAGAAAGTGACATAGAATCCCATCTCTCTTCTCAAATCCTTAGATGAAACATTTGACCATTCTAAGTCATTTTGAAGTATGCTATGTTAGATGTTTTTGTCACTATGACATATTAGAAAATTATTTAAAGAGTGATAAGTTCTATTTTTTAATAATGCTTTCAGAAGTTTTTTCAGCCTTTGGCTTTGATGATTCCAGGTCTCTGGTGTAACAGCAGCCTATTCATGTAGGGAGCATGACACTCAGAACACTTGCTGATATCTGGGTATCTGGGAAGCAGAGGCACAAATAAAGAGAACATCCAACAAAGACATGTCACCTGTGCACCAGGTTTCCAACCAGACCTCACTTGGAAATTCTGGCACCATCTGAGTGATTAGGATAAATCATAAAAATAATTACCTGTGTGTGTTGGTGTGGGGAAATATATGTGAACGCAGTGGCTACTAGAAGGTGTTGGATCTCCTGGAGATGAAACTATATGGTAGTAAGTTGTGTTCAGTGGTCAATGTGGATGTTGGAAACTGAAATCCGATTTGCTGAAAGAGAAATGTGTGGTAGTAACTTCTGAGTAAAATCTCTAGCATCTAGACTGTACAAAGGGTGAACCTGTATCCCATAACCCAGGAGTTTGTAAAGACTGCCTCTGCATTATGCTAGTATAGGGAACCAAACTTGCAATAATGAACTTTTTCAGGGGAAAGATCATATTCAAACCATGATACATATTAAGCTCTTATTTTGGAACTTTTAGGTACTTCCTAGTTTTTAACTAATAAAGATCATTTTTTTAATGAAATAATTCTTTTTTTTTGATACTTCATTTACATTTCAAATGTTTTCCCCTTTCCAGGTCTCCCCTTTGCCATCCCCCTATCCCCTCCCCCCTCCTCCTGCCTCTAGTAGGGTATTCCCCCACCCACCCACCCACTCCCGTCTTCCCTCCATGGCATTCCCCTATTGAATATCTATTTGATAGGTTATTGGAGGTATATTAAACAATTCCAAAATTTCTGCAGCTTTATTTAATTTTTAAATATAAAATTCATAAAATTTATTGTTTGTCATATGATCTCATTTCTATAGGGAATCCATTATATATTAGTATTTTTGTTTTGTTTTTATTAATTATTTTATTTATTTTCATTTCAAATTTTGTCCCCCTTCCTGGAACCCCTGCCCTTTTGCCTCTAAGAGGGTACACCCCTACTCACCCATCCGCTCCTGTCTCACTGTTCCTAACATCCCCCTTGGTTGGGGCAACAAGCTTCCACAGTTTCAAGCACCTACCCCTTCATTAACATCACATAAAATAGTCTTTTAATACCTATGTAGTGGGAGCCAAGGATCTACTCATGTGTACTCTTTGGTTTGTGCTTTAGTCACTGGAATTTCTGAGGGGGGCTGTTAGTTGGTAATTTTGTTCTTCCTATGGGGCGGTAATCCATTTCAACTCCTTTAGACTTTGACCTAACTCTTCCACTGGAATCCCTGGATCATTACAATGGTTGGCTATGAGTATCTGCATCTGTCTTAGTCAGGTGCTGGCATAGCCTTTGAGAGGACAGCTATACCAGGCTTCTGTCTTAAAGCACTTCTTAGCGTCAGCAGTAGTATTGGGTTTGCTGTCTGTGGATGAAATGGATCCCAAGGTGGGGAGGTCTCTGGATGGTCTTTACTTCAGTCTCTGCTCCATTTTTTGTCCTTGAGTTTCCTTTATACAGAAACAATTCTGGGTTAAAAATTTGGAGATGGGTGTGTGGCTCTTTCCCTAAACTGTGGGCCATGTCTATTTACAGGAGGTGGTCTCTTCAGGTTCTATGTCCCCACTCTCGTGTATTTCCATTAATGTCATCCCCACTGGGTCCTGGAAGCCTCTCACTTCCCTGATGTCTGGGACTTTCTAGTGGCTTCCCAAATTTCCCACCTCCCATTGCTACATATTACTATTCATTCTCCAGGTCCTCTGGATTTCTCTCTGGTCTCTTCTTATACCTGACCTTGTGCCCCCTTTTTTTCTCCCCCTCCCCTCTCCCACCCAGGTCCCTCCCTCCCTCTGCCTCCTGTGGTTATTTTGTTCCCCTTTCTAAGTGGAATAGAAGCCTCCACACTTCGGCCTTCCTTTTGTTAAGCTTCCTAACTTTGAAATTGTGGCCAAACTGAAGCTTTGAGGGTGCCATGGAAAGGCATCGCAAGAAATAATCTGTGCTGCAAAGCAGTGTTTTGAGGTTAAACTTAAACATAATTCAATTTAGCCAATTTGTGCATACAGATTGATGATATTTACAAAATGTACAATCATATAACCCCTGCCAGAGTATGACAAAATACATTTCTAACACACTAAAGAGTTCCATCATTCACCTTAGCAATCAACCTCTGTTACCCTAGGCAACTGCTGATCTGCTTTCTGTCAGCACAGAGCAGTTCATTCCATATAGAATTTCATAGAAAAGAAATCACACAGTGTGTGCTATTTTGCATCTATACTCTTTACTCAGGCTGGTGATTTTGATATCCATACTTAATGCGATTAATATCTATTAGTACTGTGTTTCATTTGTCCTTGTTTTTTCATTCTGGGTTATATCTTGTCCTTTGAATATGATGTTTGGCTCTTCATTAGATTTTTGAAAGATGCTTGGTTCATTTCCAGTTTGAGATTGTTATGACCCATGACCATTTCTGTGAAGATCTTTGAAAGAATATGCTTTTATTTCTCATTGAAAAATATGGGTGTAATAAATATGGGACATGTATGGTTGACTCTTCAAGAAACTGTCAACATGATTGTATGGATTTTCCATTCCCACTAAGCAATTTATGAGTCTCGGTAATTCTCTCCAAAGTGGGATACCATAACTTGTTTTGATTCCAGCTATTCTACAATTATTCAGTGATCTTTTTTGATTAGGTTTATTTTATCTATAAAATAATTATTCTATATGTCTTTTAATGTGCATGTATATCTTCTTTTTTATAAAGTGGCTCTTCAAATATTTTGTTTTCCTATTTTGTCTTGTTGAGTTATGGAACTCTATGTATAGAGATAGAAGGGAAAAAGATCATTTGTCAAATACTTATATTATGAATATTTTCTCTCAGTCAGTGACTTGCCTTAAGATTCCCCAAAAGGAATTTTATGCTGAGGAGGAGATTCTTATTTAGATAAGCTCAATATATCAGTTTTTGTCTTTTATGGCTTTTGCTCCTTGCATCCTATCAAAGATGTCACTGCCATCCTCAAAGTTACAAATATTTTGCACAATCTTTTTCCAAAGAAAATGGTATTGCTCTAGTTGACACATTTTTGCTGATTCTCTAGGTTAAAGAGATAATTTTTTCTCATGGTAAGGTTTAAGGTACAAATGTATTATTTTCAACTTTTACTCTCTATATTTTAAAATGTATTCATTTCCCCAGTGAGTTACTTTGCAAACATTTTGATATGTCAACACACATACTTTTTTTTTTAAATTTTGATATATCCTACATATTTTGTAACATTTCCTACTATACTGCTTTATTTATTCTGATATTAGAGTACATTGAAATGATGTATAGCAAACACTCTAACTTGAGTTTTATTTTTAAATCTGTTTCAGATATTTGAGTTACTTATTTGTACTTTCATAATTTAAAACAGTAATATTATCAAATATTTCTGCAAAACTAAATCAAGAAATTACAGTTGGAAATTTCTTCAAAAGAGGTGGAGACTTCAGACCAATTTTATGCTAATGAATATCAAGAGAATGGATTTGAAAATCCATAAATATGGCTATGGTGTGTATTTCCAAAGGTCAGGTGGGGCGGGGGCTGGGGTGGGGACACCCTTGTGGAGACAGGGGGTGGGGAGGAGGTATGGGTTGTGGAATCGTCAGAGGGTGGACGAGGGAGGGAATAAAATCTGGAGTGTAAAAAAAGAAAGGAAGGAAAGAAGGAAGGAAGGAAGGAAGGAAGGACGAAAGAAAAGTTGGAGTCTTCAGACCAATTTTATACTAATGAATATCATGAGAATGGATTTTAAAATCCATAAATAATGCAAATTTTTCATTTTGTCTCTCTTAAGTTATCAAGGAAATGTTTGATCATTTTTAATTTGGAAATTTTCCTTATATTGGTATATTTTTCTATCAGTAGTATGAGAGTCTGAAGCTATAATAAATAGCATTGTTTTAAAATTATGTTAATTGATTTGCTAGTGCTTGTACATATTGATTTTCATGTTAAGGCTACATTTCATAGCCTTTTAAGATTCACTAATAAGTCTAGAAGCTTTAGTATTTCCTATATAGATGAATTTGTCAATTATAAAGATATTTTAACTTTATTTTTCTGAATTCAGATGTCAATAAATATCCTCTTTTATATTTACATCCAACATGATGTTGAATAAAATGATGGCATAATCATTTACTAAGAACAATGCTAATGAGTATATTTTTATTGGTTATTTTATTTATTTACATTTCAAATATTATCCCCCTTCCTAGTTGCCCCTCCAAAATACCCCTATGCCCTTCCTCCTGAACCCTAATTCTATGAGGGTGCTCCCCCACACACCTACCCACTCCCACCTCACTGTCCTAGCATTCCGCTATGCTGGGTCATCAAGCTTCCACTGGACCAAGGGGCTCTCCTCCTACTGATGCCAGAAAGGCAGTCCTTTGCCACATATGCAGCTGGAGTGATGGGTCCTTCCATGTGTACTCTTTGATTGGTGGTTTTGTCCCTGGATGCTTTGTGGTGGTCTGGTTGGTTAATGTTGTTGTTCTTTCTATGGGGTTGCAAACCCCTTTAGCTTCTCAGTCCTTCCCCTAACTTCTCCATTGGGATCCAAGCACTCAGTATGATGGATGGCTGCCTACATCTGCATCTGTATTGGTCAGCCTCTGGCTCAACCTTTCATGGGACAATTATACCAGGCTCCTGTCAGCAAGCATTTCTTGCCATCAGCAATAGTGTCTGGGTTTGTTGTCTGCATATGGGATTGATCCCCGTGTGAGGCAGTCTCAGGATAGCCTTTTCTTCAGTCTTTAGTTCATTATTTGTCCCGGTATTTCCTTTAGACAGGAGTAATTAAGGGTTAAGATTTTTGAGATGGGTGAGTGGCCCATCCCTCAACTGAGGGCCATGCCTATCCACTGGATATGGTCTCTACAGGCTCTCTCTCCCCTTTGTTGGATATAAAAGAAGTGTCCTAGATTAGTGGAAAAGACTTCACTCCTCTATGCACACAAACACAAATGATGATCTTTCATGGAACCAGAAATCACCATGTATATATACCCGTAGGAGGGAAACAGCCTCTAGTCCTATTCAACTACAGTGCCTGTCACAACAATGACCACCATGGCACAATAACTGTAAGTATGAACTGGTCGCCCACAACCTTGGCATTAGCCAACTGTTCTCTAGTGGGATTTAAGGTCCACTCAACAAGAGGGAAACAATGTCTGTTAATGTGACCTACAACAAGAGGAAAACAATGTCCATTAATATGACCTACATCATCTTTCAGTGTGAGTGAAGTCATTGTTTCTGGAACAAAAGCCCACAACCACTAATTTACTAAGCACACATAATACCTAACAGTAGTATTTTATATCTAGATGAGTATTGTATACATGTATAAGATGTATTTTATCAAATCCATTCCCTCCTTCCTCCAGTACTTGCTCAGTTCTTCCCCCCCTCCTCTACCACATCTACCTCCCAACTTTATGTGCTCAAATGTTTTAATCTTTTCTTTTCCTTGTCAAGAGTTGTTTATTGGCAGTGGGCTGGAATGGGTGACAGACTTAACATTTACAGACATTACCATATATCACTCACTGGGGAGCAAGAAGGATGAGAAAGAGCTTGGGGCCTTCCCTCTTCAAGAACAAGTGGGTAAGCAAGAGTTTGGAAGCTTGGTGGGACAGCCTTAGACCACCTGTGTCTAGCAGGCATGGTTAGAAATGAAGGGGAATCACTGGTTCATTCTGTACTGACCACTTGGGGTATACTTTAATTGACAAGCAAAGCTGTTATCTAAGGCTTATTTGATATCTTTCTCCTAAGCAGCTTAAGTCTCTCTGTTCCCCACCACCCCACTTGTTGATAGTATTGTGGTTCCCGCTGAGTCTAATTTTTCAGGGTGCATGCATATGGATGTAGAACCATCTGCTGGAATATGAAATGGTTGCTCTTCCATTTACTATGTGCATGTTAAAATTATTATGGCCCAAATATCTCAGTTTTGTATCCATTTGGTAAGACTCTTATATCTGCATTTTGCATTTTCTATTTCTGTACTTGAGGGGTTATTGTTCTATGATTTCTTTTGATATGCATAATAGGCATTTTGATAAATGATTATTGTTTTGAATAATTATCTTTAAAGAGAGTAAGGAAAATGATTAAAATAGTATTTCTTTCTGCATTGTTTTCTCCCTGTTATTCTAACATGTTTTGAATGGATACATATTTGCATCTCACTATATTCTTTTTACTTGAATTTCTTTTAATATTTCTTTTAAGTACATGTTGGAAAAATGTATATACTTATGCATTACTCTTTTGCAAATAGCTTCATTTTCACTTGTTATATAGCTACATATTATGAATCCTTAAATTTTTAATGATTTAATTAAATCATTAAATTTAATGATTTTGATCCATTTTTATTTAGGTTAACAATGTTTACTTCCTTTGAAATATTTTGTTGTGTGCTTGAGATGGTTTTTCTTTTTTTCTTGTTTGTTTTCTTTATATTTTCAGATTTATAATTTTTAGATTTGTGTCATTCTCACATTCTGTTTAATCACTTAAAATCAATTGAAGTACTTAGAATAATTATTTGAAGTTCAGTCTTTCCAGGTAACATTCAAGAAGATTCTTCCCTTCCTATGGTTATTATGTTTCAGTAATAATCTAGAATATTGTGAAGCTATTGCATAATCCCATTTGCCTCATGAATACTTCTCTGAAGAAAAGGGAACAATGTTTACAGTGTCATTCTTGTTTTAGATGTGATTTTAGCTACCATCTAGTTTCTTTGCTGGTTTCCATAGGCATTTTTCTCTTATATATTCAGATAAGAAGTCAATTAGAATCCTGAAACTAATCCCACATATATCACAATAACACTCTTCAGCACAGTTTTTCTCTCTTCAGTATTCTGATATTAACATTTCAGAATCCTTGGTCTTGCCTAACTTGAAATGTATATTCCCTATACAGTACATCTTTGGAGCAATAATAATTCAGTTTTTCCCTTTGACTGGTGTCTGTCTCCAGAGACATCACTTATGTTTGTTTTGTTTTTCTTTCAGAGGTCCCAGTTTTATCTGCCTGTTGACACACGGCCAAAACCATTATTTCGTATTTCTACAGTTTTTTAATTGTTGCAAAAAACAATAAAAAAATAGCATTGATCTACATTGGTTTTTTTGTTACCAGAAGACATGCTGCCTTCATTGCTCTGAATGAGTGTGATTTTGTTATTTGAAGCTTCCTAGTATTATCTACTCTTTTCAGATCAGAGTAGTTATCGTTCTCACTATTGTACTGTATTTTTAGAAACTTTTTCTTTTTATTTCTTTTGCAAAATGGCTAATTCTCTGCTGAAAGTGCTACTTTTTTATAATGCTTTCACTGAAGAATGCAACTGTAGTGAACAGACATTAGTACTTTGATTCTTAATCTCTACTGCACTGTCGCCAGTTGAGTAGTTTTGTGATATTTCCAGAGTAAACTTCAAACAAGAGTTTTATTAAGTTCTTTGTCCTTATGTAATAAAAATGAATCAGTCTTCTTCTTCTTCTCCTTCTTCTTCTCCTCCTCCTCCTCCTCCTCCTCTTCCTTCTTCTTCTTCTTCTTCTTCTTCTTCTTCTTCTTCTTCTTCTTCT
>JADRCH010000018.1:6256724-6375008 GCA_019843965.1 Rhynchomys soricoides | reverse complement strand
TCTCATACTAAATGTAGTTTAGATGTCAGCATTTAAAATATAATAATGATAGAGAACTTTGCATAATCAAGAGAGAATAAAACAGTGGAGGGAACATTTCCTGGGTATGCTGACTGCCCACACACCATGGCCTTGAAAGTCCAGCAGATTAATGACTCTGAGAACATCTATGATGGGAATGACAGCACATTTGAACCCACTAGAAAGAGAGTAAAATGTATTGCAGTTAAAACTAGTTTTCTATATTTAGAAGAATGGCTAATCTTTGGGTAGCTGTTTCTAAGAAGAGGGATATGAAGAAAAGAAGAGATCTACCTTGAAAAATCAGAATGGTTTAATAACTTGGTATACCTTACAATTTAGTTCATTTTCCTGTTCTTAACATTGAAATGGGAAAAAAAAATCACAAAAGTCCTTAAAGTGCTAATCTTGAGACATTTTGACATTGAGTTGTTGAAACTCTATGTCAAAGGTCAAACTTTAAGAACATCAAGCACATAGAATAAACTGGTTGAAATAAAGTTTGACTACAGTTAAAGAAGATGCCATGAGAAACACATGTCATTAAAAGCATAGGGAATGGGCCTGACAGTTATTTTATGTGTCTAATGAGTACAATGCATCAGTAACACCAAGGCTTTGTCATTTGAGATGAGTTTGTATTTAGCATTAATCAAAATGAGAATTGTATATTATTTACCAATGTGTTTTGATGAAAAACTAGAGGGAATAATTTTCTCTTATTATTCAGTTACTTATTTAGCAAACACATAGCCAATTTACAATGCTTATCTTATTGTACTTCATTCCCAGGGTATAGGAAGTGACAGAAAGTAGATGAAAATTTCCCAGTTTCAGAGAATTTACCTTCTACCAGATGGAGAAGAAAAAAATCATAAAGGTGGACAAACTATTAAAAGTGTAAAACTCATTAAGAGATATAAAATAACTAGAGATGTTAAATGTATTACAATGCTAAAGGTTGATTAGAAAAATATAACTTTAAAAAGCGTGATTTATGTAAAAAACACCAAGTCTTGAAAGATGTACTGCAATTACCTCTCTGACTACCAGTTAAAGATATAATCACAGGAAGAATATTGGGTCTATGCGAATCCTACCAGGAAAGGTTCTCCTTGATAGCTACTTAGCAAGCATGTCAATCCTGACGAGGGACAGGAACAAGTATATGGGAAAGGGACTTCAGAGATTCAGTGGGTTTTCAAGGAACTGAAAATCATGTCCTAAAGTTGTGAATGTTCAGTTTATTGTCAAGAGACCTTCAGATATACTGTTAGGTACACGCCTACTCTTTATTAATACTGTTTTCTAGTTGATGTAAGAACCTTAGTTGTGTTCTTATAAGCTGAAAGAAGAAAAACAAATTCCCTGTGGCAATAATTAAAGGACACCATCCTCAGAAAATCAATTCTGACAGAGTAAGTTTGAATTGCACTGAGTGTTACATTTCAACATGTGAACTTCTGGACATAGAAACATTCAAAATATACTAGTAAGTTTTGAAGCATGTTGAACTGAGTAGCATAATCACACTCATGCTTCCACTGGGTACATCTCATGTTTAATTATGTTCATATTTAGGGTATGAGCTAAGGAAATCATTGGCAAACCATTTATCTCATTGCAATTATCTAGGCATGGTTGAGACTTGATGGTAAGAGTGAATGTGAAAGTCCTGGAGATTTTGAAGATAAACAAGAATTTCTATGTGTAGACCAGAAGCAGAAGACTTTAAGGCAATGTTCAAGTTTTGACCAAAGCATCTGCTAGAAGATAGGAAATAGTGCTTGTAAAGGAGGGAAGACAATTTACATTTATGATGTTATTGATCCATTAAGAGATTTGAATAGTTGGATACAAAAATATAGAATTCAGAAAAGATCTTCAGGTGAAATAGTCTGAAAACGTCCCTGTCACCAGTGTATTAGATACTTTAAAAGCCATGGACTTTTAAGGATCACTTGGCAGTGGAAAAGAGTCACAAAGGAAAAAAGTAGGAATCCAAATAACTGACACAGGCTTCTTAAAATTGTAATAATACATATCTCATCATGTTTTGTGTTTCATATTCAATGATGGATCTCCATGATCAACTTGCTCAAATATTTAATATAACTGGAAACTAGCTGCTGGTAGTGTCTGTTAGGATTTTCGCAAAAGCTTCTCACTTTCTGAGGAGAAAATACCAGTGGTGAAAGTGGGCAACACTGTCACATGAAGTAAAGTCCCAAAGTGACATAAAGGGAGAGACTGACATGCAAGCCACTATTCATTTCTGTATGTTATGGGTTATGAAATCTTTATTGAGCTTGGTTTCTGATTTCACCACTTCAGTATGTAGTTAGAAGTATTTCTTTGTGTTTTAAAAGTATGACTTACCAAAGCTAGCTAGTGGCTTCTATTCATATATTCTTAGAATAGTACCCTCAAATTATATGCCAGAATAACTAATACTTTCCATGGGTTTCTTCTGTCAACAATCTTTTTTCCAGGAATAAGAAATATAATATAAAAAATTGGCACCAAGGTGTAGAAATATTTCTATGACCAAGCTTCCCACTTTTTTGAAACTGTTTTCTTGGAAGAATGTGAAAGATCTTGCCACTCTGGACTAGATAAGCTCTGTAGTCTTGTGAGTAGAAATTAATATGCTGTTCTAGGAGCAATTTGGAGTAATAGCAAGCCCAGAGAAATGTGGGCAGTGTAGGACCAGCTCATTACATATTATAAAAGCACAAGAATTTCATGGGAAACAGGGCTGCAGGATATTTATGTCTTATTCTGGAAAAGTACTCTTTGCTTCATTCTGCCCATGTTCTGTGAACTTGAGAGAAGCTTAATTGAAAAACAAAGGACTGACTTGTGTGGGGAATGTAATGTAAAAATACTATAGCCACAGAATTCAGACTTGGGCTCACCTATAATGAGAGCTGAAGGTCCTAAAAAAATGAATGTACAATCGACTTACTAAATGAGTCTTAGCAAGTTCAAGGTCGGAGTCAAGAAGAGTGTTGTCAAAGCTTCTCAACTGAATCTTGTAACTTAAGAAAGTCCGAGTTCAATAATAGTATCAGGGATTGGTTCTCGCTGAAGAGATGGGTCTCAGTTTGGGCCTTGGTCTCCGGTCTATCTTTATTCCCGCACTTCTTAGAGGCAGGGCAAGCTTTGGGTTGAAAGTTTTGTGTGTGGGTTGGTATCCTAATCCCCTCACTAGGAATCCAACCTGGTTAAAGGAGGTGGCCACTTCAGGCTCCATATCACCCACTGCTAGGAGTCTCAGCTAGAGTCACCCTCATAGATCTCCTGGAGCTTCTCCCATCCCAGGTCTCTGCCCTTACCCATTCCCTTCATCCCCCAACCTCCTCCACCACATGCCAACTATTTCCTTTCCCTTTCCTGGCTCTCTTTCTCCATTCTTCCTACATGTGACCCCCCATTCCCTCTAGTACCACATCCTATCCCCCCTCACACAGTTCTATCCATTTACCCACCTCCAATAACCATTTTATTTTCCCTTCTGAGTGATATTCAAGCATCCTCCCTTATTCTCCCTTGTTATTCAGCTTTGTTGAGTCTGTGGGTTGTCACATGGGTATACTGTACTTTATGGCTAATAGCCACTTATAAGTGATTAATATTATGTACGTCCTTTTGGGTCTGGGCTATCTCACTCAAGATGATATTTTCTAGTTCTACCCTTTTGCCTGCAAATTTCATGATGTGCTCTGTTGTGCTTGTAGACAGGAGCCTAGCATAATCGTCCTCAGAGAGTCTCCTCACAGAAACTGACTGAAATAGATACAGAGATTCACAGTCAAATATTAGATAGAGCGTGGGAGTTTTGTAGAAGAGTTATGGGAAGGGCTAGGGACTCCACAAGAAGACCAAAAGAGTCAAGTAACCTGGACTCTTCAGGATTCTCAGAGACTAAATCAACAGCCAAAGAGCACACAAAAGCTGGACCTAGGGCTTCTGCATATATGAAGCAGAAGTACAGCTTGTTCTTTATCCAGGTCTACCAACAACTGTAGCAGGAGCTGTCCTCAACTTGGTTGCCTGCAGTGAAACCTGTTCCCTACATAGGCTGCCTTGTCTGGCCTCAGTGGATGAGGATGTACTAGTCCTACAGTGATTTGATATGTCAGTCTGAGTGTGTTCTAGGGGAGGAGAAGAGGAGAGGAAATGGAAGAGGGGCCATGTGAGGGGGACTAGGAAGATAGAGGCTGTGGTCAGGAGATAAGGTGAATAAATAAATAAATTAATGGACTTTATAAAAAATAAAATGGATGTTCACTTAAACTATAGATCCTGAACTGATATTGAATGAGTTCCCTGCTTATATTCTTTCCCCTAGGGAAATGTTTCCTCAGGGTCAGCACATAAGGGACATGTGCTATGGGATACAAGTTATATCTTAAGTTACAACCAGAATTTGATAGCATCATCAAATTAGCTTAGCAGAAATAAAAATTGTACACTTAAGCAGACATGGAAGGCTGCAATAAGATTCCAGAGTGATGATGAGGACAGAAATATATATTGGGTTGAATTCATTCCAAGAAGCTCATCACATGAAGCTGGGAAGATGAAGCTTAAGTTGTAGTGGATCCCTCAAGATTTTGGAAATGTCAGGACTCTGAGACATCCACACAAGTAAAAGTACAGTTGTGAATTGTGACCAGAAGAATTGGAAGAGTGCTGTAGCCAATGATGACTGAGGAACAGATGGTTATATTAGGAGCCCAAATGCAGGGTTTGATGTGTACACTTCTGGTTATGGGCATAATTTGTTTATTATTTTAAAGCATTTTAATGTTTAGAGAGTAGCTTGAATCTCTGAGAAACTATGAATTTCAGAGTTAAAAAAAATTGTATGTTGGTATTTTGTCTTCATGTGTGTCTTTATACTGCATTCATAACTTCTTGCACATGGAGGCCAGAAAATGCCGTTAGATCTTCTGTAATTAAAGTTACAGACGTTTGTGAGCCAGCATGTAGGTGTTGTGAATTGAAGCAAGCATCTTTGGAAGAAGCGCTAGTATTCTTAAACACTTATGCTTATCCCCTTCAGAGCTGTTAGCAACCTTAGAACTATCAAAAAAATAGACACATAAACTTTCAGAGAAGAATTAATCAACTTTAAGTTATGAGGTAAAAATGACATTAATGACTACAGATGTGATGTTTGGTTGTAAAATTAATTTGGGCTCTCTAGTTGATAAGAGTACAACGTCTGTGAATAATTTTGTTTATGTGACTAAATTTATACTCAGCATTGGTAACTCCCTGAGGGTATATCTCAAAATGCTTAATAGAGGGCTCACCTGCAATTTTGGTAAGACACCCCATATGCTAGAAATCCAGAATGAACTAAAAGGAAAAAGCAAGTGAGCAGCATTATTCTCTGTTTTCTGACTACAGAGGAATGATCACCGTCAGCCTCACTCCCTTGTCATGTCCTCCCCACTAAGATGGACACCCAAATGAGAGCCAAAATCAACTTTTAAAAATTTCATGCAATATATTTTGATCATATTATTCCTTTCCCCAAATCCTTCCAGATCTACCCCACCATCCTACCTAGTCAAATTTATATTCTTTTGGTCTCTATCTTTCAAATAGAGAGAGAAAAAAAAAAAAAAGAAGAAGAAGAAACAAAGCAAGAAGCACATACAAAATAAACAAAATACACAAAGATAGTCTAAACAAATAGTTAAAATACTGATAAGACAGAAAAAGAGTCAAGAGAAAACAAAACATCTAAAAACGATATCACTGAGTTAATTTTGTGTCGGCCAATTACTTCTGAAAGTGGAGCTTACCTTGGAGTGAAGTTGATATAATCAATTAACACTCACTTGGAGAAATCATCTTATTTTCCCTATGTGCATGGGTATCAGTTGTAGATAGCTTCTTGGTTAGAAGTAGGACCCTGTATCACCTTATTATTCTTGATGCATCTACCCTGTCTGGCTTGATTTTTTCATGTCTTTCGAGTGCTTTTATAGTCTCTTGTCTTGTACATACTTCTACGGTTTCTGTGAGATCATATGTCTTGTGTCTGGATGACATGGTTACCTTGGCATCATCCATCACCTCTGCCTCTTACAACCTTTCTGCTTCCTCTTCCCCATAGACCTCATAGTCCCACAAGGAGTGTGTTTAATGAAGGCATCACATTTAAAAATGAGTGCTACACAGTTTCTCACTCTCTGTACATTGTCCAGTTGTAGGTCTCTGTGTTAATTCTCAGCTACTACAAGGAAAAGCTGCTCTGATGGGGGCTGAGAGAGGCAGTAATCTATGGGAATGTCTCAATGTCTTTAAGAGTAATTTTTGTTAGGTTTCTTATCACAAAAATAGTATTAGGTTTTCCCCTAGGCTGGAGACATACCTAGTCTCAGGTGCTTGGCAATTTTAGTAGTGAAAGCTATGAGTTTTGCTTCATGGAATGTGTCTTAAATTTAATCAGAGAGTGAGTGATTAATCCATAACATTTGTGTCAATTTTGCAGCAGTATTAACTTGCAGGTGGGTCATTGCTGTGGGATACTGAGTGTTTAGCCTTCCAATTTGGGATTATAGTTCATTCCTGATATAGTCAAGTTGACAACCAGGAATAGCCACTACAGTGACATTGATAATTCCCTTCCTCATTGAGTAACATTCAGACTACCTTGAAGTACCATGAGTGCTACTCTATAGAAGTGAAGCTTCTGTCTAGGCACCAGTTTGACTTCCTTGTGTTTGATGGCTTAAGTGTTATCTTCAGCGCTAAGGTCTTATTTTTGGAGAGCTACCAATAGCTTTTCAACGACCTGTTATGTTGGAAGTTTCATGGGACCCCTTTGTTTAACTAATACTTTTTTAGGTGTCTTTTGTTAGGTATTGTGTTGCAGCAATAAGAAGTTTATAAAAAATTACTTGTATATGCACAAATAGGATTTTAATATGTTCTATGCTTTCTAACTTTTCTGTGTTTCAACTCCTAAATATTTCAATGAAGAGTTATTCTTTACCTGGAAATTGTGATAGATTAGATTGGCCAAAGAATTTGAATAAACATGATACAGAGAGAGTTAAATTTTCATTCCCACAGTGTTTGTTATTTTAATGTTAATAATTCAAAAGCAAGTGATGCATCCTAACAATACACAGTAAGATTATAATGAAAACTTGAGGTATGGTGATAGCTCAGAAAGAGAAAGTCGCCATTAAACCTGAACACCCGGGTACAGTCTACAGAACCAGCTGGTGGAATAAGAAACCTGACTATGCCAATGTGTCCTCTGACTTCCATACATGCTGCCACATGTAAGTATGTGCATGTACAAATACATGCATATATGTACACCAATTAATCAAAAATTCCCCTAATATGTTTAATTGATGTGTCCAATAAAATGCTCTTATTGGCCATAATAAAAATGTATTGATAATGTGTTAGCCCTAGTATTTCAAGTGCAGTAGGACCTTTTTTTTCATTTTTTATTGAGATAATAATATAATTATATCATTCCTCCTTGCTTTTCCTCTCTTCAACACCCCTCATATACCACTTCTTCCTCTTTTTCAAATTCATGGCCTCTATTTTTATTATTTGTTATTACTTCCCTATATGTATAAATATATACATATATATTCTTAAATATAACTAGGGCAGTCTATACAATTTAAATGTAATTTATGTTCTTTGGGCTGACCTTCTTGTATCAGACACCCAATTGGTCTGTTCTTCCTTGGGGAAGACTATTTCTTCTACTCTCAGAATTATTTATTTGCTGGCAGTGCTTCCAAATGTCTATAACATCTCTAATGTCTGGCATTCAGAGCCTAACAGGAAAATTTCATTTCCTTTATATCCTCATCTCAATAAGTGGAAATAATGATGAACAAGACCTACTTCTCAAAGTACCATTTGTCTTTTTGTCTGAGATCTGTTCATTCAATTTGTAAATTACTCAGTGTTCTGAGCCATAGGGAACCTGATTATTACTCCAAACTTTATCACAATGGTCTACCACACTAATGATTAATTCCTGTGAGATATTAAAAAAAGCTTTATAGATACCCTTGTTGAACATAAAAAAATAAATCCCCTTAAACTGAGACTCATAATTGATGTATATTGGTATTTTGAGACATAAACAATGTTAATTTGTTTATCAAATAATCACTTGGTTATAACTTAAATATTGCTATTGAAACCAATAGTGTCTTTATTGAATTAAAATGCAAATAAAATCTGGTTAACTGTATCAGTAGGTAAAAGATCATGCTGCCAAGCTTAATGATTGTAGTTTCAATTCCAGAATGGATATGGTGGAGTAGCATATCATTTGCTGCAAGTTTGGCACCAGAACAGACATGTGCTGATGTATTGCTGTCTATACACATACTCTCTCTCTCTCTCTCTCTCTCTCTCTCTCTCTCTCTCTCTATATATATATATATATATATATATAATGTTTGAACATCAAGTATCCATTATATTTTATACATTAAGTAAATGATTTAGCCTATGTTTTAGTTTATGGATAATCAACAAGTGAGCATATCTAGACATGTATATAAAAATTTTGAAACTGTATATGCAAAGCCATTATCATATAAGCTACCAGAATAAAAAGAATGATGAATTGTGAAGACACAACATTTTGGATTTTGATATTTTGATGTTGAGCCCATAAGGATAAAAGAATGTGGGAGAAGTTAAAGAATAATGAGAAATAAATTTGTATCAATATAACCAGGCCAATATGAGATTTCCCTGTAGAGGGAGAAGGAATGTATGTTATGCAAGCAAAAGTAATACTTAAACATATTCATTTTGTTGTACAGTTTAAAGTAAGATACTATTTAGATGCAAAATAACAACATAATTTGAGGACAATATTTGGTCCTATTGTTACTACAGAATAAGCTTTTTATGTAGAACATGCTAATAAAGTGGTAGAAAAATATGTAATAACATAAAAATTTGTAAAGAATTTCAATTGAAGTAAAATTTCTATAATAAAATAAGACTTAGAAAAGTAAATTAAATTTTTTATCTTTTAAAATATGAATGAAAATACCAACTGGGAAATAAATTAGTCAATTCAAATAGAATTATCAAAATTGTTTAGCACTTATATTTAATACTAGGCAATTATTAGGTTAGGTATTAGAATATTCTTTAAGATTCATTAGATAATAGAATATTCTTTAAGATTCAATAGACATAAAGAAAGATTATTAGAAATAACTAGAAATGTAGATATTAATGAGAAATTTGTACTGTTAGTTAGACCTGTCCTAACAGATTCAGGAGCTACAGTATTATTATACTGTTAAAAAATAGTTTAATATTACTGAAACCCAGTTCATGTATACAAAGAAAACAATAAAAAATAAATGTCCATGATTATCGAAGAAAAATAAGAAAAATATAAAAGGCAGCAGATTCATATGCCTTTAACAAAGTGCAATAACAATATTTAAATGATTTTATATAAACAAAATAATAAATGAAGGAAGAATGAAACGAAAATCTGTATTTTTCAGATTGTAAATAGGAGAAATGCATATAATTTTAATTGTCAAATGAGATTATGCATCTATAATATGAATCTAATAGAAAGCTAATTAATGCAACTTTTATTAGCCAGGCAATGAACTTCTGGGCCATACACTCATGGATTCCTGCTTGAAGCTGGGTGAGTAAGCAGACATTTGAGTCTTTGGAAACATTTAGAGAAAAGTTTGACTTTTTTACTGTTTCATAATATTCCAATTCTCTCTAATATCTGTGGTTTCACTCTTTCTTTGCCCAAATGTTTGAGGCTGTTATAATGGCATCTGTCTTAGTCAGGATCTCTATTCCTACACAAAACATCATGACCAAGAAGCTAGTTGGGGAGGAAAGGGTTTATTCAGCTTAACTTGTGCATTGCTGTTCATCATCAAAGGAAGTCAGGACAGGAACTCACACAGGGCAGGAACTTTGGAGGCAGGAGCTGATGCAGAGGCCATGAAGAGTGCTGCTTACTGGCTTGCTTCCCCTGGCTTGCTCAGCTCACATTGAGCCCTCTCCCATTGATTACTAATTTAGAAAATACCTTACAGCTAGATCTCATGGAGGAATTTCCTCAACAGAGGCTACTTTATCTTTGATAACTCCAGCTCCTGTCAAGTTAACACAGAAAACTAACCAGTACAGCATCCAACATATCAACTTATAATATCTAGCCTATGCATTATTTCCTATTAAATTATTCATGTTTGTATGTTATGTGTTACAGCAGAGAATGAGTTTTCACCATTTAAAAATGTTTTATCACATCCAGCTGCTTTATTGTTGCTTAGAGAAACCCTAGGAAATACTTACCCTTTAGGTCTTACCACACCTGTCTTTATCCTCTATATTCTTGGGCAATTTGCAATATTATATCTTTGAGTTCATTTTGGGTTTGATTTGAAATACTATCTTAAAATTCTAAAGCAAGCTCTTACAAAATAGGTGGAGCTGGCATAGAACTCTAGATTCCCTGCCTTGGACTTTTAAGCTGTCCAGACGTTTAGAGAGTTTGTTGTTGTTGTTGTTTTGTTTGTTTTCTTGATGATTGTTTTCAACAAGCAAGAAGTATTGAATTGCATTTTTTCTTGTATTTAAATATATTCTGGTTTATCTTAATTTCTTAGGTGAATCAGCAGCCACCACTAAAGTAATATTTTCAGAAAATAGGAGTCCATGACAACATTTAAAAAACTTTCATGCTACTTTATAGGTATTTGTTGGGTAAACTTGTAATAGCTAAAAAATGCTAACAAACAACAAACTAACAAACAAAACAACAACAAAAAATCCACCTCTGTCTCTCGATGACAAACATTGTTAACTGTTATTGCAGATACTATTCTCTTAAACTTATAATATGCATTCTATAATTTGGCTACAATTTAAATATACTAAAATGTTATATATCCTAAAGTCCTATAATACATTTTAAATATCTATGAAGCAAAAATTCACATATATAAAAGAGAGGATGCTAGTTAACAAATATAATCCAATTGTTTCTCTTCAAAATGTGATATAAATGTGAATAAGCATTGACATTTTCTTCAGTGTAATGTCTAATAAGCAAAAATAGAGTAGTAGAACCAGAGTGAAAATCATAGTTCATAGCACATTTTATTATATATATATATATATATATATATATATATATATATATATATAAAGCTTTAATAAACGTGTTTTGCAGCTTGCACTTTTAGTTGGAGTATTCCACACAACCTGGAAGATCTACTTAGATGTGCCATTAATTTATTTTTATTTTATGTTCATTGCTGCTTTTCCTGCATTTATGTAAGTGTGAAAGTTTTACTGTAGTTACAGGAAAGTATGAGGTGCCACATGGATGCTGAGAATTGAACCCAGGTCCTCTGCTAAATCAATTAGTGCTTTTAACCACAGAACATCTGTGCTTTGTCCACAGTGGGAGAGGATGTAGAAAAGTGGTAACTCGTCGGGGTTACCCTCTCAGAGATGAAGGGGAGGGGCATGGGATTGGAAGCTATGGAAGAGGGCCCAGAGGACAATATTTAGGATGTAAATAAATAAACATAATTAACTTTAAAAATCCTAAAGCATTCCTAGTGTGACTCAGTTAAAATGAAATAGAAAATCTGAATAGATTAAAATGTGCAAGGGAATTAAATCAGTAATCAAGACTTCCTGTAAAGAATACCCCAGAAGGTTTGCAATCCCTCAGGAAGAACAAAAGTATCAACCAACTAGACCACCCCTTGAGCTCCCAGGAACTAAACCCCCAATCAAAGAGTACACATGTACAAAGGAACCTAGGAGCAGCCTGTGACAGGAGCTTTCAAATGTCCATCTGTGGACGGGGTCCTGAGCCTGTGCCACAAAGCTCCATGCCCAAATAGCACCAGGAGAAAGCTAGCCCCTGAGGAGTGTGTTCAAACCTGTGAACAGGGTTTAGACCAGCACCTCTGCTCAGAGGGAACCACCCGGAATTCTCAGGACACAGGGACTGAGGGGCGGCTTTCTGGGTGCCTTCTGCAGACAGGGAGCTGATCCTGTGATTCACAGGGCTGGTCTCCCAGGACTGCTGACACACCTTCAAGCATAGGCAAGACCACCACTTCTGTTCAAATTCTTAGCTCAAGAGGGACCCTCACAGAGTCATCAGGACACAGGAACCAAGGAACAGCTGAGGTCAGGATCCCTCTGATTTCTGTCTGCACCCCAGAGCTCACCCTGTAGCTCAGCTCTACAAACACAAATTCCTCTCCGAGAGAGCTGGTCTCCAAGGAGTACTGATGCAGAGGCTTGCAGGAGGGACAAGCCACATTCAGAGAGCAAGACCAGCTAACAGAAGAGATCACCAGATGGTAAAAAAGCAAGGGCAAGAACATAAGCAACAGAAACCAATGGTACTTGGCATCGTCAGAACCCAGATCTCCCACCACAGTGAGCCCTGAATATTACAACACACCAGAAAAGAAAGACTCATATTTAAAATCACATCTTATGATGAATGTAGAAGACTTTAAGAAAAACATAAATAACTCCCTTAAAGAAATACAAGAAAATACAGGGTAAAAGTCCTTAAAGAGGAAACACAAAATTCCCTTAAGGAATTACAGGAAAACATAATCAAACAGGAAAAGGAAATGAACAAAACCATCCATGATTTAAAAATGGAAATAGAAACAATACAGAAATCACAAAGGGAGACAACCCTGGAGATAGAATACCTAGGAAAAAGATAAGGAGTCATAGATGCAAGCATCACAAACAGAATACAAGAGATAGAAGATAGAATCTCAGGTTCATAAGAAACCGTAGAAAACATTGACACAACAGTCAAAGAAAATGCAAAATGCAAAAAGCTCTTAACTCCAAACATCCAGTAAATCCAGGACACAATGAAAAGACCAAACCTAAGGATAATAGGTATAGAAGAGAGGGAAGATTCCCAACTTAAAGGGCCAGTAAATATATTCAACAAAATAATAGATGAAAACTTCTCTAACCTAAAGAAAGAGATGAACATAAACATTCCAGAAGCATATAGAACTCCAAATAGATTGGATCAGAAAATAAATTCCTCCTGTCACATAATTTTCAAAACACCAAATGCACAAAACAAAGAAAGAATATTAAAAGCAGTGAGGGAAAAAGTTCAAGTAGCACAGAAAGGCAGACCTATCAGAATTACACCAGACTTCTCACCAGAGAGTGTGAAAGCTAGAAGATCCTGGGCAGATCTCATACAGTCCCAAAAAGAACACAAGTGCCAGTCCAGGCTGCTATACCCAGCCAAACTCTCAATTACCATAGATGGTGAAATCAAGCTATTCCATGACAAAACCAAATTTACAGAATATATTTCCACAAATCCAGACCTACAAAGGCTAATAGATGGAAAAAGCCAACACAAGGAGGGTAACTACAACCTAGAAAATGCAAGAAAGTAAATTCTATCAACAAACCCAAAAGAAGGTAGCCACACAAACATAAAAGTAACATTGAAAATAACAGGAAGCAACAATCACTATTACTTAAGAGCTCTTAACATCAATGGACTCAGTTCCCCAATAAAATGACATAGGCTAACAGACTGGATACATACACAGGACCCAGCATTTTGCTGCATACAGAAAACACATCTCAGTGTCAAAGACAAACACTACCTCAGAGTAAAGGGCTGGAAAACAATTTTCCAAGCAAGTGGTCCTAAGAAACAAGCTGGAATAGCCATTTTAATATTGGATAAAATTGACTTTAAACTAAAAGTCATCAAAAAAGATAAAGAAGGACACTTCATACTCATCAAAGGAAAAATCTTCCAAGAACTCTCAATTCTGAACATCTATGCTCCAACTGCAAGAACACCCACATTCATAAAAGAAACTTTAGTAAAGCTCAAAGCACACATTGTACTTCACAAGATAATAGTGGGAGACCTCAACACACTACTCTCATCAATGAACAGATCATGGAAACACAAAATAAACAGGGACACAGTGAAACTAACAGAAGTTACAGACCAAATGGTTTTAACAGATATCTACAGAACATTTCTTTCTAAATCAAAAGAATATACCTTCTTCTCAGCACCTCATGGTACATTCTCCAAAATTGACCATATAAACATTCACAAAACAAACCTCAACAGATATAAGACTGAAATAATCCCATGCCTCCTATCAGATCAATTCAGATAAAGATTTGTCTTCAATAGCAACAAAAACAACACAAAGCCCACATACACATGGAATCTGAACAACAATCTACTAAATGATCACTTGGTCAAGGACGAAATAAAGAAATAAATTAAAGACTTTCTAGAATTCAATAAAAATGAAGATACAAAATACCCAAATTTATGGGACACAATGAAAGCAGTGCTATAAGGAAATTTCATAGCTCTGAGTACCTCCAAAAAAATAAAAAATAAAAAAAAAAACTGGAGAGAGCATATACTAGCAGCTTAACAGTACACCTGAAAACTCTAGAACAAAAAGAAACTAATACACCCAAGAGGAGTAGACAGCAAGAAATAATCAAACTCAAGGCTGAAATCAACCAAGTAGTCACAAAAAGAACTGTATAAAGAATCAACAAAACCAGGAGGTGGTTCTTCGAGAAAATCAACAAGGTAGATAAACCTTTGGCCAGAATAACCAGAGGACACAGAGACAGTATCCAAATTAACAAAATCAGAATGAAAAGGTAGATATAATAACAGAATCTGAGGAAATTCAAAAAATCATCAGATCTTACTAAAAAAGCCAATACTCAACAAAATTGGAAAATCTGGATGAAAGGGAAAATTATCTAGACAGATACCAAATACCAAAATAAAGTCAAGATCAGATAAACTATCTAAATACTCCCATAAGCCCTAAAGAAATAGAAGCAGTCATTAAACGTCTCCCCCCTCCACCTCCACCCACATAAAAAGTCTAGGATCAGATGGATTTAGTGCAGAGTTCTATCATACCTTCAAAGAAGTAATAGCAATACTCTTCAAACTATTCCACAAAATAGAAACAGAAGGAACACTACCCAATTAGTTCTATGAACTCACAGTTACACTAATACCAAAACCTCACAAACAGTCAAAAAAGAAAGAGAACTTCATACCAATTTCCCCTATGAATATCGATGCAAAAATGCTCAATAAAATTCTTGCAAACTGAATCCAAGAACAATCAAAATGAAAATTCACCACAATCAAGTAGGCTTCATCCCAGGGATGCAGGGATGGTTCAAAACCTAGAAATCCATCAATGTAATTCACTACATAAACAAACTCAAAGAAATAAAACATGATAATTTCATTAAATGCTAAAAAAAGCATTTGACAAAATTCAACATCCCTTCATGATAAAAGTCTTTGAAAGATCAGGAATTCAAGGGCCATACATAAACATAGTAAAAGCAATATAGAGCAAACCAGTAGCCAACACCAAATTAAATGGAGAGAAACTTGAGTCAATCCCACTAAAATCAGGATTAGACAAGGATGCCATCTCTCTCCCTATCTATTAAATATAGAACTTAAAGTTCTAGTTAGAGCAATTAGACAACAAAAGGAGGTCAAAGGGATACAAATTGTTAAGGAAGAAATCAAAATATCATTATTTGCAGATGAAATGATTTTATAATTAAGTGTCCCCCAAAACTCCACCAGAGAACTCCTACAGCAGATAAACAACTTCAGCAAAGTGGCCATATATTAAATTAACTCAAACAAATCAGTATCTTTTCTATAATCAAAGGATAAACAGGCTGAGATAGAAATTAGGGAAACGACACCCTTCACAATAGTCACAAACAATATAAAGTAACTTGCTGTGACTCTAACCAAACAAGTGAAAGATCTGTATGACAAGAACTTCAAGTCTCTGAAGAAAGAAATAGAAGACCTCAGAATATGGAAAGATCCCCCATGCTCATGGATTGATAGGCTTGATATACTAAAAATAACAATCTTGCCAAAAGCAATCTGCAATGCAATCCCCATCAAAATTCCAACTCAATTCTTTATAGACTTAGAAAGAGCAATTCTCAAATTCATTTGGAATAACAAAAAACCCAATATAGCAAAAACTATTTTCAACAATAAAAGAACTTCTGGGGGAACCAGACCTCCTGACCTCAAGCTGTACTACAGAGTACTAGTGATAAAAACTGCATGGTATTGGTACAGTGACAGGCAGGTAGATCAATGGAATAGAATTGAAGACCCAGAAATGAACCCACATACCTATGGTCACTGGATTTGTGACACAGGAGCTAAAACCATCCCGTGGATAAAAAACAACATTTTCAACAAATGGTGCTAGTTCAACTGGTCGTCAACATGTAGAAGAATGCAAATTGATCCATTCCTATCTCCCTGTAAAAGTACAAGTCCAAGTGGATCAAGGACCTCAAAAATAAAACTGGATACACTGAATCAAATAGAACAGGAAGTGGGGAAAAGTCTCCAACACATTGGATAAGGGGAAAAGTTCCTGAACAGAAAACCACTGGCTTATGCTCTAAGATCAAGAATCGACAAATGGGACCTCATAAAATTGCTAAGCTTGTGTAAAGCAAAGGACACTGTCAATAGGAGAAAATGGCAACCAACAGAGTGGGAAAAGATCTTTACCAATCCTACATTTGATAGAGGGCAAATATCCAACGTATACAAAGAACTCAAGAAGCTAGACTCCAGAGAACCAAAAAATCCTATTAAATAATGGAGAACCAAGCAAAACAGAGAATACTCAATTGAGGAATTTCGAAGGGCTGAGAAGCACCTAAAGAAATGTTCAACATCCTTAGTCATCAGGGAAATGCAAATCAAAACAATCCTGAGATTCCACCTCACACCAGTCAGAACAGCTAAGATCAAAATCTCAGGTGACAGCAGATGCTGGCAAGGATGTGGAGAAAGAGGAACACTCCTCCATTGCTTGCAGGATTATAAGCTAGTACAACCACTCTGGTAATCAGTTTGGCAAACCCTCAAAAAATGAACATAATACTACCTGAGGACCCAGCTATATCACTCCTAGGCATATACCCAGAAGACACTCCAACATATAACAAGGACACATGCTCCACTATGTTCATAGCAGCCATATTTATAATAGCCAGAAGCTGGAAACAAACCAGATGTCCCTCAACAGAAGAATGGATACATAAAATATGGTACATTTACACAGTGGAATATGACTCAGCTATTAAAAACAATGATTTCATGAAATTCACAGGCAAAAATGGAACTTTAAAATATCATCCTGAGTGAGGTAAGTCAGTCACAAAAGAACAAACTAGGTATGTACTCACTGGTAAATCGATATTAGCCCAAAAGTTCAGAATACTCAAGATTCAATTCACAGTCCATATGAAGCCTAAGAAGGAAGACAAAAATGTGGGTGCTTCAGTGTCTCTTAGGAGGGTGAACAAAATACTCACAGGAGGAAGTATTGAGATGAAGTGTGGAACAGAGACTCCTGGAAAGGCTATCCAGAGAATGCCCCACCTGGGGATATATCCCATATATAGCCCCACACCTGGATGTTATTGTGGATGCTGGGAAGTACTTGTTGACAAAAATGTGACAAGCTGTCTCAAGAGGTTCAGGCAGAGCCTGACAAAGAGGCAGTAGCTCATAGCCAACTATTATTGGATTGAGCATGGGGTCCTGGATAGAAGAGTTGGAGAAGGGACTGAAGGAGTCTAGGGGGTTTGCAAACCCATGAATGGAGCAACAGTGTCAACTGGCCGGACCCCTCGGAGCTCCAGGAGACTGGACCACCAGCCAAAGAATACACATGGAGTGACCCAGTGTTCTGGCAACATATGTGGCATAAGAGGGCCTTGTTGGCCATCAGTGGGAGGAGAGGCCCTTGGGCCTGAGGGTGTTAGATGCCCTAGTGTAGGGGAATGCCAAGGAGGGAAGATAGGAGTGGGTAGGTAGGTAGAGTAGCACCCTCATAGTCGCATGGAGAGGGTGGATAGCATAGGAATTTTCTGAAGGAGATAACTGGAAAGGGGAAAACATTTGAAATGTAAATAAAGTAAATATCCTATAAAATAAATAATAATAATAAATAATAATAATAATAATGAAGTGAAAAAATGTACACATGTAGGGACCCATGCTCCATATGTAGCAGAGGATGGTCTTGTGGGGCATCTATGGGAGGAGAGGCCCTTGGTCCTGTGAAGGCTTGATGCCCCAGTGTAGGGAAATGCCAGGGAGGGGAAACAGGATTGGTTGTTTGGTTTGGGGAAATAGTAGAAGCAGGGGGATGGGGCGTGGGGGATCAAATAGGGAGTTTCCTTGGGAGGGGACTGGGCAAGGTGATAACATTTGAAATGTAAATAAAGAAAATAATCCAATTTAAAAAAAATAAAAAGAAAATAAAAAAGATTACCCCAGAAGGAGATGACTTTAAAGGAATGGCCACAAGAGATATGAAAAATAATCATCAGTCCTTTAAATTATTCCATCAAGATTATGAAGTGTCAATAGTAAATTGATTTTAAAGCCAGCATTGGTCTTATTCTAAAATTACTAAAACATTCACAATGAAATCTCTAAATAAATTTAAAAAAAAATCTATAAATAAATAAATAAATAAGTCTTTTAATGTTTGTTTGTATCTAGTCATGTTCACCACATGTATATAGTTCTTTCTGTTGTCAAAGAAGGTGTTGAACTACAGGATCTGGAGTTAAAGATTGTTGTGAACAACAGGTGGATGGAGGAAAGTGACCCTGGCTCCTCTGCAAGAAGAGGAATCACTCTTACATCATGACCTGAATCTTCTGTTCAGAGAATAAATTATTAAATAGATCTATGTTACTTTATTTTTGTCACTGACTGATAATTAAAGTCTACATTAAATATTTTATAAAACTCTATAAATTGTTAGTAAAATTAAATTAGAAAAGATTATTAATTTAATGAGTGATTAGTATATTGTATATTAAAGATGAAAAACATTATTGTGTAAGTTGTTTGAAGAGAATAAAATGCTCAATCACCAAATCTTGTGTCACAATATTATAAATCCTGTTGATATGAACTGTGGGAAAAATTATAAACTAGGATGAATAATAAAATAGAGGGCTGGGCTTGCAGCTTAGTGGTAAGTTGTTTGTTAATATATAGGATGCCTTCTGTTAGATCTTAGAATTATGGGGGAAAATTAGAAAAATAGAAAGTCAAAATAAAATAAAAATGGATATATTCTAAATAGACAATACAACCATTTTAACGAGTGTATACTTGGGTCTGAAGAGATGGCTCAGTGATTAACAGCACTGATTGCTTTTCCAGAGGTCCTGAGTTCAATATTCAGCAACCACATAGTGACTCACAACCATCTATAACATGATCCAATGCCCTCTTCTGGTGTGTCTGATGACACAGTGTACTCACACAAATAATATAAATAAACTATTAAAAAAATAGATACTTTACAACTCTTTGTTTATGTCCTGAAACCACAAGTGAATATCAGTGCTATAGTCCTGGCAGGAATTTGAGATATCAACGGGAAACCTGACCAGAATGTGAAATTTATTCTAACTCTAAAGAAGAATATTCAAAGACAAACAGAAAAACATACATTGTTTGTGTTATGTTTTTAAGGATATCTGTAATTATATTGCTCCTGAAATTTCATAGTAAGATTGTGCCATGGATTTAGAATGAGAAAAGTTATAAGTCCTGTTTAGAATGAATTAAGCAATAGCATCATTTAGTTATCTTAAATGGAAGGTGGTCCTGAGGTGAGTAGCTAAGATTAGGAGGGCTCACCTATTTCCCAAAGAGCACCATACTGCTCCATCATCTTTAGCTACCTCTGCTTATGATTACCTCCACTTGACTTTTGTACTTCAAGACTCCATGGTTCCATATAAAAAAGTAATTTTATTGATGAATATGAGATTTTCCTTATATCTTAATTTGTTTGTTACTAGAAATAGAAAAAATAACAATAAATTTAAGAGAAGGGGCATCAATTTGAAAGGGAACAAGGAAGTTTATATTGAATGATTTGGAAATCAGAAAGGTAAAGATCAAATGATATAAATGTATTATAATTTCAAAAATGAAATTAATAACAAAACAAGCACACATAAAGTACCTCCTCAAATTCCTCCTGAAAATTCATGCTTCCCTTGATCAGTAAATATTGATTGGCTAGTGGAATATAGCTCTAACAATTTCTAATCATTTTGATCAGCCTTAAATTTCATTTTTTATGCCCCCTGATATGAGGCTCCTGACACATATACAGCAGAGGACTTCCTGCTCTGGCCTCAGTGAGAGAAGATGCACCTAACTCACAAGAAACTTGAAACCCCAAGGAGTGGGGAGGTCTGGTGAGGTGGGTGTGGGGATGGGAACATCCTCTTGGAGATGGGGGAAGAGCTACGGAATGGGGAGCAGAGCGGGACTGGGATGAAGAAAAAAATTTAATTAAATTAACATTTATTAAATATATGTTTTAAAAACATATCTAGTTATTTCATATAAAGAAGAGTACATATATTCTTTATATGAAATAGAGTATATATGAAATAGAGTATAATTACATGCAAGGAGCTATGAATAATTTCTTTTTGCTTTCTTGGTTTGATTAATTGGCATCTTCTTAGGGGAATCTTCTGGCTTCAAAATAATACCATACTGAATGAGCCTAACTCATAAGTGATTAGCCAGGATCCTGTTGATGTAGCTTAACTTCCTAAATCATTATTTGTATTCAACCCTATTATAAGATCCAGGGCAATTTTCTATGTGCATTTTTCTTAGTTATTGCTTTCTTTGTACTTCCTGTTATTTACCTAATTGTTTTACATGAAAGAGAGTAAAGATCGGCATGATTGCACACTCAAGTGAATGAAGAAAAGTCTTCTTTATTTTTAAAGTCTCCCTTCCACTAGAATACTAAAAAAATATTCTCTATTGGTTTTATTTTATTATCATGCAAGCAAATGGAGTTTTGTCTGTAAAAATTAAGACACCCTCATCAGAATCAGCATGCTACTTAAAACCAGGTGATGGATAGTCCAAATAAGGATGTGTATATAACATTTTACAGCTTTGAAATAAAGGTGATGAGTTCAATCTATATTACCTTGTGTTCATTTGAGGATAGCAACATTAATATTATTTTTCTGTGTGTAAAGTTTTTCATATTTATCCCAAAGAAGACTATTTTAAATGAGTGATACTTAAATACTGTTGACAAAGACAGGCTTATCTACAATGTCATTCACATTATATAAACCATATTAGTTTCATTTTACACACACTCACAAACACACACACACACACACACACACACACACACACTATGAACATTGAATGAAAACTAAATTTTGTTCTTTTCAGGAGCCAGAGATATTCGTACAGATTAGCTTATAAAAATAAAGATACAACGTAGATGATGAAAAGAATTCTGTCACTTGTCTCTTACACAAATAGTTTAGGTTTAACTGCCCTTGTTTTTGTTGGACCTGAACAGAGAAATGAAGTGAGTTAATCTTTTTTTCTTAAATATAAGGAGTTGTAGAAATGTAAGGTAACAGCTGTTCAACTGTCAAGTCACAGCAAAATTCAAGACTTAGAACAGAAGACAATCTGTTTAAATGAGATTTTCTTTGAAGAAAGGCCATTGATTTTCCTCATTTGTACTTAAAAACTGTAATTTTTTCCTAGCAAGAACATGGCTTAAAAATTAAAAAAAAAATCAGATTTCTTATTGATAACCATAGTCACCGAGGTGAGTAATCTCAGAGTAGTTAAAAATTCAATTTCCCTAATGACTATGGATATAGAATAGTTTCATGAATTCTTATTTGTAGTTTGTGTTTCATCTTTGAAGGATCTTATGTTCATTTCATTTCTCAAAGGTTGATTGACTGTTTGGGTTTAGTTGTGTGTTCATGTTTAATTTTCACAGTTCTTGGTAAATTGTTCAGCTATCAGTGATCAAGAATTTCCACCATATTGTGGGCTGTTTACCTTCTTTACTACATTTCTTTTTTTCTATGCACAAGCTTTTTAACTTTTATATAGTCTTCTCTGATTATTGGGACTGTGCCCATGACATTTAAATTCTGTTCAGGAAGGTTATACAAACATTTTGAAGAGCACTCTCTATGTATTCTTCTGGAAGTTTCAGCATTTTAGACTAAAATTTAGGTATGAAAATTCTTGGACATGGCTGCTGTGCAAGAAGACTGATATAGACTATCTTACTTCACTTTAATAAGTGTAGATTTCCAGTTTTGAGAGCTCTATTTTTTGAAGGGGTTATTTTTTTCTGCTATGTATTTTCTTCCACCACTATCAAAAATTAGCTTATTCCAGCTTTGTCAATCTATGTTTAGCTCTCCAATTCTGTTCTCTTTGTCCATCTATTTTTATGATATTACCAGTCTTCCTTGCTTTCACACTGTAGTACAATTTAGGTAAGTTTAGATCTCCCCTTCTGTATTCTTTCTCCTTAGCAATGGTTTGTGTGTTTATGAGTATTTGGGATCCCATATGAATACTTGAACTTTACTTTTTCTTAGTTCTGTGAACTATGCTATAGGAATTCTGATGGGTATTGCTTTGAATCTATAGGATAACTTTGGAAGTATAACTATTTTTGTGACAATAGTTCTAACCCAGAGAATGTTGTAACTCTAATTACTACTATAGGATTCTAAATGAGCCCAGCCATCATGGACATCACTATGGAAGATTCGAAGAAATTACAAATCGAAGTGCTATATGACTTGACCAAATCATTGTCGGCATATACACAAAAGACTTTATACACAACTAAAAGCACATTTTTACATTTGTACTTATGCATAATGTGTTCATAATAGTAGAAAAGTAGGACTAGACTAACTTTACATCAATACCTAAAAAATGATGTTTATATCCATTAAAATAATATTACTGAGCTTTATAAAAGTAATAAAATCATGACATTTGAAGAAAAGTGGATGAATTTATAATCATAAATGAAGTGACCAAAAGTCAGAAGTACATGCACGCACACACACACACACACACACACACACACACACACACACGCACACACACAAATGCAAGTGAAGGTATTATTTAAAAGTTTAGAAAGGAGTTCAGAAGAGGACAATATTGTGATAAAGAAGAATAACAGATGGTCATAAATGGATACGTGAAATATAAAAGATGAAAAAAATCAAAAACCTTGGAACCTACAAGCCTTAACATGGCAAATGGGGTTTTACAAAAAATGAAATGAAAGAGAATCCACGAAAACACACTTTGGAAATGGGATGATGGTATCTAGTATATGATACACTGATTGAAAAATACATTTTAAACAGTAGGATATCATTATTCATCGTGAGCTATAATGACCAGAACATGTCCTCTGTGGGATCAGCAGGAAGTTCAGGAAATACAGCACCATCCTATGACAAATTCCTGTGACAGTTTTTGTTCTATAACACAACTTGATAGGTGGTGTTACTAAAAAACCCATGGTGAGTCAGTTAAAAGGATGGACTCTGTGAACAAAAGCCTTCACTTCATGTTTGCTATTTATAAATAAATTCACACGTGCTTCAGTATGCTCATAGCAGCCTTATGCATAATATCCAGAATCAGGAAACAACCCAAATGTCCCTCAACCAAAAAATGAATACAGAAGATGTGGTTCATTTACACAATGGAATACTATTCAGCTACCAAAAACAAAGACAACATGAATTTTGCAGGCAAATGGATGGAACTAGAAAATGTAAATCTGACTGAAGTAAGCAGATGCCAAAGGACGTATCTATAAGTGGATATTAGCCATAAACTACAAGATACACAAGATACACTCTACAGATCCAATGAAGTTAAACAAGAAGGAAGGCCCAAAGGAGGATGCTTGAATCTCACTTAGAAAAGGGAATAAAAGTGTCATAAGAGCCAGATGAAGGGAGGAAACTGAGTGGGAGATGGGATGGGAAAAAGAATGGGGGTGTCAGAATCAGGTGTGGGGAGAGACAGAAGAGAGGTCCAGAGGGCTAAGAGAATGAATGTATATCTGCAGCTACTCTGGAGGGGGGCTGCAGGGATATCTAGACAGTCCTGGAGATCAGGGATGGAGGAAGCCTAATGAGTCAATGCCTGTGAAATTAGCAGAGTTGCCTACCAGTGGGCAAATGGACCCTTAAGAGGCTAACTCCTGTTCAGTAGTGGTGCAGGACCATCCAGTAGAGGAATAAGGACACCAACCCACCTACAGAACTTTTAACCCAAAATGTGTTCTAAATGAAATGCAGTGACAAATATGAAGGAAGAGATACTAAAGAAATGGCCAACCAATAATCAGCTCCACTTGAGACCCATGAGCCAGCACCAATCCCTGGTATTATTTATGATACTCTGTTTTGCTTGCAGACAGGAGGCTAGCATAGCTGTCCTCTCAGAGGCTTTACTTAGCCTTTGACTGAAACAGATGCATTTAACAATAGTCAAACATTGGACAGGGGTTGGGGACAATTATGGAAGAGTTAGGGGAAGAATTGGAGGCCCTGGAGGAGACAAGACTTCCACAGGAAGACAGACAGAGTCAACTAACATGGAACTCTGGGATAGACATCTCAGTGACTGAGTCACCTGTCAAAAAGCATACAAGGGTTGAACTCAGGCACCTGGAACATTTGAAGCAAACATGCAGCACAGTCTTCATGTAGGTCCAACAACTGGAGAAGAGGTTCTCCCTAAAACTGTAGCCTGACTGCAATCCATTCCCCAACATGGCTGCCTTGTCTGGCCTCAGTAGGAGAGGATGTACCTATTCCTGTAGAGGTTTTATAGGGACAGGGAGATACTAGGGGAGGGCACTTTTTCAGAAGATAATGGAGTAGGGAATTGGGGCAAGGGACTTTGTGAAGGGGGACCTGGAAGTTGGGCATAATTTGAGATGTAAACAAATGACAAAATACTCGATGAGAATATTAATCACTTAATGATGTTTTACATTAACGATGAAAGCTAGAGAAAACAAATAAACAAACAATATCCAGAAACAGTTCAGGGGAAGGGATAATCAAACAAAAGGCTGAAATTAATGAAATAGAAATTAAAATAAAAGAACCAATGGAAAAGAAAAACAAAACAATCAACCAACCAACCAAATAAACATAAAAACAAATGGCCCGTTCATATACATATCCTCCATTACAAGAGACTTGACCAGATTCACAGTCACAGATTCTAGAAAATTTATATTGCACTGTTTCCACCTCATCCCCTAAATGTTCCCAATTCCAGCTGTCTCTACTAGCACTTTCTTTCTCCATGGTCCCAGATGCTGATCCCTTTCAAGCCCACCACTATTCACCCTAGTCCAGAGTATCTATTCTATTTCCCTTTCCCAGTGAAATCCATGCCCCCCCATAGCTACCTTCTCTAGATCTGTAGATTGTAGCTTGAGTATTATTTTCTTAATAGCTAATATCCACTTATAAGAATAGGTATATCAAATTTGTCTTTCTGGGTTTGGGTTACCTCAGGATGATATTTTTCTAGCAGCATCCAGTTGTCTTCAAATTTCATGATATAATTTTTTAGAGACTGACTATTACTTCACTGTAATACTCTGATGTATGAGAACTGGAAAAATCCTAGATGTCTCTCAATCAAGAATGGATAAAGAGTTGTATACTTGCATCTAAGGTAAATCAGTACTTGGGTATTATCAAAGCATTTCTTGTCCTCTTGCAGTTCAAGAAAGTGATCTTCATGTATTCTTTAAATTCTTTTACTTATTTAAAAAAGTTTGTGATTGCTATTTTAGTAGGGTTTATCTACACATTTGTCACTAATGAAAACTTGAAGAGGGCTAACAGTTGTGATGAGAGACCTGCTATTTAGGCCATGCATGTTGTTTATGTTTTTATGATGTGACCTGAATATATAGATATTTTCCTTTTATTGTATGCTTCTAATTATAATCCAGTCTTCCTTAGTTGGGACAATGCAAAAGATACGTGGCCTAGGCTAGGCCAGGTAAAAGTGATGGATAAGCAGTGTAACTAATTAGGACAAACCTTGGTCTGGATCTAAGCTTCGTAGTGCAGAATATTTGTGGGCAGAGCACAAGATTGGAAAAGACAATATTTCACCAGTCAAGGAGAAGCAGGTTCTCATGTGCTGAAATGGCTACATGTAGGGGAGGAATTAAGTGGGTGGTATGAGGTGGTAACGAATAAGGGATAAGATGGGCACTAGACAAAGGTGTCTTAGGAAAAAGAGGGATATTTATGTCATGGATCTGAAACTCAACTTTTGGGTTTACAGATGATAGCTGGTTGTAGAAAAGGAAGAGAAGGGTACGAAGGTACTTATTTGAGCTGTTCCATCTTAGTTTATAAAACCCAAAGCACATCAGTTTGACTAGGCTAACTGGCTAAGGCTAAAAATTTCCTGTCACCCCAGGTGTGCTCCAATATACCCAGAGTTTAATGTGAATACTAAATATCAAATTCAGGTTTTTATACTTGTATTCCAAGTATTTTATCAACTGAGCCTCCTCTTAACCCTTAGACTATTTTATTTTTATTTGTAAACAGTTTCTTGCATTGATTCTTATAGATACAAATTGAAAGTACAAAATAAAATGTCATACATCATTGGATAAGTCTAAAAATATTCTTCATACCCAAGAACTGAATTTTTCTCCTGTACACTGATCAATCATAAGTGCCAATTTACAAAATGGTACCTTACTTGCATGTATGATAAATTTTAACTTTTATATGACAGTTTGATGTTAATGAAGATCTGTTGTTTGAGATACAGATGGAAATATTGAGTTAAAGCAATAGAAATTTTTAAAAGATACTATATGTAGCTGTGTCTCCTTTTAGTGATTCTGCCTCTTCCTTCAAAGTAAGAAATATTAAAAAAATCAAATCTCTACAAATCTTTTCTTCACTTCTTACTCCTACTGTGCATATTTGCATATGACACTGAAAAATGTTTAACTTACCAATAAACAGTATACAGAAATATATGCAAACCTGTGTTTACATTTATTTACATATCATATATATATACATATATATATGTATATATATATATACACTCCCATTTATGTCACAATAACACTAGAGATACTACTTATGTAGGTCCCTTGTCCCTTAAAGGGACAGCTGTTCCTTCATTCATCATTGTTCCTAAAGGTTATTCCCAAACTCCTGAATCTCAAACTCATTCTTGGTTACAATGTAGCATCTACTGTATTGCTTTATTTTGTATATGCCAAATAGGGAGATACTATAAGAATTCAAAATCAGGAAATGTAGTGTTATGTGTGATTTAGGATCTAAGATAGCATCTATTTTTTACTGATGTTATTAAAGCATAAGGTCTACTTCTATTTCCTGTTTTCTGAGCATGTGTGTGCTAGGATGTTGAGAACTCTCTAATCATGTTGAATTACATGTTGTCAAATCTTTTGATGCTGTTTCATAATTGCAAAGGGACACAATCATCATGTTTTCTTCACTATACCTCTTTTTATCTTTTATTTATTTATTTATTTATTTATTTATTTATTTATTTATTTATTTATTTATTATTGTATCCTCCAGATGTTATTCTCCTCCTGGTTCACTTTCTGACTGTTCCATATCCCATACCTCCTACCTGTCCCCTGTATCCACGAGGATGTTCCCACCCCTCCACTTCCCACCCCACCAGACCTCTAAACACCCTGGGGCCTCCAGTCTCTTGATGGTTAGGTTCATCTTCTGTGACTGAACCCAGACCCAGCAGTCCTCTGCTGCATATATGTTGGAGGCCTCGTATCAGGAGGTGTTTGCTGCCTGGTTGGTGGTCTAGTGTTTGAGAGATCTCGGGGGTCCATGTTAATTGAGACTGCTGGATCTCCTACAGGGATGTCCTCCTCTTCAGCTTCTTCCAGCTTTTACCTAATTCAACCAAAAGGGTCACCAGCTTCATTGGTTGGGTATAGTATCTGCAGCTGACACTTTCAGCTGATTGTTCATTCTTTCAGAGGGCAGTCATGATACGCTCTTTTATGTGAGCACACCACAGCCTCAGTAATAGTGTTAGACATTGGAGTCTTCTCTTGAGCTGGATCCCAATTTGGGACTATCACTGGACCTTCTTTTCCTCAAGCTCTTCTCCATTTTTGTCCCTACAGTTCTTTAAGACAGGAACAATTCTGGGCCAGAGTTTTGACTGTGGGATGGTAACCCCATCCCTCACCTGATGCCCTATCTTTCTGTTGTAGGTAGCCTCTACAAGTTCCCTCTCCACACTGTAGGGCATTTCATCTAAGGTCCTTACCTTTGAATCTTGAGAGTCTCTCAACTCCCAGGTCTCTGGTACATTCTGGAGGGTCCTCCCAACCTCCTATCTCACAAGGTTGCCTATTTCCATTCATTCTGTTGGCCCTCAGGTCTTCAGTCCTTTTCCCCCACCCAATACCAGATCATGTTTCCCTATTCCCCCCTGCCCCGGGCCCCTGTCCACTTTCCCTCCTAGGTCTCTTCTCCCCTTGTGATTGCTATATTCTCTCTCTTTCAATTAAGACTGATGTTTCCTCACTTGGGCCCTTCAGCTTATTGAACTTTTTGAGTTCGGTGGACCATATCTTCTGTATTCTGTGCTTTTATTTGGCTAATATCCACTTATTACTAAATACATACCATGCATGTCTTTTGGGGTCTGAGTTACCTCACTCAGGATGATATTTTCTAGTTCTATCCATTAGCCTGCAAAACTCTGGATATCCTTTTTCTTAATAGCTGAGTATTATTCCATTGTATAAATGAATCAAATTTTCTGTATCCATTCATCTGTCATAGGACATCTGGGTTTTTTTCCAGCTTCTGAAGATCACCATGGGCTAAGACTGGTCTTCAATAACAGCAAAAACATCAGAAAGCCCACATACACGTGGAAACTGAACAACTTGCTACTTAATGATAACTTGGTCAAGGAAGAATAAAAGAAATTAAAGAATTTCTGAAATTTAATGAAAATTTTGACACATCATTCCAAAACTTATGGGACACAATGAAAGCAGTGCTAAGAGGAAAATTCATAGCACTAAAAGCCCTGGTAAAGAAACTGGACAGATTTTACACTAGCTATTTAACACACCTGAATGCTCTACAACAAAATGAAGCAAAGGCACCCAAGAGGAATAGACAGCAGGAAATAGTCAAACTCAGGGCTGAAATCAACCAAATATAAACAAAGAAAACAATACAAAAAATCAACAAAACCAAAAGGTGATTCTTTGAGAGAATCATCAAGATTGATAATTCCCTAGCCAAACTAACTAACGGGCACAGAAGCAGTATCCAAAATATTAAAATCAGAAATGAAAAAGGAGACATTACAATAAAAATGGAGGAAATTCAAAAAATTCATCAGATCTTACTACAAAAGTCTATTCTCAACAAAACTGGAAAATCTAGATGTAATCGATAATTTTCTAGACTGATACCACATACCAAAGTTAAATCAAAAGCAGGTAAACTATATAAACATGCCCATATCCCATAAGGAAATAGAAGACGTCATTAAAAATCTCCCAACCTGAAAAAGCCCAGAGCCAGAAGGATTTAGTGCAGAATTCTACTTGACCTTCAAAGAAGACCTAATACCAATATTCCTCAAACTATTCTAAAAAACTAGAAACAGAATGAACAATACCGAATTCATTTTAGGAAGCCACCATTACTCTGATACCTAAACCACACAAGGATCCAACCAAAAAAGAAAACTTCAGACCAATCTCACTTATGAATATCGATGTAAAAATATTCAACAAAGTTCTTGCAAACAGAATCCAAGAACACATCAAAACCATGTTTCACCATGGTCAAGTAAGTTTCATCCCAGGGATGCAAGGATAGTTTAATATATGAACATCCATTAATGTAATCCACTATATAAACAAACACAAAGGAAAAAAATCACATGATCATGTCCTTAGATATAGGAAAAGCATTCGACAAAATACAGCACCCATTCATGTTAAAAGTATTGGGGAGATCAGGAATTCAAGGCCCATACATAAACATAATAAAAGCAATTTATTGCAAACCCATAGCCAATAACAAATTAAATGGAGAGATACTGGAAGCAATCCCACTAAAATCAGGGATAAGACAAGGATGGTCATTCTACTCATATCTATTCAATACAGTACTTGAAATGCTAGCTAGAAGAATAAGACTACAAAAGGAGATCAAGGGGATACAAATTAGCAAAGAAGAAATAAAGGTATAACTATTTGCAGATGATATGACAGTATACATAAGTGACCCCAAAAATTCTATCAGAGAACTTCTCCAGCTGATAAACAACTCCAGCAAAGTGGCCAGATTTAAAATTAACTCAAATAAATGAGTAGCTTTTCTTTATACAAATGATAAAAACAGGCTGAGAAAGAAATTAGGGAAACAACTCCCTTCACAGTAGTCACAAATAGTATAAAATATCTTGGGGTAACTCTAACTAAATAAGTTAAAGATCTGTATGACAATAGCTTCAAGTCTCTCAAAAAAGAAATCGAAGATCTTAGAAAATGGGGAGATCTCCCATGCTCATGGATTGGGAAAAATTAACATAGTAAAAATGAACATCCTACCAAAGGCAATCTACGTATTCAGTACAATCTTCATCAAAATCCCAATACAATTCTTCAAAGACATGGAAAGAGCAATTCTCAAATTCATCTGAAAAGGCAAAAAAAAAAAAAAAAAACAGAATGGTGAAAACAATTCTTAACAATTAAAGAACAGCTGAGGAAAATCACCGTTCTTGACCATATGCTCTACTCTAGAGCAATAGGAGTAAAAACTGAATGGTATTGGTACAGAGACAGACATGTTGATCAATGGAATAGAATTGAAAACCTAGAAATAAAACCACACACTTATGGACACTTGATCTTTGATAAAGATGGCAAAAATATACAATGGAAAAAATAAAGCATCTTCCATAAATAGTGCTCATTGAACTGGCTGTCTGTATGTAAAAAATGAAAAATAGACCCATATTTGTCACCTTCCATAAGGTTCAAGTCCAAGGGGATCAAAGACCTCAACATAAAACCAGATACACTGACTCTAATAGAAGAGAAAGTGGGAAAGAGCCTTGAATTCATTGACACGGGTGGAAATTTCCTAAAGAAAACTCCAATTGCTCATGCTCTAAGATTAAGAATTGATAAATGGGACCTGATGAAACTGGAAAGCTTCTGTAAAGCAAAGGATACAGTCAATAAGACAAACCACCAACCTACAGATTGGGAAAAAAAATCTTCACTAACCCCACATGTGATAGAGTGCTGATATCCAAAATATATAAAAAACTCAAGAAGCTAACCACCAAAAATCCAAACAACCCAATCAAAAAATGGGATATAGAACTGAACAGAATTAACAATAGAGGTTTCTCAAATGGTTGAGAAATGCCTAAAGAAATGTTCAAAGTCCTTAGTGATCAGAGAAATGCAAATCAAAACAACCCTGCGATTCCACCTTACACCAATCAGAATGGCTAAGATCAAACCCTCAGGTGACAGCACATGTTGGTGAGGATGGGGAGAAAGAGAAACACTCTTCCATTGCTGGAGGGATTGTAAACTGGTACTAAAACTGTGGAAATAAATCTGGGGGTTCCCCAGACAATTGGAAATAGATCAACCTGCAAAACCAACAATACTATTCTTTGGAATATACTTAAAAGATGCCCTACCATGCCACAGGGCATGTGTTTCACTACACCTCTTATCATTGGAAATCAGAATTTCCATTGCTCTCATATGTTAGTTTCTGTAAATCCAAGAAGACAGACTCTAAGAATTGGAATTCTAGCTGCGTACCATTTAACAAAAAGTACATAACATGCACATACACACAATATATATATATATATATATATATATATAAATGATAGTGTGTTTTTGTGTGTGTGTTTGTATGTGTGTGTTTTTGTATTGTTAGAGTATGAATAGAAAGATCAAGAGGAATGAACCTTTATTTCATGTAGTTTATACTGCTATACAACTTGTAAGAGTTAAACAACTAAACACATAAATGAGGATGAGATGGAAAAATATAAGAGTATAATGAAAGCATAGAGGAAGTGATATTTACTTTTCTCTAAGCAGCATTAAATTTTGTTTCAGAGAGGAAACATGTAACTCAGTTTTTAACGGTCAGAATAAATACACCCAAGAGTCATAAGAAGAAAAAATATTCCAAATGCAGAATCACATGAGCTAGAGGTATAAGGCATGAATATTTATACAAGTTCCCAAGTGCTTAGAGTAGAGATTAAAATCTCAAATATTTCTGGCCTTGGTACAATATTCCACTCATACTAGCTAGATTATAATACATAAAAAGAGATCCTTTATAAAAATTTCAGTTCAAATGCAGTTAATTTCTGCCATTTTATAATGATGGACTGGCAATAGCAAACATTCATTTATCTAAAAAAAAATTCTTCAATGTGAAATATTCTATTTTAAAAATATAGGTACCACAAACATTTTTCTTTAAACAATTTGAGTCTCTAAAGGCTGGCACTGTGGAGGTAAATAAAGCATTACTTTGAGATCATGTTTCTTTGGAATACTGGTACGCAAAGTGAACAGAATATGTGATGCTAGGGCTGACAACAAATCTCAGAGATAGAATGCTCACCAAGGATGAATTGGAAAGAGACATTCACCATAAAATAGCTTGGTAGTTCATATATATTTGTCTAGTCCAACTGCAGTATTCAAAGAGTAAGAGCCAGAGGTGGTGGAAGGCACCAAAGATACAATGCCCTCAAAGTCAACCTGATCTATGCATATATGAAATCATAGAGAATGATATGATAAGCATCATGATTAGAGTCCAAACAGTTTTGTACCAGATGTTATCCTTGTCTTGAAAGGAGAAGTAGAAAGATACGTCCATCCCTAAACCTAAAACTATATCTAACTGATAACTGTTTGAATGACCTTGAACTTCTGATTCTTCTGTCCTCATATCACAAGTCCTTGGATTGAATTATTTGGGAGGCATGGACAGGAAATCTTCTTCAACGATAGACAGGAAAATAGTTCCAATCCCTCTAGTGATCTCTGCACCATGAAACAGTAATGTCTTGAATAGTAATGTCAGATGTTCTGATGATTAATGGGGAAAAAAAAGGGATGTTGGTAAGTGCTACTTGCCATTTCAAGGAGATATTTTAATCCTTTTATATTCTGTTGATGGTAAAGTCTCCAATAGGGACTTAGGCAATATTATGCATTTCATTATCTGATTCAATTAATTTAGCTCTTGCAAATCATTTTATCAATTTTAGTGTTTTCAGAAGGTTCACTGAAAGTTGTATATTTCATTGCAAGAACATAATCAAGAACCAGCATTTATAAATAGAATGTATTGTTTTACTTCATTAGATAAAGAGAGGGAAGACTGAAAAGGAAGAGAAAAGAAAGAAAATGAGGAAAGAGAGGTGGGAAGAAGTGTCATGGAAGAGATGGAAAAGATCTGAAGGAAATTGAATGGAAAGGAGGAGACGAGAGGAGAGAAGATGAAAGGAAAGGAGGGGAGAGGGGAATAGTTGCAGAAGAGAAGAATACGTCAGGAAAGAGAAGGGGATAAAGGTATACCAGTAGTGTCAATATCTTAGTTTTGAGTAAATGATATTCTGAGGTTGAGTATCATGATTTTTATGAAGAACTGTTGTTTTTCTTGTTAAAGCCTTTAGCTAATTATTTGACACTTCTCCATGTCATTGAATAATATAGTAGAATAATTCTCCCTCCAATTCATTGACTTACCATTCCACTACCCCTCAACTTCATAACATATTTATATATTAAAATATATCTACTAACTTAAATCTACTAACTTAAATGTTAGTAACTTTTTAAATTACTGTTTAGTCCACATGTAGACTGGTATTTTGCAAATTACTGTAACACCATGCCTCACAAAAATTGATTCAACTATTTGACCATCTTAGAATTGACCATATCTAATGATGTTGATTGGTTTACTCTTGGTTATTGCTATATTTACTGTCCATTGTCTTCTGTTTAAATTCTTTATTATTGTTTTGTGGAGAAAGAGATTTTCTAGGATTAAGCTGCCTCTTGGCTTCTTATTCATTTTCTTTCATGCACTCTTAAATATCTTTATTACAAATGGTCATGGCCCAGAGTCCTTCCTCTTTACCTGCTGCTAATGCTTCAGAGTATGTTCATTCCTAAATAAATATGGTTTTTTTTTTGTTGTTGCTGTTGTTGTACTCTACTTTAAATCCCATGGAGGCATTGCATACTGTTATGATGGCTAATCTTTATGGTTAACTTGACAGGATTTAGATTCATGACTAAAACACAACTCTGATTTCCATAAAGGTGTTTCCACAAAGGCTTAATTGAAGAGAAAAGGTTTGTATTGAATGGGACTGTCCATATCTTATGGGCTGAGTAAAAGGGAGAACTGGGATTCCTAGCTCTTGGTTTCTGACTCTGAAATATGGTGATCATACGCCCCAAACTCCTTGAACAGTCATATCTGCACTCTAGTGGACAATATCATGTAATTATAAATACATGCTTCTCTTCATTAGTTGCCCTATTTAAGTATTTCATTACAGTGACAGAAAGAGTAAGTAATCCAATTTCTTTTCACTTTTGGACTTATCATTGATTGTCCTTGCCCATGGCAGTCATTCTCTGCATTATACCTGTCATTTGTCTTAGATGGCTCCACTTATTCTGGTGGTTAGAACTGAATAATTGTGCCTATCATGGCATCTTACATTCAGGATCTTCCTACCATTCTCTCAGGGCAACCTTTAAAATTACTGACTTTTATTCTTCTCGTCCTACCTTGTAAGCTAGAATGTTAACTGTGATTCCCTCAGCAGTTGAATATATTTGTTTTATAACAGAAAGTAGGTAGAGTTTTTGGTGTTTTCACCCTACTTTCCTGACTATACCTTCCTGCTTGTCCATTACCAGAATAACTTTATATACAGCCTACCCTGCTCAGTCCCCATTCTTTCTTCTTTCTGTCTAGTTGAAGCTTGGGAGAAAGATATAGAGTGTAGCAAGATTCTATTTTGCTGAGATGTTCCTCAAACCTGCATACTTTAGACCATGTTTAATTTCAGAAAGCAATATGTTCAGTGACTATTGGATTGAAGTATTAATTGCAGCTATATTGGTACTTTTAATTTTGGAAATTTAATGTGTAATATTTTTAGAATATCATGCATGTATAACATATCTATACCATTCCCACCCCTCATTTTTCTCCCTTCAATCATTGACTTTTCTTTCTATTCATTCTTCACTTGATAACTTATTTTTCCTTGATTATCATTGTTATATATATATATATTTGGTCCTATACACATGTGTTTTGGGCTGACAACACAGGATTAGATAGCATATGAGGGGATTGTTTTTCTTGGGGAAATTTGGTAATCCCTTGTCACACTCTCATTGGTTTCCTGTAGCTCCTGATCTAGTAACAGAGCCCTTTAACATGCCCCCATCCAATTTTCATGTTATTTATCTTCTAATTATTCATTTTCTACTTAGAAAACCATGTTGCTAGGATTTCATGGGTGCAGATTCCTTGAATTGTCTAGAAAACTCTACCTTGTATCAGGACATCCTGGGCATATGGCTCTTATAATCTTTCCAACCCTTCCTAATCTGGTGTTCTTGAATGTTGGGTATAAGGGTTGTGTTGCAAATGAAGTGGATAGGGTTAGACACTACACACTCACTTATTGTCTGCATTCTTTCTCCTCAATTATGCCTTTTTATTTTCCTCTTATAAAAAACAAACAAAGTACTGTTTCAAACTGCATTGGAATTTTCATTCCTATTAAAAGGAAAAAAACAAACATTTTTTAGCAGCATCTTTATCTGACAACAACAACAAAAAGCACCTGTATTTTCTACAATCACATTCAATAATATGCTTTCAGCAATTTCATCGAGTTTGTTGCCTAATTATTCTTTTTCTATGAATTAAGACAAATGGGAACAATGAAGCAAATGAGACAATAATGTCTTTCCTAAAGTGGGGAGATAGCTCAGTGAGTGAAGGACTGTTTAACAAGTATGAGGATCTGAGTTTAAGTTCTAGAAACCATGTAAAGCTGGCCGTGTGCCAGTGCTTTTATAGTCATATGGGAGGTAGAGAAGGCTTGTTAACTAGCTATCAGGACATTAGTATACACAGTGAATAACAACAAATCTACTTTGGCTCAAACAAGATAGAAAGTAGAGGTTTATACCTGAGATAGTCTTGTGGCATTTACATGTGGAGCATGAACACGTACTACTCTAACACACATACAGACAGAGAGAGAGAGAGAGAGAGAGAGAGAAACAGAGAGAGAGAAAGAGAGAGAGAGAGAGACATAAACACACATACTTGCACACACACTGACATGTGCACACACACACACATACACACATGAAAGAGAATTTATTGATGATTCAGTATAATGATCATTTCATTTTGCATACATGAAGTTTTATTCTTCCGAAGCCATATCACATAATACCTAGAGGTTACATATGAAATTTTATTTACAATAAGCATCTGTTACTTATTCATATTTATAGTTGAATTCGGCGATCAAATCAATTGTAGTTTTCTTACATTTTAAAATCTATTACCTTGGTAACTCATCACCCCCATGTGGCTTCATAATACTTTTCTGGTTTTCCTATATTTTCTCCAGGTTTATGATCCAGAAACACTTTCTCTCCAAATCTCTTTAGCTAAGGATAGAGTTGATTATATTTACTGCATAAGTCTAAACTGCAATGAAAGTTTGAATTGTTTATTACATTTTTAATGCCGTTACTATTAGGAGTATCAAGCACTGATTAAATGCCACTGTGCAATATGCTAAGATATTTAATACCAATACCCTTTCCTAGAAAGTTTTCATACTTTAAAACATGGTAGACCCTTTCTATTGAAATAGAACCTGTATTCATCAATTTGCCCAGCCAACTGTAAAATCCAAACAAGGGAAAGTTAGTAACTTGTTACTCAAAAGTGCCTTGTGCATTTGGATTCCTGACAGCATTCCTTTTTTAAATAATTAGGTGATTTTCCAGGAAGACAAATCCATTGCCAGAGAGCATTAAGTGTTACACCATCTGTTCTCCTTTTGAGATAAGGCCTGGGATAAAATATGAATATATCTAAGAGAGGAATTTTCATGATCAATTAAGAATATTAGGTATCTTATTTTATACATAAGAAAGAAATTATTTTTCTACCAATTTATACTTTTTCAGAAGAATGACTTTAGGCCTTTGTAGAGTATAGGATAAGTCACCTGACCTAGGCAGAAGGGATATCCACAAGACAGATGTCTAACTACCATTCTAGAATCCGTATTTTATTTATAGATAGGGAGAAACAAGAATGATCAAAGTTATAATATTTCCTGTGTGAACTGACTAGTCCAGATTATACAGAATATTAATTTAAGGACATTTTATTCTGCAATATATGTCAATGTGTAGATATTTAATTTAAAATGAATGCTATTACTAATTTGCATATGAATTTATTAAAAATTTCTTTAGATATTTCATTAGTTTACTAGTTTATAATATATACTGAAAGTAAAATAATAATATGCCATAAATTAAATGTTATTAGATGATAAAAGTCACAAACCAGCTGTTTCCATAATCCTCCTTTGAGGGATTATGACTGAGAGTCCATTTCTACTCCCTAAGTTCTCAATATTTGTGGACATCTTTTGTTTTGCACTTCTTATAGAATTCTCTCTAGTCACTCCCTCCCACTTTATTACACATAAAATTATGACCATTTTCCCATTCAATAAGAATACAAGTATTTGTCCATGAAAGGCCCACCTTAATTCAATAAAATATTGACGTTCTCTAACAACCCAAATTATAGCCATGATCTAAGTTATTCAGTGTTAGTGTGACTGATATCAATGGTAAATCATGTATACAATTAAACTCAGAACAACTATGTAAGAAATACATAAACTTCTCCTTTAAAAACAGATCACTAACATTTGAAAATCATGGAAAGTAAGCTAAGTGATAAGAAATTTTTAACTAAATGAAAATTATGAGCAAAACAAGAAATCAAAGCCAGTTTTGTAGTCATAAGATAAACAGGGTTAATGCTAGGAGTGGTCTTCCTTGTGTGATAAAACAAAAGGGATGTGCTTTCCTTTAATGAATATAGAGGGTGAGATTTAAGTTATGAAATAAAAGAGAAAGTGGTACACACAGAAAACAATGGAACAAAAACCTGCCATTCCAAAGAAAAGAGACTCAGATTTACCTAGGTAAGAAGAGATTTAAATGTATATGTTTAGTGATTATGAGATTCCTGAGTGTGTGAATGAGTACATCTCTGTTTGGTTGGGTTTTCTTTGTACCTTCTGTGGGCTCTTTTCCTTCTCTTTGTTTAGTATTGTTTCCTTCTGAAGTGTTGGTATTGTTTTTCCATATTATGTGCTATTACAATATATTTTTATTATTATTTATAGAAGGCTGCAATTTTTTACTGAGAGACAGAAAGGGAATGAATTAAGATGGAGTAAGATGGGAAAAAGCTGTGAGAAGTACAGGGTGGGAGAAATCATAAAAGTCCATTCTCCACAGGAGGAAAAAAATTCAGACATAGCCATAAATATAAATAAAACATCCTCAATTACTTAGCAATCATATCTAATACAAATGGACACATTTCCATTTTAACTCTTCCTATATACGGTTTGTTTAGGGGATCTGGTCTGATAATACAATAGAGATGACACTTTTTTAATTTATAATCATTGCTTCATTTCAAAAATAATTCTTTTTTAATGTATTATTTTTTGTATTTTTATTGGATATTTTATTTACATTTCAAGTGTTATCCACTTTCCCAGTCACCCCCACCTGGAAAACCCCTATCCCATCCCAACTCCCCCTGCTTCTATGAGGGTGTTCCTACATCTACTTACCCACTCCTTCCTCCCCCCCCCTTGAATTCCCCTACACTGGGACACCTATTGAGCCTTCATAGGACCAAGAACCTCTCCTCTCATTGATGCCTGACAAGGCCATCTTCTGCTACATATGTGGCGCTCCATGTATACTCTTTGGTTGGTGGCTTAGTCCTTGGGATCTCTGGGTTGTCTGGTTGGTTGATATTGTTGTTCTTCCTATGGGGTTGCAAACCCCTTCAGCTCCTTAACTCCTCCATTGGGGACCACTGCTCAGTCCAATGGTTGGCTGCGAGCATCCTCCTCTGTATTTGTAAGGCTCTTGCAGATCCTCTTAGAAGACAGCTACATCAGACTTCTTTCAGCAAGCACTTCTTGACATCCACAACAGGGTTTAGGATTGGTGACTGTATGCAGGATAGATCCCCAGGTGGGGAAGTCTCTGGATGGCCTTTCCTTCAGTCTCTGCTCTACACTTTGTCTCCATATTTGCTCCCATGAGTATTTTGTTCCCCTTTCTAAGAAGGACCAAAGCACCCACACTTTGGTCTTCCTTCTTCTTGAGCTTCATGTGGTCTGTGAACTGTATCTTGGGTATTCCAAGCTTTTGGGCTAATATCCACAAAACCAGGAGCTTCTTTGAGAAAATCAATAACATAGATAAACTCATAGCAAGACTAATCAGAGGGCACATAGACAGTATCCAAATTAATAAAAATCAGAAATGAAAAGGGAGACATTACAATAGAAACTGAGGAAATCCAAAAAATCATCAGATCCTACTTTTAAAGCTTATATTTAACAAAATTAGAAAATGTGGAAGAAATGGACAATTTTCTAGACAGACACCAGGTTGCAAAGTTAAATCAGGGTCAGATAAACTATCTAAACAGTCCCATAACCCCTAAACAAATAGAAGCAGTCATTAAAAGTTTCCCAACCAACAAAGCCCAGGACCAGATGGGTTTAATGGAGAATTCTATGAGACGTTCAAGGAAGACCAATACTCTTCAAACTATGCCACAAAATATAAACAGAAGGAACCCTACCTTATTCATTCTATGATGCCACATTTACACTTATACCTAAACCACACAAAGACCAAACAAAGAAAGAGAACTTCAGACCAATTTCCCTTATGAATATTGACGCAAAAATATTCAATAAAATTCTTGAAAACTGAATACAAGAGCACATCAAAATGATCATTCACCATGATCAAGTAGGCTTTATCCCAGTGTTGCAGTGATTGTTCAATATATGGAAATCCAACAACATAATCCACTACATAAACAAAATCAAAGAAAAAATTCACAGGATCATTTCATTAGATGCTGAAAAAGCATTTGACAAAATTCAGCATCCCTTCATGTTAAAAGTCTTGGAAAGATAAGGAATTCAAGGCCCACACCTAAGCATAGTGAAAGCAATATACAACAAACCAATAGCTAACATCAAACTAAATGGAGAGAAACTTGAAGCAATCTCAATAAAATCAGGGATTAGATAAACCTGCCTACTCTCTCAATATCTATTCAATATAGTACTTGAAGTTCTAGATAGAGCATTCAGACAACATAAGTAAGTCAAAGGAGTACAAATTAGAAAGGAAGAAGTCAAAATATCACTATTTGAAGATGATATGATAGTATACTTAAGTGATCCCAAAATTTCCTGCAGAGAACTCCTAAAGCTGATTAAACTACTTAGGTAAAGTGGCTAAATATAAAAAGTAATTCTTTAAAAGTCAGGAAGCCTTCCCACTTAATACCTTCAAAAGGTTTTTAACTCATTTATTTTCTTACTGATTGTAGATTATACAACAAAGGTGATTGAAAATGAATTTTGAATATTAAACACAAAGTATCACTTCCAGCTATATAAACTGTTCATTTGGTTTCAGCTTAAAGAAAAAATGGGAACAGAATATACTTGTTTTATTTTGTGGTCTAGACTAATGGATGGCATAGTGGTTAAGGGTATTTTCTGGTTTGGAGAGGTCAAGGGTTCAGTTCCCAGTACTTCTATGAGATCTCATAACTGTCTCTAACTCCATTACCAGGAGATTTGTAATCTTCTTCTGTCCCATGTGTGCATTGTATACATGTGGTACACTTACATAAACAGAGGAAACACTGGTACATGTAAAAGAAAGTAATTAAACATGAGTTTAACTTTACAGGACAGATATTGAAATATTGTAGTATCTTTTCCTATACTGATCCCTTCCCTTATCTCTTTTGATTTTAATTATGAAATCATGATTATTTTGATCCTAATAAATTAAAGGTAAGATTTTATAAAATTATGTGTGCACATATTGATATAGATATATCTATTTTTAACATGGTAGATGTATCATGTATCTGTAGCTCTCAGATACTCAAATGGTAAAATCTGAAACAATTATTTTCATACCTCTTTAAAAGAGTGAGCCCTCGCTTTGTGTATACCAATCTGGTAACAAGATTGCTGGGAGCAGTAAGTTCACTGAAGTCACGGGAATATTATGATTCCTTCCCAGCTGTGAGCAAATAGGAGAGATGCTTAATAACATAATAAAAGTCCCTAAAATTCTGAATCAATCAAGTTCTCGAAGTTTCCAATATCTGCCCTCTTTCCCCCCCCCAGAAAAAACCCACACACTATTGTAAATAGCACAAAGGCATGCATGTCAGGGACCTTCTGGTTGTTCATTTTCATGTATGTCTGAAGCTGACCTAATGTTTTATTTGTAAATAAAGAAACTCATAAACTTTGGAAGAATAAAATTGCTCTATTTTCCTACAAGAAGACTCACAATTTTGCTGTTAATTCAGGTGAGGCTTTCTACATGATTACACTGTAAGAAAATGCACCATCAATGTTGATACAGAGCTTAGTAGGGCCAGTCTTGATTTTTAGTGATGACCATGAATTATTGTGACTTTTAGAATAATTCATTTATGACAGAAAAAATGGTGCTAAGAACATGTCTGCAAGCCTGGAAGCCTTAATTCATTCTGCCATAATTATAGGCATGGGAGTTGATATGCCACAAGGTCAAGTGAGCTTTTGGCTTTTAAGATTGAAAAGTTGTGTGTTAGATGAAGCAGTTCTCCAGGGGGAGAGCTTCATCATATCCCTAAAACTTAACAACATTTCTCTCATGGGTAAAAATTTCGTTTTCTCTGCTTTCATTCTAATGGTCCAAAAGCATAATCCCATTGTATGACTCTAAATAATTCAAAATTTTTGCTCCTAATAGAGGATGCTATTCACCGTTATTTCTGGAACTCACATTTTCCAATCATACCTTTCGTTTAAATTTGCTATGTTTAGTAACTTTTAATTTTATTCTGAAGACCTCAGTCTATGATTCATATGGCATTTTCTACCAAAAGCTTTTATATTAAGTATGGTCAGATTTATTCAATGGAGATAATAATGTATTTTTATACAGAATGAGGATAATGTGAAGCAATTTGTGTATTTTTTGTTAACAGTCTTGGGACATTATAGGTTGCATCTGCCAACAGCCAGCTGCCTTGTGATTTCCACTAGGACAAATAAAACCAATAAAAATGATGAGTATGATAATTTTAAGAAACAAACAGCAATACATTAAAAAAAACCCTAACAGTTGCAGAAACAAAACTGACTCTCTGTTCTATAATTAAATAACGTTTGTCATTTTGTTATTTTTGTTTTCTTTTGTTTTCCTTGCCTGATTCTTAGTCAGTAATATCTTCTGAAACATCTTGTTTGAAAAATTTCTAAGATCTCCTTGCCTTTTGTGTGTGTGTGTTTTTCTCTATCCCTATTTATGGTAATAAGCAGAGTCTATTGATAATATTCTTTACTCTTGTTGTACCTTGTAACACTGTTCATGAGAGGACACTGAACACTACACAAATCTATACCTAAAAAAATTATGGTACTGTGATGGAAACAGAGTTAGAAAAATATTATATTTAGAAAATATAACTTGGCTACTATCCAAAATTGAGATTGATGGGGAGTAGTTGAAATAAGATATGAAGAATTTGTTTCAAAACCACCAGACATCGTAATGCCAATTTGCTAATGACTAAATTCACTAAGAGTATGGTTAAGATATTTGAGTCAATGCTGACATGTGTCAGAGATTAGCATGATTATAAAATGTTTACATTTTCTCCTTTCCTGTTTTGAGCCTGAGTTGCCCTCATAACGTCTTGTGATCAATAGAAATTAAAGAAAGAGATATCTCAAGGATTTGCAACCTTTGGTCTTGTGTTAGAACACCCAAATTACCATGCAAAGAATTCTGACCAAGACTTTGAAGGGTAAGGGAAAATGCTACACAATTCAACAGCCAGTCAGACACATTAACAGAAAAGAGACAGTGTGGCTAACTAGTGCACCCCAGGCTGACAGATGATAATAGACATGACTGACCTCCACATGGAACAAATAGAGTTACTCAGCTAAGGTAGGACTGCTTAGCTAAACAAAAATCCTGAATAAAATATTTTATACTATGTTAGGGAATAGTTCGTTTTACAGGCAAGATAACCCATTTGGACATATACAAACCTGTGGGTAATTTGACCGAGTGGTAGGCATATGTTTAAAGTGTTTTTGGAGATAGCTTATGGATGGACATTTCCTGGAAGTTTGGACTAGAGCTACTGTAATGTCAGATGTACCGTAAGCAAAGTCAAGAGATGAGATCACAACCCAGCCCTATGTGCAGCTTTCACAAGGTTATAGAAACCATGTTAAACTGGACCCTTTGATTTCAGAAGCTTATTCAAACTTCTAAAAATAGTTGAACAGACCCATTAAAATAGATACCAAAAAAACAGATATGGGTATGCACATTTTGACACTTACATTTTTTATTTGCAGCTGAATATTATATGTCTAAATATTTCTATTTCTATTTCCACTTATCTCCAATCTCTATTTCTTAGCTTTGACTCCCAAACTGCTTCGTCCTCCCTTCTACTATTTACTTTTCCTTTTCACACCACTCAGTTTGAATATAATACAGTATGATGTTTTAATTTTAGATGTTTCATTCTTGACTTTTTAGCACTAGTGAAAGGGATTTAGCATTGGAACATATATCAGCACGCTGGTCACATACTTGACTTTTTCCCTTCTCCCAACATATGACTTTGGATTTAACAAATATTCATCATTAAATCATCATTATGATATAAATAATCTTCAAAGTAAAAGCCATATGTGTACTTCCTGTCATCATTTTTAAGATGTTTCTTTTAAGTTAATAGTTGTTTCCATTATTCATATTTTTAGCCTTCAGTTTCCCTTCTACTAATTTATATCAGAATTCTTCTTTGGAGATGCAAATCTTGTCACAAACTGATGAAACACAACTAGAGATGAATACTTTATTTATTTATTTCCCTGGTAGATAAACAGTTTGTGGTTTTAATTGTCCATCTAGAATATTCTGTTACTGGTAAACAGTTTTCTAAATCATAAGTTCTTTATTTCTTGATTTGATGCCTTTCCTGTTAGCTTACCATATTTTCGAAGGGCAAATGAAAGCAGAATGACCCTATTTTGGTGCCAGGAAGTTGCCCACCTGCAGTCTCATGGTAACAGGAATAGCATGGCCTGCAGGCATTGCTTTAGGCTTGAGACTTTGTATGAACTTTGTTTGAACTCTTGCCTACACTATATTCTTGTTTGGTTTGTTAAGACAATTTTATAAAATAGACATTAAATTTTTGGTCATTAAAAAAGCATCATTTCAAGGTATTGAAACTTTTGGTATTGATATTTTCTAAGCTATTAATATATACTTTTTCTGAGGACAAAAAATTAGAATAATGTATATAATCTGATGTATGTATTGTTTGCTTTAATTTTTTAGTCTTTGTGACGTATCTTTATTATTTGAACAGACATTTCTTCAGATCTAGAAAAATCTACTTGTATTCCTCACAATTTTACTAGTTCATTCATGTTAGAGTTATTTTTAATCATATCGTGGGATGTTCTTCAACTAATCTTTTTCTCTATCATTTTGATTTACATTTAGGCTCTCATTTTATGTTTGTGTGTGTGTTTGTGTGTGTGTGTGTGTGTTGACTCCTCTGTGCCAACTTTTGTAGGCAGAAATAAGAAAGTACCTTGCTTAATTTAATTTCTTTATTTTCCTTTTACCTTGTGACTCCTGGAGACCTAACCCCAGTTTTCATGCTGGGCAACAAGTCTGTTTACCTCTGGTCCATATTACCCCTGCCACACATTCCTTTTTTATTAACTTTTAAAAATTTTTTCTTGCTGGGCAGTGGTGGTGCATGCCTTTAAACCTGCCACTTGGGAGGCAGAGGCAGGTGGATTTCTGAGTTTGAGGCCAGCCTGGTCTACAGAATGAGCTCCAGGACAGTCAGGGCTACACAGAGAAACTCTGTCTCAAAAAACAAAACAAAACAAAACAAAAAAACAAAAAAAACAACAACAACAAACAAACAAACAAAAAAAAACCCAAAACATTATTTCTCTTATTTTTAATGTAATGTAAGTAGATCAATTCCCCATCCCTTTTCTCTCTCCAAGCCCTCCAATGCACCCTTCTGTGTTCTCTCAATTTCATATGCTCTTTTTTGTCTAATTGGTGAAATGTGAATATAAGTGTATATACTTATACGTACTTACATAAGTACAATATATTTTCCCAAATATAACCTGATCAATATGTATAATAATATTTGGATATATATTTTCAGGGCTGACCACTAAGTATTGGATAACCAATTTTTTTCTCTGGGGAAGAATACTTTTACTATTAATCTATTCCATACTTGCCTATTCTTTGTGTTGCTTTATGGCCATGTTTTTTATTTCCTACATACTTTTAATGCCTACTCTTTTCTTTTTAAAGAAGGATAATTACCCCACTAAAGCCATCTGGCCCTGGGTTTTTGTTTTTTGTTTTTGTTTTATGTTTTTGTTTTTGTTTTGTTTGGGAGGTTTTCAAAAGTGTTCTTCTCTGTGTAGATGGACCTGTTGAGATAGTTTACCTGCTCTTGATTTAAATTTGGTACATGGTATCTGTCTAGAAAGTCACCCTTTGCATCTAGATTTTCCAATTTTGTTCAGTATATGCTTTTATAGTAGGATCTGATAATTTTTTTTAATTTTCCCATTTCTGTTGTTATATTGCCCTTTTCTTTTCTGATTTTGTTAATGTGGATACTGTCTCTGTGCCCTTTAGTCAGTTTGGCTAGGGGTTTATTTATCTTGTTGATTTTCTCAAAGAACAAGCTTTTGGTTTGTTGATTCTTTGTATCTTCCTCTTTGTTTCTATTTGGTTGATTTCATCACTGAGTTTGACTATTTCCTGCCTTCTACTCTTATTGGGTCTGTTTGCTTCTTTTCCATCCAGGGATTTCAGGAGTGCTGTTATGTTGCTAGTGCAGGATCTCTCCAATTCTTTCCAAGGGCACTCAGTGCTATGAATTTTACTCTTAGCACTGCTCTAATTGTGTCCCATAAATTTGTTTATGCTGTGTCATCACATTCATTGAATTCTAGGAAGTCTTTAATTTCTTTCTGTATTTTCCCTGACCATGTTATCCAGTAGAGAGTTGTTCAGTTTCCATGAATATGTGGGTTTTCTGTTGTTTTTGTAGTTATTGAAGTCTAATTTTTGATTTATTTATCTATTTATTTAATTATTATTGGTTATTTATTTACATTCCTTGCCTCCTTGAGGGTGCTGATTCCCCACCCGCCCACCCACTCCTGCCTCAGTGGTGTAGCATTCCCCTGTCCTTAGCCAGAGGTGATCTGATAGGATGCATAGGATTATTTCAATCTTCTTGTATCTGTTGAGGTTTATTTTGTGACCGATTATACAAATGATAAACAGGCTTGGAAAGAAAATAGGGAAACAACACCTTTTTCAGTAGTCACAAATAATATGAAATATCTTGGTGTAACCAAACAAGTGAAAGATCTGTATGACATGAACTTCAAGTCTCTCAAGAAAGAAATGAAAGAAAACTTCAGACAAAGATCTCCCATGCTCATGGATTCAAAGAATTAATGGCCATCCTACCAAAAATAATCTACAAATTCAGCTCAATATCCATAAAAATTCCAACACAATTTTTCTCAGACATGGAAAGAGCAATTCTCAATTTCATATGGAAAAATGAAAAATGAAAAACTCAGGAAAGAGAAAACAATTCCTAACAATAAAAGAACTTCTAGGGAAATCAATGTCCCTGACCTCAAGCTGTACTACAAAGCACAGTGAAAACAACAACAACAACAACAACAAATAACAACAACAACAACAACAAAATAAAACCCTGCATGATATTGGTACAGAGACAGACAGGTCGATCAATGGAGTAGAATTGAAGACTCAGAAATAAACCTTCACACTTATGAACACTAGATCTTTAACAAGTGTAAGGGCCCACATTGGGATGCCTCATCCCCACTTGGGAGTGAGAAGAGAGCAATCATGGGGAGCAGAGGGAGTGAGGGATCTGGGTGAGAGAGGGGAGGGGCAGGGGAAAAGGGGAACATTATTAAGTATGTTAGGGGGACCCTCTAGAAATTACCAGAGACCTGGGAGGTGAAAGACTCTCAGAACTCAAAGGTAGGGACTTTACAAGAAATGCCCAATTGTCAGGAGATGGAATTGGTAAAGTCTACCTGTAGTAGAAAGACTGGGCATCAAGTAGAGGGATGGGGTTTCCACTTCCCATTCAAAAACCCTGACACAGAATTGTTCTTGTCAAAAAGAACTGAAAGGACAAAAGTTCAGAAGAGACTGAGAGAAAGGTGGTGCAGTGAGAGGCCTAACTTGGGATCCATCTCAACAGGAGGCTGTAAGGCCTGACTCTATTATTGGTGTTATAGTGTGCTTACAGACAGGAACCTAGCATGTCTGTCCTCTGAGAGGCTCAACAAGCAGTTGACCAAGACAGATGCTGATACTTATACCCATGCATTGGACTGAAGTTGGGGAATCCTGTGGTTGAATTAGGGAAAGGCTGGAAGTACCTGAGGAGGAGGGAGACCCTAGAGGAAGACCAGACATCTCAACTAACTCAGACCCCTGAGATCTCTGAGTCATCAACCAGGCCGCATACACTAGCTGGTCTGAGGGCCCCAAAACATATACAGCTGAGGATTGTTGATCTAGCCTCAGTGGGAGATGTGCCTAACCTTTGAGAGATTGGAGGCCACAGGGAGTGGGGAGGCCTGGTGTGGGATGGGGACATTGTCTTGAAGACAGGAGAGAAGTAATGGGATGAGGAACTGGGGGGAGGGCAGAACCAGGAAGTAGAGCAATGACTGGAAAAAAATAAAACTAATAATAAAAAAAAGAGGGCTAAGATTGTTTTCAAACATTTGAAAGTCAGGTTTTTTTCCCATTTTTTAAAAGATAGTTTAAATCTGTACTCTTTCTTATTTGGACTTAGACTAACGGAAGAACTTCTGGTATATGAATGAAATGTGATACAGATAGTTTGGTTTTTTTCCAAAGTAGTTAGTATAATTTTTTTGCCTGTAAATAATACTGTTCCTTTCATTTTTGTAGTTAAATATATTGGTTTTGTTACTTAAATATCCATAAGGGTATTACCCTCCTTTCAAAGGTAAATTATTCTATGTTCTTTTCCAGTCTTATTGTCTGAGAATATGGTTTTTTTTCAATAATGGAAAGAATTTAAGAGCCACATATGAAATGGAAATAGTAATTACTATTTTTGCCAAGTTATTTATTATTAACATTTTATTTACATATTCACATAATTATATAATATATGACATATAGTATCTTAATTCTTTTCCACAATTTTCATAAAATGTTCTAGGGTATTTCATTGTTATTTCATAGAAGAAATGGAATCCTCAATTTTGTAGCTTCCCTGAAATAACAAAGCTAGTAATCCTAAACCTCATGGTATAAAAGGCAGGTTTTCTCCTCTGGGTTGTACTTCTCTTAAGCACCATGGTGTCTTGAATCATAAAAGTAAATTCTCACTATTTTATAGTTTTATATTTTTTAGGTTTTCTCAGCTTGCTTTACTTTAACTTTACCTCGAATTGTCAAAGTTCAATACTATAAATCAAAGCCTTCTAATAGGTTCGAATTCAAGCATTTCCTAGCACTAGCATTGTTCATCTTATAAACGATCCCCTAGACTCTAAATGTTGTATCAAAAACCTGGACTAGGAACATAGAAATTGATCCATTATCTCCAGAGATTTGAGTTCTGGGAGACAGAGACATCTATAGTCACATCACCTAGGTCTCTATAAATAATAGAGTGGTGGGCCTATCATGTTATGGGGGGAAAGCAGCAGATTGCTTACTGATTTCTGAGAAGAGGAGTTATTCAATCTGTAAAATAAAGTAAGAGCTTTTAAATTCTTTGTACTCCAGCCAGAGTTCTCCCATTGTCTCCATTATTTATGAATTACTGTATTCCTAACACTCCCTTTTCGACTCTTCTAAATCACTACTCCCCTTATCGTTTAATTAGTTTATTCTACACATGAATATATTTATGCCATTCAAATTTCCTTCTGTTTTTTTTTCAAGAAAATCATACTATAAACTGATATAGTTATCTTCAAAAATAGTTACTTACTGTTTGAATCCTCTATTTTACAGGAATATAAGGAAAAGGACCAATAAATGCCTATATAAAATCAGATGAGGTTAATGGACCCTGAGATATTTGGTGGATATATGTTTAAGGGAAAACAAATAGTTATTATTTAAATACCATTCAAATAATCTGGTATTACTAATGCCTAAGCAGATTAACTTCAAATTAGCCAATCCAAAGCTGACATTAAGTAATCTAGTTTGGTGATTCGGTGATCAGTCAATTAAAAAGAGAGGAAAGCCTATGAGAAAACTGTGTGTGGTCATTAAACATTGTTCACTGTAATTGTTTGGCAGTTTCTACAAAGTGAAAATCCTGTGTGAATGATTTGAGTTGCATGTATATACATTGATAAACATGCATGAAATATCGAAATAAGCAATCCTGGCATTCTTGAAAGAACATTATCTGCAAATGAGAAGGTAGAAAACAGGATACAACCACTGGGGAACATGACTGCAACAGCCCATTTATCTACATTCAAAGATAACATTTCTACACTTCTGTAAAATAATCTGTAATTAAGACATTCTTGTATCAGTCACCATCATCCAGACATCACCTTATACCTCTGAAAAGTAATCAAAACCTAGGGTTTTCTTTGTATGAGAAAAGCAAATCAAAATCTGAACACTTATAAGGCACACTGAACTTTGAAATTCTGGGAGCTACTCTCTTTGGACCTGTACATGAGTCTTTCCTAGATTACAATCATAGCTGGCAGGAAAGAAAATGAGAAACAATTTGTCTGTTGAGACCCTTGTCCAGAACATTGATAGCGCCAAGATTTGAAAGGGAGCTGACATTGCATTACTTTGTGGCAAATGTGAATTATCATCTTTCTTGTCAAGTTGTTCTCATCTTTTGATAACACAGAGGATGATATGTTCTTGGAGTATTTATTATGGCACTTAACCTACTCTGAAAGCAAACTCTAATTCCCTTAGGAAAGCTTCCATTACCAAGTTATCCAATATTCATTTTGCCCTAAGTGCAACCTCTAAAGATAAAGTCCAATTTAAATAATCAATTCTTCTTAATCATCCCACCCAACAATGACTGGAAATGACTCCAAAGAAGAGAAGAGGAGTCTGATCAACTTGGAATACTGCTTTATATCTCAAATCTGGAAGTGATTTTCTTCATGGTGAACAAACATGAGTGGGCATATAATTCATTGAAATTGTTTCCAGAGAAAATACAATGTAAAATAAAGTACATAAAATTATTCAGATTCATGAGTTTATCTTAAATCCTGTAATCATTTTTGAATCAGATTTATATGACATGAACACATATTCTGAGTACATGTTTTTGTTGTTGGAAATGAGTCACAAAATACAAATTGCATTTCAGTTAGATAATAGATTTTGGAAAATTAACTGATTATGTTGACATTGCAAAAAATCCAAAAGTGTAAATTCATTCAAAGATAAACATATTAGGGCTAGGACAATTTCATGAAGTGATGATATATGGGTTACTTTAGTTTGTAAATTTTTCATTGATCAAGGCACTGGACAGTAACTGCTCACAGTGGCATTGTGAAGTTCTAGGCACTACCACTGAAACAAAAGGAAATAAAAGAACAATTCATGATTTTAATGATTCAGTTTTTCATGACACCTGCTCTTGATTATTTCACTTTGTCCTTACATATAACTACAGACTGGGCAATGGGAGAACTGATCTCAGGAAAATTTATCAACCTTTCAGAAAAGTCTTGTATTCACATTTGCAAATGTCACATCTAAACAGCTTCACAAATCTGGATTAATGCCCCCTTATATTAAGCTTTAAGATATCACTGACATCTATTCCTGAGATGCATATTCAATTTACAACCAGCTTCTAGTCCTTTGGGTTTTCACTTTAATACTTCAGAGAAATCCTTGACTATCACTCCCCAAAGATGCATTCATGTAATAGTCACCAATTCAACTTTTAAATTGTTCAGTAGAAGATAAAGAATATTAAGGGCCCTTGTAAAAGCCATTGAAGATTTTAATTAACTCTTTATCCTAAAAGAGCTGTAATATTTTTTAAAACTTAAAAAAATGACAGTAAGCTGAGAGATCAAATTGGAGTTACTATTCATGGTCACTAAACATGTTCTCTTACGCACATTTTACCATGGTCATCTTAATCTGGGAAATGCATGACTTTTTATTTACTTTAGTTCTCTTTTTCACACTCTAAATAATGAAAGGAAAGGATTGCCTTTATTTTAACCTGGTCAACCATATAACTCTCCTTTGCCCTTGTTGATTTCAAGGGAGTAAAAGTGGGATCGGCTAGGTTAAATTTCTTAGTTGTAAATTTCCTTCTTTGGTGATTGTGTATGAAGCTTTGCATGTATAAATACAGGTACAAAAATGATTGTGAGGGTATAATATTTGAGGTCTCTAGACAGGAAAAAATAACAGTAGGAGAATACATGTATATCACAAGTGTATATGTATATACATGTATTTGTATACACACAAATATTATAAAGAGATAGCCCATGCTGTTCTAAAGGATGACAAAAGTCTTCCAACTTTCAATTAGTTTGGTGATGATTAGAAGAAGACAAAAGTACGGTATTAGGATCAGTCTAAAGTCTCAAGAAGCAGCAGGGCTGATAAACGAAGTTAACCTCAGTCTCAAAGAGACTGATGCTTTTCTAGATCAATGACAGGTGATGAGTTATTCCATCCCAACCTTCGTGAGAGATGACAAGGCTATTTCTTATCAGAAAAAGCAATCTACTTGTCTCAATCTGTGTGGATCAGAAGCATCCTTACATATTTACTGACCCAAGGTAATATCTCTTCAAATTTCTAACAATCTATGGTTTGGTCAAGATAAAATTTAAAACTAGTCACCATGTAGAGGGGAACTATGATCCAATTTAAGGTAAATTGAAATATTTTTGTTAAATTATGACTCCGAATATCATATCTCTATAATGACTCATGTTCACTGCGATGAGATTTCACTCTGAAAAATTCTTGAACATTTACACTTACAAAATAAAATGCTTAATTTTACAGAAAGTAAAATGGACAAAGACTCTGAGTTTATAATTAGTTATTGAGGAACACATTTCTAATTGATATAGTAGACAGAATATGACAACATAAGATTGCTAGAGACTAATTTCAAAAGTAAATAGTGGAATAAAAATTCATTTTTTAATGAAACAAGGAATATTACTATGAGAGGTCTAACTCTTACTATAAAATAGAAAATGGAACTGAATATCTGGATGTGATTGAGCTTGTTATAACGAGTCATTTATCAGCACTTTGAAACGAATTTGATTCTGAAGCCCAAGGTATTACCTGAATGAGAGAATGTGGATTGTTATTCCTCTTATGAGATTTCCATTGAGCTATTTTGAGAGTCTGAAATATTTCAATCGAATCCTACAAACTTTTCAGATCACATGATTTGTTCTGGCCATAAAGGTATGGTTTTTCAGAGAATTTGTTGCTCATTGAATACAACTGGACAGTAAAATAATAAAGGTCTATTGTAGTCTGGAACAGAACTTCCAGCCATCCTTTTGTATAAGCTAATGTACATAACTTATTTTTAACAAAATTAGCATATCAACTGAGATGTCATATTATGCCTTTGTATTTAACCTGTCCATAATAAATAGTAGAAAAAAAATATGTAAAACCTTTAAGGATTTTATTCTCATATTAAGTGAATTTTAAAACATTTTTGGTTTTTTACATTTTTAATAAAATAGAATTGTATTGGTCTATATTTCTCTATAAGTTAATATTTGGTATCTGGTGATTTTGCCGCATAAATATGATCTTTTATTATTAATTAAAACACTATATATTTCCAGACAGACTGTATGTTATAGAAAACTATATATAATATGTATGTCACATGTAGAAATATAAAGAAATATATTTTCTCTCTATATTGTATATAGAATATAAAGAAAGATAAAGGCCAATCAAGATATGTGTTATGTCTAAAAGCAGAGAGAAAATTTTTCTACTAAATTTTGTTTGTTTGTTGGTTAAAATTTATTAATCTCATCATTAGATCTCTCAGCACTTGGAGCTTTTGTATTATTTATCACATGTTAAACAAAGAATCAAGGGTCAGGAGAGATGGCTGAGCAGTTAAGATCATGTCTTGCTTTTCTGGAGGGCATTGGTTTAAAATTCCATCACTGACATGGTATCACAAACCATCTGTAACTCTAATTCCAGAGAATCTAATAACATCTTCTGGCCTTCATGAGCAGCAACAATACAAGTGCTGAACACACTTATATAGAGACAAAACAAAATTAGACATATTTTAAAATAATCAGAGCTTGGGAAAGCCATAAAAGAAGCATATATTTTATTTTTATACAGAAAACAAGTGACATTGTTAGGCTTCACGTACTAGTTCAATTTTTCTTCATTTGTTCTAATATCATATAGTTCCTAAATGTAACACTGATCTCATAGCATAAAATCTACATCATTTCATCTATTCCTTCTTTAAAATGCCCTTTGTATGCATTCATTTGTTCATATTCTTCTTCTATTTTTGATCCAAGCTGAAAGGATTGTTTATTCTTGCATCATCATAAGTGCTTGTCAACAATTCCTTTCAGTTCTAGCTTACCACATGTATTGCCTTTTAACTTAGTTATCTCCAACTTATATATCCCGTGTTTCTCTAGATTTGTGATGGTGTATAATAGAACACTGTAATCATTTACTTGCAACTAACTGATTTGAGGTTGTAGACTACACACGGGCAAACCAGAAGGACTTATTTTCACAATTTAATGTTTTATTTGTTTACGGACTTTTAATCCCCAAAACTAGAATAACGCTTGCCTGCATAAATACCCTATAAAAGGATAAAGTATATGACAGAAGCTCTGACAATACCCACATAATTTTATATTTTAAAATTCTCCAATCTAAAGAGATGTGATAGGAAGAAACCAACATCACAAACTTGGGGTTAAAAACAATCTAGAGAGTTTAAAGTGAATGATGAATACACCAATAGCATAACCCCCCCCCCCCAGCTTGGAAAGACTCTCTTTCCTCTGCTCTAGGGTGTACATTCCTTCTCCAGCAAAAACAATCAACTTTGACTCAACTGATGATTTATGCTCTAGACTCCAATAAAAATACTTTTGTCTTTTAGATGTTTGAGACTTCTGTAAACTACAAATAAGAAATTAAACGCCAAACTAGACAATGGTACATCCAGTTGAAAATCTCCTACCATGTCTAATAGTGGACATATTAAGAGGAAGCTATAAAATCACTACAATGCTCTTAACTGAGAAATATGACAATGCCCAGTGTATTTGGTCTAAATTCTACTCCATAGGAACTCTGGATTAATAAGTGCTTATCTCTATAAAGCACTTACATAGCCTGCTTCCTTTATTTTTAAGTTGTTTTAAAAATGTGCTTGTAAATTTTTTATAAGCCTCTGACCTTTAATTAAATGTTATTATGATTTGCTGATTAAAAACTCACTGTAAAATGAATAAGAACACACGTCCATATTTTGGTTCTGCTTGCATACTTTTTCCCAGTTGCAGATAAAACAGTCATATATCCTACTTCAAGAATTTCTTCATGTTAACATAATTTAAGCTGACCCACTAGAAAAAATACACAGAAAAACAGTCTGTGTAATTAGTTGTATGATGTATAGTTTGGCTATTAGGCTATAAGAAAGTTTAATTCATAACTTGTGATTATGTCATTTCCTTGCTCTATTATTTGCTTAAACCCTTTAGGAACCCCATATTTCTTTACTAAGAGAAAATTGCCATTGATTTAAAGCTAAATTAGTTTGAAATATATTTAACAACATTCTTATCTAGAAACTACTCAAAGAAATGATATTTGGCAAAGTGATATCTTCCATTTTACAAAGTTTGATAAAGTGAAATGTATGCATAATATTATAGACATATATTCAGGTTTTCAATGGGCTACCACTTTAGCTTCTGAAAAGGCTGATTCTGTAATTACACATTTGTTAGAAGTCATGCCCATTATGGGAATACACATGCAACGGTCCAGTATATGTCTCTAATAAGGTGAAACATTATTTTTTACATATCATAATATAAAACATGTTACAGGCATATCGCATAATCCTTTAGGACAAGTGATTGTGGAGAGATCTAACTGAACTCTAAAAGAGATGCTTAACAAGCAAAAGGGGGCAACAAAACCCCTCAGAGATAGACTACATAGTGACTTATTCACCTTAACTTTTAAAAATGCAAATGAACAAAATTGCAGGCTGCTGAAAGACATTGGGTTATGGGAAAAAAAAAACTGCTGAACTAAACCTGCCTGTTTATTTTAAGGATGTTCTGATATCAGAATGGAAAACAGGAAATGTGTTACAGTGGGGAAGGGATTATGACTATATTTCCACAGGAAAAGAACAGCTATGGGTTCCTTGATAAAATTTAGAAAATCCCAAGTTGATAAAATTTAGAAGACCTTGTTTATGGACAACAAGAAGGAGACTAACAAGATTTACAAGACAGATTATGTATATGTGGTGATACATATGTCTCTGTACACAGAGACAGCTCTGGATTCAGCTGAGACTTAAATGTCTATATACAGCCAATAACACTTATTAGGCACAAAATTCTCATGATTTGTGATTTCATAGCATCCTTTTAGATGTCTTGAATGGAAATTCATGTTGTAGTTTATGTGATCAAACTTACCTCTAAAGAAAGGAAGTTGTTATTTTTTTATTGATCTTCCTTAACCGAGCTGTGCACCCTGAAGGCTCCATATAAATGTATTTACAGAACTATGTGTTGCTTATAAGATTTGTAGACTGCAGAATGAAAGAGAAGAAAGACAGCCCTGACAAGATTCACAATCTGGGATGCTGAGATTCTGGGAGCTTAAATTCTAGCTCCTTATTTGATTTTACCTCAACAACATCTAAGTTGATTCTTTTAAAGACTTGCTTCCAGGATATTTCCAGAATAGCTAGCTCTCCCATCCAGCCTTTCAGACTGTTATAGTCTGTCCCGCGCTACCGTCTCGCCAGCAAGAATGACGCAGCACACAAAGGATCCTTCTGCAGTTAAGCTTTAATGCATCTTGAGAGGGAGAGCATAAGCTTGCCAAGAGTGGAGACCCTGAACAACAGAACACCCGTCCCTTATATAGGCCACAGCACTCGCCTGGGACGTGGAGCTTCCCCATTGGCTCCCCGCACATCAGGCCAGATGGCGCCACGAGAGAGGCTGAGACTCTGAGGTGGAAAATTACCAGGTACATGCGCACTAGCCTGTTTACAACTTGTCCTTGGCCAGATGTAGGCGCCATCTTGTAATGGCGAATGTGGGTGCGACTCCGGCGGCTCCCCACAATAGTCAGAACATCAGCTAAGTCATGAAGTTTCTCAGCACATAGAGACTAGAAAGCAAATTATGCCAGTTGGCCCTCCTTTACAAAAACCAATTTTCCTACTACCATTTGGGCCCCCAGAAGAGGAATTCTTCATCCCAATTCAGCTAGAAGCAAGCAAAAGAAAATCATTTTTACAGTACCTTAGGTTGGGGGTTCCTGGTCCTGGTTATTTTATGAATTATAGATATGTTGTCACTTTAAGAGATAATTTACAAATGTAGCTTTGGACAGGGAGGAAACTAGAGCTTAGACTCAGGAATTTCTACCTTTTCTTTCCTCTTTTAGGTAAAGAAAAGGGGGTAGAAGAGAAAAGGAGGGTATAGTAACATCATAGAATTTAGAGGAATAGACAAATATGGGTAGATTATCAGATTTACTCTTAAAACATTGTATAGCCATATCGTACATTGGTAGAAATCTTTATGAAATCATTCAAATTTAAGATACAATTTTACATTGATACAGAATTTATAGATGGATGGAGATTTAGGTTTTCATTGGTGTGAATTTCTGATATTGATATAAAATTTGAAAATTAATATTGTTACTCCTTGATAGGCATTGTGTCTGTGCAACTCATTTAAGAATACAAGGTTTGGGGACTGGAGAGACTGCTCAGTGATTAAGAGCACTGACTATTCTTACAGAGGTCCTGAGTTCAATTCCCAGCAACCACATGGTGGCTCATAGCCATCTGTAATGGGATCCAATGTACTCATCTGGTGTTTCTGAAGACAGCTACAGGGTACTCATATAAATAAAAATAAATAAGTCTTACAAACAAAAGAATACAATGTTTAAGCCCAGTCTTTCTTATAGTTGCCATTGCAAAATATTTAGGATGATTAAGTAACACAAGTTAAGGGTCAGATAATAAACTCATGCTTATATTAGATTATGATTTAATTATAATTGAGTATTTTTAATTTACTTAAATAGAAATAACTAAGAACACTATCATAAGTCTATGGAGCACTCCCAAAAATGGACCTATCATGACTTCCCTCTGAAAGACCCAACAAGCAGCTGAAAGAGTCAGATAAAGATATTTGCACCCAACCAGTGGACAGAAGCTGCTGACACCTGTGTTTGAATTAGGGAAAAGCTGGAAGAAGCTGAGGAGGAGAGTGACCCTGTAGGAGGACCAGCAGTCTCAATTAACTTGGACCCCCAAGATCTCTCAGACACTGGACCACCAACCAGGCAGCATACACCAGATGGTAAGAGGGCCCCAACACATATACAGCAGAGGGCTGCCAGGTCTGGGTTTAGTTAGAGAACATGTACATAACCCTCAAGAGACTGGAGACCCCAGGAAATTTAGAAGTCTGGTTGGGTGGGGACATCCTCATGGATACAGATTTGCAGGGAAGAGTTATGGGATGTGGAACAGTTGGAGGGTGAACCAAGAGGGGAATGAAATCTGGAGGGAAAAAAGTTAAATATAAATTTTAAAACAGTTAAGATAGATGGTTAAATGTTTTATTTAAATTGACCAATATGATGAACTGGGTGTTAAGTGTATCTTTTACTTTATAATTTGCATAATTTTAATGGTTGTGCTCAATTTATGTCTGAGAGAAAAGAATCTTTTAATTGGATATAAAGAGAGAAATGTAGTGGGTTGCCCAAGTGCTGTTTGTATTCTGGTGTTAATTCTGCTTCTTAAAGAGGGGATGCCCCAACAAGGAATTTATCATGTACTCGGGTGATTTCATGTGGACTTTTCCCCTATTCTAACTGATCAAATAAAGGCTAAAGTCAGAGATTGAGCAGTGAAAGGGAAGGTGGGGTTGGAGGTCTTAGAGAGTAGAGAAAAGGAAGGGGAGGGACAGAGGAAGAAGAGGTGGAAGGAAGATGGAACAGAACCACATGTCCTGGAGAATCTACAAGTAGCAAGAGATCTATCTTGTAGCTGGGAAATAGATTAGTGTAGTGATAGATCTGCCCAATCTAGGCATACAGCTTACAGCTATAACAACTGTGTTGTGTGTGTTTTACATGGGCTTATTGGAGTTAGAGATTTACTGCAACACTAAAAATGTGCTAACAGATTTTCAGCCCACTTTGGATAGTGTGTTTAATTAATTAATTAATTTATTTATTTATTTACTTATTTACTTATTGACAACAGTAGGGCAATCACTTTAAACAAGTCCACTTAATATCGTAAAGTTTTTGGTGGAAGAACTGTATGTAGACAACCTATTTCATCAAAGAACTCACCTCAGAGTCATCACCTATAATGTGCTGAGAAATAGAAGCAAGATCAACATCATTCATTAAACTGTGTGTTTCTTTGGAGTAATTTCTCCTCAGACGTGGAAAGATTGTGTGTCTGTGTGTTAGAAGACTAATTATGAGAAATTGTATGTCAAGAGGTTCTTTCCAACTCATTTTTAAACATAAATTTATTACAAATATACTTTATATAGTTGTAAAAATGACTGAAGAAACACCAATCTTCACTGAGTCTATGTTTTTTCAAAGGCAGGCAATGTATCATTTACATAAGTGAGAAGAATTAACTGGAATGTGTATTGTTGAAGTGCATAGACAAATGTGAGATGTTATCTCTCAAAATTAAATATATTAGTAATCAAGTATTTGCTCAGTTAGATCACTGATATCACTGAGGCCTACTTTTTCAGTTATCATAGAATGGACATGCAGAGCACAAAATTCTCGCAGAGATTTGAACTCTTGGCCCAGGTAGTCACTTCTGTGTTTCATAGACTAAATTATCTGTCTTCAATAGATCTACTTCAGAGTGTTTTTGTTTGAGGAGTTGGACAGCATAACACATTAGCATCATTCATTATTTTATTACAAATATTATTAGATGATATCACTTATGAATTATGTGATTAAAATCAGTAGTAGGTCAGCTTTACAAACAAAACTTACAGTATAATTAAATCCATTTTGAGAGTCAACAGATTGTTTATGGTTAAAACACACACATTCATATACAAGGTGTATTCAGTGCCATAAATATTTGCTCAATAAATAAGTGATTAGTGATGCAATAAGATTTCCCATGTTTTCATGGATGCTTTATATTAAGAGGAAAGAATAGCAGTTTGTACATACACACACACAAGAGAGGAGGAGGGAGAGAGGGAGGGAAGGAGGGAGAGACACAGAGAGAAAGAGAGAGAGAGAGAGAGAGAGAGAGAGAGAGAGAGAGAGAGAGGGTTGTAGTGAGAAGTGGTCCACTTGTTTTAAAAGGGCATGGTGTTCCCTGTGCTGCAACCCAATGGCCATTAGGAAAATGGACAAAATTTTCACAGTAGTGAACTGAAATGATTTTATAATGACATTATCATATGTGTCTCAGAATATGTTAGAGGACTTTGTAAAATGTGAATAGACACATGTAACTCATTGTTGAACTTGTCATCTCCAGTGTATTCTGGTAGCCAGAATTTAGTCACAAGTTTGTAAAAGCTTTCTGGAAATGTCAGAACTTTCAAAGAGAATATAATCTGTAATTGAAAACTCTCTTTGAGGTTTCGGGGTGGGCGGGCTATGAGGATTAAACATAAAAGCAAGACTAGTCTCAGCACCATGTCAGCAATCAGTTAAACATGCATGTCTTTATATGACAGTAGCCACTTACAGATGATCTGAAGAAACCTGCCAGGAAACATGGCTATGTTAACTCAGGTCAAATTTTCATTTCTGCTCTTATTGCTGTGGGATGATTTCTGTTCTCTTCTTTAGGTTTTTCTTACAATACTAATGTGTATCCCATATGGATCTACTTAGTCTATGCTCTATACATTGTTTTAGTGTGTGATAGAAGGACTCCACCATACCACTATGTATAAGATAATTGAAATACATCTGTGGACAAATGTCTCCTGGTTAAATTTCATTGTGCTGATAATATTAAGGATGTTAGTACAGGAGAAAAGTAAGCATTAATAATACCCATTGATATACTTTGCAATCGTCAATAACAATTTGCCTGGCAAATCACCTTGATGACCAACTGGGACAAGCATTAGAGGGGTAACCAACAATGTTCTCATTTTATGTAAATCATAATCCATAGGATAAAACCTGTGCCTAGCATCATTATTGTGATAATGGAGTGGGTCATAGACCAAAAGGGAGAACCTACTACTAAAACGTTAAGTGGACATAGTGTTAAACTGGCACCTAATGACTTAGTTATACCTGTACATCAATACACCTCTGAACCTGCATCAAAGGAGTTTCTATTTGCAGTAGATGGTGATGAAGCACAGCAAAGTGTAACTGTCCAAGATTAAGAGAATAAGGAAGAATGACTGTGTGTGTGTGTGTGTGTGTGTGCGCACATATAATATGATAAGATATATACAGACTCCTAAATCTCAGAGACATTGAAGATTTCATTTCAGGACACCTTGTTTAGGTGCACATCTCAATAAAGGCAAGTGTATATTAGTTTCTGGGTATTTATAAAAGTTTGACGCTACTCTAAAATTTATGAAATATTCAGTGTCTAACTAAAAGTATACCTATCATAACTTAACATAGTTATTGCTATAGATCATCATTTTTCAACCTGTGGGCTGTCACCCCTTTGGGGAGTCGATGTCTCTTTCAAAGGTGGTAGCATATCAGCTATCCAGCATGTCATTATGATTCACAACAATAGCAAAGTTATAGTTAAGAACTATCAAAGGAATAATTTTATGCTTTGGGATCACTAAAACCTGAGGAACTATGTAATAAATTAATCTTAAAAGTACATACAAAGTTAATACATTATGATTATAAATAAATGTTTTTCAGCAAAGAAATGTTTATTTTCTATCCATATTTGAATTTACTCTATTCACTATCTTTCTCTCAATAATATAATAACAAAATAAAATACTTGAAAATATTATATATTGAAAACACTCTGGTGTAGTTTGAATACTCAAAAACAATGTTAGTACTTGAATTTTGTTATATGATTGTACTATCTTCTAAAAGTCAGTTTACATATATACTGGGATATACCAATGTATTTCTATGTATATATCAATATAAATATTAGTTATATGAACTATCAAAAAATAAAATATGCAATGAGCACTAATGGTGATAAATCAGAAGCTGAAATATGATGTTGATCCATGTCAGAAGAAAAACCGTGAATTATGGTATATTCTTCCTAAATATTAGTTATGTTGTAGTACTAATAATTAACACATAAAACAATACACATTTATAGCAGTAACAAATGATTATTTGCAGAGATGTCCATAAGTTTAGCATAGGGTTTAGTTTCAGTTATCAAATCTTGAACATTAGCAAAACTAATAGATAATTTTAGAACTTGGATAGGAATTCATGTCAGTGAATAGGCAACTTTATTACCACTACTCTGAGATAGTCTTCTGGTAAGAACAATGTGCAGGGATGCTCAATGGATAACGAGATTGCTGATGAAGTATAAGGACTGGGGCTCATGTTTTCAGAAGCACTATGGATGACAGAAGGGCATGACAGCATCCCTCCAACTCCATTTCTTGGAATGTAGAGATGGGGGGATATCCAGATTAAGATGTATATCAAAACCAGATCATAGAACAAATCCCTGATTGCAAACTCAGGCCTCTATACATACATATGCACATGTGAACATGCACCTGTATTGGTAAGCTCACTCACACACATTGGGAATGCATGCACACATCTATACCACACACTCATATGCATGCCGAAAAGAAAATCCACTAAATATTTTTTACAGTGCTATTATAAAGATAAAGAGTTCCTTTGCTTTGTGTTTATCATGGGAAGGTTTTCAATCTTATTCAATGATGAAGGAGAGCTCTGTTGGACATAGTAATCTGAGATGTTAATTGTTGTATGTATTCTCTAGCCTTTTAAAGAGTCTTTTCCCAAACCTTCTATTATTCTAATTTGTTTCCTTTTCAATGAGAATTTGTAGTTCATCCTCACAAATTTTTACTTCTTATTAATTATTATTATTATTATTATCATTATTACTATTTATTTTCTAACTTTTCTTTTCTTTTTTACGGTCCAGTTGTTATCCCCCTCCTGGTCCACTCTCTGGCTGTTCTTCATGCCATATCTCCTCTTCCTGTCTCCAAGATGGTGTCACCCACCCACCTCACCAGACCTCCCCACTCACTGGAGCCTCAAGTCTCCTCACTGAGGACATACCAGGCAGTCCCCTGCTGTGCATATGTTGGGGGCCTCATATCAGCTGGTGTATGCTGCCTGATTGGTGGTTCAGTGTTTGGGAGATCTCTGGGGTCCAGGTTAGTTGAGACTGCTGGTCTTCCTATGGGGTTGCCCTCCTCCTCAGCTTCTCCCAGCCTTTCCCTAATTCAACCACAGGGATCCCTGGCTTCTGTCCATCTGTTGCATGTAAATATTTGTATCTGACTCTTTCAGATGTTTCTTGGGCCTCTCTGAGGGCAGCCCTGCTAGGCTCCTGTTTGTAAGCACACCATAGCATCAGTATTAGTTTCAGGCCTTGGAGCTTCCCCTTGAGATGGATCCCAATTTGGGCCTTTCACTGGACCTCATTTTCCACTGTTTCTTCTTCTTTTTTGTCCCTGCAGTTCTTTGAGACAAGAACAATTCTGAGTCAGAGTTTTACACTGTGGAATAGCAACCCCATCCGTCCCCTTAATGCCTTGTCTTTCTACTGGAGGAGGTCTCTACTGAGGTCCAGCAGAGAGAATGGAAACAGGCAACCTTGGGAGGCAGGATGGGGTAGACCCTCTAGAATGTACCAGAGACCTGGGAGGTAAGAGAAACTCTGGACTTAAAGGGACTCACCGTAGATGAAATGCACTACGGTATGGAGAGGGAGCTTGTGGAGTTCACCCTCACAATTTTACTTCTTTCTTTATTCTGTACAGATAATATATATGTATGTATGTGTGTATGTATATATAGTAATAAATATGTATTAATATATAAAATATATCTAAAATAAATATATATTTATAACAATAAATGGAAACATTTGTCTCATCTATTTGACATTCTAAATGGCTTCTGTATATTCATAGCCATGAATTTCCCTGTATATGACAAATTTTCTACTATGATTTTGTTGAATATTTCTTCAGTGCCTTTAGCCTATAGTTCTTCTTTTATACCTGGGATTCATATAGTTTATTTTTTGGTCATGTCATATATACCTCACATTATACTTTCTGATTAAATCAATTCATCATTATCTGAATGCTACAATTCATCTACCTTTCCTTCCAGCCTTGATGTTTTTTCTTACCCATACATACATATTTGGTCTTTCTTTGAGATTTTGTTTGATTTATGGAGATGTTAATTTGAATCCAATAGTTTGACATTTCTCAGTATTTCTATTTATTGAATTCTTTTGTTCATATTTATTAGAAACTTTCTTATTTTGTTCAAATTTAATTGTATTCTCTTGGAACTCTTTTAGAATTTTATTTGTGTACACATTGCTTTCATTGAACATTTATATAATTAGTATTTTTTGGAGTCTTGTCTGGGATTTTATCTAACTCACTTCAACAGAGTACATTATATTTAGGTTTCTCTAGACAGTCTAGACTTTGATTTTTTTCTTGAAATTTTATGTTCAGTATCTCTGTATTATATCTGGATTTTGATGACAGCTATCTCCTGTGATTCAGTTTTTCCTTTGCATGCTTCCCATCTTGTCCCTAGGTTGAATTAGTCATGTGGTTAATACTTTTACTTATTTTCTTTCTATTAAATTCTCACCAGAATGGAGGTTCTTACAGGCTAGCATTCTAGTATTTTTATTTGTATATTATCTTTATTTCATATATTGGTTATAACCCACATAATTCCATATGATATGCTTGATCACAGCCCCTGTCATTTTTACGATTCTGGAACAAAATACCTTTGTGCTATACCTTTTAGTCCTATATTGTTTCCATTAGCATCTCGTTCCCTTCTCAGAAAAAAAGAACTTTGTTTTGACATTGAAGGAAGAACCTCTCCAGCAGGCATACCTTATTCAGAAACAATACTGACTCATATTATGCTTGGTTGTTGCAAAGGGAACACAAGTTTACCAGATAGAACAGTTGGTCATTGGGTGTGATTTGAGAGGATTTAATAGAAGACAAGATGCTCTTAATAGAAACATAGCTGGGGCACTGGCTTTCTAGAGGCTAAGAAAGTACAAATGTAAAATATTATTTAAAAAAAAACAGAAAATATATTAGTGGTTAATTCTTTGTATCAAAATAATTAGTAATTGGTTATTTTTGTTTTTTAATTCATTACTTAATTTTGAGGTAGTTCTCATATATGCCAGTCATGCCCCAACATGTCACCTATCCAAGATGAACTTGAACTCCTGAACATCTTGTCCAGAACATATATTCTTGGACTACAGGTGTCAACATGCCTGATACATATGGTGCTGGTGACTGAACTTATGGCTTAGTGAATGTTAAGTAGATTCTCTAATAATTGGGTTATACCCTCAGGACTGAGAATTTAAACTATGATTTTGTTTATATTATGGTTTTGAATTATTTTACTTAATACTAAAATTCATTAATTTGTTTAAATTATTTTATAATTTATTTATTAATTCTAATTAGAAAGTATTTATAGTAGTTTACAAAGAAAAACATTCAACAAAAGAAAACATCTATATTTTACTGATACTTAAATTCAAATAATTTAGTGTTCTCTTTGTCTTTATGTATATCTGAATGCATATATATATATATATATATATATATATATATATATATATACATAGATACCATACACACACACGTGTGTGTGTGTGTGTGTGTGTGAAGCTGATAATCATGATAGTAAACCTTATACACTTGACAGGTTATATAGATGAATTGAATATTTCTACAAGATGATCTGAAGAAGTTTACAGGTGGAAATATACAAAGGTTTTGAATCTTAATGTTATGAAAGAGAAGTGTTATATAATAGAAGATATATAAGAAAAATACAGAGTAAATTTCTTTATATATCTTTTATATAAGGTTTTATGGTTTGTACTATGTAGGCTTAAATTATTTATTAATCATTTTATTTGTTTACATTTCAAATGATATTCATCTTCCCAGTTGACCCTTCATAAAACCCCCATTGTAAACCCGCAACACCTCCCCTTTGCCTCTATGAGGGTACTCCTCCAGCCACTCAACTACTCCTTCTTCACCCTCATAGCCCTTTAACCTTCCCCTATGCTGGGCATCAAGCCTCCCTCCCCTCCTATTGATGTCAGATAAGGCCTTCCTCTGCTACATATGTATCTGGAGTGATTAATCCCTCCATGTATATTCTTTGCTTGATGGTTTACTCCCTGGGTACTCTGGGTGGTCCATTTAGTTGATACATTTTGTATGGGTGGCAGCTCCTTCAGTCCTTCCCTTAGCTCTTCTATTGGGGTCCTTCGGCTCAGTCTGATGATTAGCTGTATCTGCATCTATATTGGTCAGTCTGCTGGTAGAACCTCTCAGGAAACAGCCATTTCAGGCTCCTGTCAGCATGTGCTTCTTGGTATCAGCAATAATGTGAGGGTTTGGTGTTTGCAGATGAGATGGATCCCTAGGTGAGGTGGTCTCTGGATGGCCTTTCATTCAGTCTCTATTTCATTTTTTGTCCCTGTCTTTTATCTACATCTCTTCCTTAAAACCATTCTTTACCAGAAGTTGAATGAATTTTTTTCTATTTGAATAGAAAAAAATGCTTTTACAAATGCACTTTCTTAATGACAATTTTAATGAATCTCCACAGGAGTCCCATCATGAAAGAAGCAGATTATATACCATAAGGAAATATCTTTGAAGCATCTACTGCCATATGATGTTGGATGAACTTTTATGTTTCTCCAGAGGTTCCAACACTATGGTGGTTTGAAAATATTTCATGGAGCTTAATCAATCTCTGTCTAAAAGTATGAGATATAGCAATGTTTAAATATGCTATTTTCATAAATTGATATCAACTAAAGGAGGTTTTATGAATATCCCTGATTCCCTAAATCTTAACATATTTACAAACTCATTTCTATTATTTGCTACCTTGTTTCTTTAAGGATAGGTACAATGATGCCTTCTATTAAACTTTTTGTTGAAGAAATACTAATAATATAAATGAATTTATTGTACCAATTAAATAATTGTATTCATTGTTTTTGTTCAATTGAGACTGAAACCATGGAAATTATCAATATGTACTAGAAAGATGAACATAAATTTATGAACACTTATATTATTAGCATGAATACTTTTGAACTCAGTTAACATATAACTGTGACAACAATAATGAAAGTTTGATGCCTAACACATCTGATGAACCTTGAGGAATGAAGAAACAGGATTGATTAACATACAAAAATATTGTTATGTATGTATTAGCATAAAAGTTTCTTGGTACATCTAATAGGCATGATGGACCATAATTGGCAATGATCTTGGGGGTCACTTTAATGAAAATATGTACCTTGTAATTGCTTATGACTATGATTCTTTGATTTCTTACTACTGACATTTTACTTTGAGTATATAAATATATGAATAAAAAATATCTTCAGTTACCAAATCACATGCTAATATTTTTCTTATGTTAAAAGAAATTAAGAAAGAAAGAAAGAAAGAAAGAAAGAAAGAAAGGAAGAAAGAAAGAAAGAAAGAAAGAAAATGAACCAACACAAGTCCTTTACAACTCAGCGCCCTCAGGCATCAGATTTAACTCAGGGGGACCTCCAGTTATGCTCTTCTTCATCAAAGATCATACGTATTTGTTTTTGTAATTCTTAAATTTACACAATCACTCTACAGTGCAATAATGCCTGGGAAAGAATACATGCTACAAAGGTATTACACAGCTCCTACAATACTACAAGAATGTACAGTTATTGGACATGTCTCTCATGCTTGTAATGTCAACATCACAGAAAGAACTTTGTGTAGTGACCATCTTGTTTTTCAAACATAATAGTCACTACTGCTCTTTATTTTTCTGAACTCCACCTTGTTTGGTGTATACAATTGTCCAATACAGGAATAAAATCAAGCAGCTTCTAACTCTTACCTCTTTATGTCCTATACAGATAGAATTCATATTATTGTTTATTTGATGTGCTAGGGAATGGCTTTGGTAAGCATGTGTACTTTCTTCTGAGTACTAACCTGTACTATGTGTGAGATAGGTAGGTGGAACTTAGAGGAAGTAGTCAGGATGATATTAGCTAATAGCTACTATGTCAGGGGAATACCATATGACAGAACTGATCTCCTCAGCTGAAGAACTGGTGAATGAAAAAAATCCTTAATTATCAAATTACATGCTAATGTTTTCTTATATTAAATGAAAGAAAGAAAAGAAATCAACAACAAGTACTTTGTAGTTACTAATTCTATGCTCCCATGAATTATGCCAGCACTGCCCTATTTGATCACTCTACAAGAATTCTCATGCTGGGAAGACACAATAGAATTAGAAGTTCATTGTAATCTTTCAACATTTCTAAAGCTGACAGCTACAATTTCTCATATTTTTTTGTCATTAGAGCTTTCTAATTTATTTGTATGTAGAACTTCTGCTCAGCTCTCAGCATTAAATGACCTTGTTCATAACTGGAGTGTTATAACTTTTTATTTACTTATGTTTCATTATAAAAATATATACAGAAACAAGTCTAGGTCCCAAATTAGAAATGTACGCATGTCCATGTTAATGTCCTAGTACCCGACAAAGCTTTATGTTACTTTTCACATGACAACTTCTGGTGATCTGACTTTTTCTTTGTCATCTTGGGTGGAATATGTGTGAAGTGAAGTAGGTCATAGAACTGACAGTTTAGAGACTCTGAATGGATGTATGACTTGCATACTCATTTATCAGTATGTAAGATCTTTATCAATAAGGAAAAGAGACTGGACTGAGGTCAGGGTATATCTGACCCAACATTTTGCTGCAGGGGAGGATGAGTTGCCTCTCAGAGAAGAGTGGGCAGATAGAGAAAGGGTGATGACTGTTCAATTTTCACTGCCAAGAGCATAGACAAGGATGAACTTGGCTGTTAAAATAACAGAAAACAGGATTAATACTAAATTAAATAATTAATACAATATGCGACATTCACAATACTAATTTAAACAGATTTAAGGTTCTACTTTAAAATAAGTTGTATATAACAGCACATTACTTAAACATTCAATCTAAGCTGTCTATCTGTGGTACAATCAAGAATACTGAACAAAAGCAGTGATTTGTGGGCTTCAATACTGATATGGAAATGATAGTTCATTAGATGGATACAAAGAGAGATGGTAGCAGGCACAGTGTCATCCGAGCTCTACCCTAATATGTGACAACTGAAGTTCTACCTCATATAGAAAGGTTTATAGACAGACTTTGAAACACAAAGAAAACAACTAGCAAGAGAAACATATAATTCTCAGTCAGTGACTCTGAATATTTGAGGATATAAAATATAAAAGTAGGGTAACTACAACTGATTCTGGGAATCATAGACATTTTTTAAAAGGCAGACACTTCTTAGACATAGAACATTCATGAACGTCAACCACATACCAACCTGCCAAACCTTCTGTTTTTAAATATCAAAGAGTAAAAGTAGCAAGTTATTGCTGATCATAATGGAAAATAATTCAGTAAAGTAATAACATGAGCAAAATTAAAATAATCCACCCACAGAGTCATTAACATGCCAACTGTATTCATTAGAAATAATGAAAAATGAAAATAATATAGCAACATTTCAGAAAACTCAAATTGTAGGGAAAATATCACTGTTCAGAACCAATAGCAACAAGCAAAACAATTACTTGAAGGAAGATGTATAATTTTGAATAATTATGCTAAAATTAATGAAACATTTACACACACCCAGACACACACACATTAGAATAAGAGAGCTTGGGAGATATTGTCATTGGTAATTCACTTTCACTCTGCATCTGAGTCAACTATCACCTATAAAGCCAAATACTAAAAAAGGTACCTGTAATCCCACCCTCCAGAAGTAAAGACAGAAGATTCCCAGAGCATCATTGACCAAACAGTGGCCAAACACAATAGATGAACTCCCAGTTCAATAAAAGACCCTGTCACAAAATATGACAGAGTATGATTGAAGATGATACTCCATCTCAATCTCTAGCCCTTATGTGCATGTGCCTATGTTTGCATATAACCAAGAACTCACACATAATCAAAATGAAATAATTAACCATAATATTAACACAAGAACTACTAAAATCTAGGTAAGATATAATGGAAATAATCAATAAATATAGAAAATAACTGATGCAATTAATAAAAAGAAAACAACAGGTGTAGACTTAGGGATTTGGCTATGCAGGTAAAAAAATACTCAAATAAGAATACTGGAGTTCAGATCATCAGAATCCACATAGAAAGCTAGACATGTTCTTTCATGAGCCTGAAAAACCAGGGCTCTCAGGAACAGACAGAAGAGGATAACTGGGGTTAGTGGATGCCTGCCTCACTCCACATTCACTGGCAGATCCCCCCTCAAGGACACAACTGAAGAGTGATAAAGAAAAACATATGATGCAGTCTTATTATCTTATACACACACATGAGTACACATGACTATGTATGTGTGTATGTACACCTCAAACCCACATTTAGAACTAAAGCCATTATTACATGTTTGCTCTATAATATCACTATAAAGTAAGAACATAGAAAAAGATGTGCATTTAAAAATTGGAAAATAGAAAACCAGTATGCTACAGAGGAAAAACAAACAAACAAATGAACAAACAAGCAAAAAAGAAAAGTAAGACAATGAAAATACAAAGCCAGAGACATTTAGGTTCCACGGAATACCTTTCTAAAAACCTGAGTACGAATGGATTCATTTTAGTTTCTTTGTTTTGATTTTGTTATTTGTTTTATGTTTGAATGTGCATTTAAGAAAAACAGACAAAGAGAGAAAATGTGTTTGAGTAGTTAGGTAGGTGGTGAATCTGGAAGGAGTTAACCTAGGTTACATAAAATGATCAAAATAACTAAAAAGTTACATATAAGACATTTAACCCAAAAGTACATGTATGGTTTGTACTCACTAACAAGCAGATAGTAGCAAAAAAAAAAAAAAAAAAAAAACAAAACCAGAATACATAGGATACAATCCAAAGAACTAAAGAAGGTTAACAAGCCAAAGGGGAGGCAAAAAGAAAGCAATCGGAGAGGGGTGCAGAGGGAGGGAGGGACCTGGTGAGAAAGGAGACAGGGAATGGTAAAAGGGAACATGAACAGGTATTTGCGGGGATAGGAGTGAATCCCTGAGGACCAGCAGAAAGAATTGAAACACCTACCTCAGGAAAATGAAGGCAGGGGGAACTTGTAAAATGTACCAGAGACCTTGGGGATGAGAGACTCTCAGGACTCAAAGGCAGGGACCTTAGATGAAATTCCCTACAGTAGAGAGAGGGAACTTGTGGAATCCATCTCCAGTAGAAAGGGCATCAAGTGGAAGGATGGGATAGCCATCCCACAGTCAAAAACTCTGACCCAGAATTGTTCATATCTAAAAGAACTGCAGTTACAAAATTGGAGAAGAGACTGAGGGAAAGGAGGCCCTATGACAGGCCCAATTTGGGAATCAGCTCAAAGGAAGGCTCCAAGGCCTGGCACTATTACTGATGCTGTGGTTGCTTACAGACAAGAACCTAGCATGACTGCCCTCTGAGAGGCCCAACAAGCACCTGAAAGAGGCAGATGCTGATACTCATATCCAACCAACGGACAGAAGTCCAAGACCCGTGTAGTTGAATTAGGGAGATGCTGGAAGAAACTGAGGAGTAAGGTGACCCCATAAGGAGACCAGCAATCTCAGCTAATCTGGACCACCAAAATCTCTGACTCTGGGCCACCAACCAGTAAGCATACACTAGCATATATGAGGCCCCTGACACATACACAGCTGAGGACTACCTGATCTGGCTTCAGTGAAGGAAGATGCACCTAACCCTTGAGAGACTTGAAGCCCAAGGGAATGGGCAGGTCTGGTGAGGTTAGAGTGGGGGTTGGGAGCAACCTCTTGGAAACAAGTGGGGAGAGGGAGGAGGAATGGGGTGAGAACAGTCAGAGGGTAGACCAGGAGTAGAATAAGGACTAGACTGTAAAATGAGTTTAAATAATTAATAATAATAATAATAATAATAATAATAATAATAATAATAATATAAATTTAAAAAGAAGTCAATCTATCTTTTTTTAAAAAAAATGTTATTACAACATGGGAGAATAAAACAAAATAAAGTAAATACATGTAAAGGATATAGACCTTCTTCACTTACATCATTAACAAACACAAATTCCATCTGAGAACCTCAGATGATCAGTGATTAAGTTTGTTTGCTGCCAAGATATAGGGTGTCAACTTTCTCTAAGTCCAGATAGAGGTTGGCCACCATCATATCCTCTTATATCTCTGAGGAAATTCACTCATATGCATACACACACACACACACACAATTTGTCAAAGAATAAGAATTTCTTGTTAAAAAAAGAGTTGTTTTCCCATATAGACATAACTCAAATGAACAGAATGTTACAAACTATAACAGCAATGACTCAAAGGAAAAGTTAAACAAAAGTACCATTATAAAACACTCTTCAGAATGCTTTATAAAAGAAATATAATTGCCTCACTTTCACATTGGGAAACTTCTTATCGGATCATGTGATTCTCTCTTCTCTCCCCCATGGATCACACCCACATCAAAAATCATGGAGAGTACTAAGCTCTTAGAGGAAAGTTTCACAAAGTGTATAATGGCCAGTGGTTGATATCTGTAGATCTTTGTGCATTTTAGTTTTTTATAAAGAGTAATGGCTTAATTTAAAATGCCTATTTTGAAGTTTGAATACTCACTTAAAACTTGATAAATGTACTAATGTCATTGTCTGAAGAAACCACTTTTCTTTCAATGGTCTTTAGTGATGGTGACAAAGATCAGGTGCCCTCATGTGTACAAGAGCACTTTACACATTTTAAGGTCTTAGGTAACTTTAAATTGTTATTATGAATTAGTCATTTGCTAAATTGCATTTCAGGGCTATTAAAACAATGAATGGACTTCTTGAAACAGAAGTCACCTTGTCACCTTTTGTTTATTTGTGCAGGGATTTTAAAACCTTTAACCTGGTATTACTGGTAATTAGTAATTACTGTTGACATAGCCAAGGCATTATCATAAGAAAAGATGGCATAATGCTCATGAGGGGCCAAAGATTGTACAGGGCAGGAAGGAGAATGAAGAAAAATAAAATTAAAAACATGGGTGAAAGGAGACCCTTTGGAAATGAGAATCTAAGCATTTCCGTTAATGTCAGAGATATCACTTTCATATATAGAAATCATATGTATATTTATATATATATGAGATTTCATATATAGATATAGATTTTCAGCCTTTAAAATGGATAACGATTCTAAAATTATTATTATTATCATTATCATTATTATTATTATTATTATTATTATTGATGATGTTATATAGTTTTAGGGATGATTGGATAAATTGTCTCAATCTAAAATAAAAATTAACTAATTTTAAAATTGTTTTTAACTGTGTAAAATGGCACTAATAAAGATGGCCATATACAATAATAGAACACATTCTCAAACTAATTAATTGATTTGGCTTTTTAAAAAATCTCTAAAACCAGACTTTTGAGGTTATAGAATGATAGTTCCCATTATCATGTTACTGAATTATATTATTTTTATGACTTTTTTATAGTTAATGTATTGATCTAACACATGATGGGCTGGTATGTCGGTCTGTCCTCCTCACTCTTCTGTCTGCTAACCTGAATGGTTTGTTCCATTCAGAATTCAGTCTTTTTGAATTTACCCCTGATTGTTGCTGCTGATTGTTTCATTTTCAGAGGTGACTTTTCATAAAATCAGATGAAGTGTGCATGGGTTTTCCTCGGGCTAGAATAGACTATGTAGACCTCAGAATTACAATGATAAATTATTATAATGAATTATTATGTATATCCATGATGTTGCCACAAACTAAGGAAAACTAGCACAGACAAGGAAGTCTTTGATTCTCAGACTTGGCTGCAGGTTTGGATTGAATCCCAAAGTGATTTTTGCATAGTTTTCTTCAACCAGAAGATTGGATGAAGACAGCTAGAAGCCAGAACATAAGAAAAAATGATTTTTGTGTATCTACTATAACCTTAATAACAGAAGATGACATTATTCCCTCTAAAGGCCTGTTTTTCTGATGGTACAGATGATTAAGTTTGTGGATTTTAGTAAATGTGTTGAGAAATATTTCAACAGATCCTCTCAGGTGATGATATTGGACCTCTAGAAATTTTAAGTCAAGTGTGGTTTCGCTCCACCATGTCTGCACCACAATGTCCATGGTACATCTGAGAACTTTGTCAATGTGTGAGGGAAAGTAGGAGACTAGCACTGAATAATGAATAAAAAAGTAACAAGCATACTGTATTTAACCTTTCCTTGGGTATACTTTAAAATGAAATCTTTATTTCAAAATGTAAACAAATAATTTTAAGATAAAAAAGAAATTAAATTTGAAAGAGAGAGAGAGAGAGGGAGGGAGGGAGGGAGAACAAGGGAAAAGGAGGGAAAGAGGAGAGGGAGTGGGAGGAAGGGGAAGGAGGGGGGCTCAGTTGTCAGTTTGTTTGGCAAGTTTTCCAGCAATGTTTCTTTCTGCCCTGGAAGTTTCTAGATTGAAAAACAATGCCTGCTAATGGCAGATCAGTAGGATTGTTTTAACTGAAGTTTCTTGTAGACATCCTCTTGGATTTTATCATAAGCAATGGCCTTCTGTAAGTCAGCTCAATGAAAAATAGTTGGTACGTTTCATATGACTGGACACTTAGTGCCTTGCTCACAATTATAGAGATTTTTTTTTTTATAAACTAAAATATTTAATTTGAAATTATAAGCTAATTTTCAAATATAAAATGATATAATGAAGAAGCTAAATGCCATAGAAAAACAGAATCCTCCATGCACTACAGTTTTCAACATTACACTTTGATGGCTTAGCATCAGCCTTCCTACTAGTTAAGCACCTTTATACTGCCTGACAATCTGTATTGAAATGCATTATTAAAATAAATGATTTTATTATTATAAAACTACAAGTTGGATTTAGCCCACTATTTTAATATTCATAACATCAAAACCCATGGATATTTTTATGACATACACTTTCACTAAAATCTAAATGATGTTGATTGAATAAAGGAACTAATAAATAGAGAATGCATATATAAGCTATTACGTAAAAGACATCATAAACTTTTATTTCACGTTCATAATAGACCTGAATTTAAGGTTTTGTTTCATTGTTTTATGAATACAGGAGACAAAGTTCAGAGAGGAAAAGGAACTACTCAAGCTGCAGAAAATGTACTTGATAAGGCTTCGTGGGGATCTGTCATGTTGCTCCTTTCCATCTGAGCAAGCAAAATCTGTACCCAAGGTTAAAAAAAAAAAGAATAAAAAGTAAGTCCCAAACATGGCTATCAGATTCAATATCACCCTCTGTTTTTCATAGCATAGATTTTTTCCTTTGGCTCTTTATCATTTTTTTATAAGCAAATTTATTTTTCAATCTATAAAACCTTGAAGATGTAAGTGAGCAATATTTGTTGCCAATATAGATATTCATGGTATGTCTTATAAGGCAGGAGAATCTTATAAAAATCTCTTTGGATGCTTTACTTTCCAGTTTCAAATTTTTCCCTAATTTTATTTTATTTTTATTTTTGAGACATGATCGTTTGAGCCTAGGTTTTGAACTTCTATGTATCCAAAGACAGTCTTGAATAACCAGATCCTCTTGCCTCTGCCTCTCCTATGAATAATTTTTATGATGTTGTTAAGAACTGTAATTTTATGTTATTATGTACCATAACATCTATTGTACAGCTATAATCTGTATTTTTTCTATTTTTTTCTATTTATCTGTCTATCTGTCTATCATATATCTATAAATTATCTTTAATCTTCTGTTGTCTCTCTGACACAGAGATATGCAATATATGTTCGTAATATATTATAATTCATATTAAAAATAAATTATATATTTTAGATATACAATCTGCATAGCATATATTATATATATTTTAGATTATATATATATATATGTCTATACATCAATTCTCCCTTAAATAGTCATGTACTGATTGCTGTATGTATTAATTAATTCTGCAGTGCACATAGGATAAAATGTAAATTCAGAAATAACTCTGTCCTCACTTAGATAAATGCTATGAAGATAATTATACGTTAATATTATTAAAATATGAATAGGTCTTTTGGCATAACTGTTGTTAATGATTACTTATGACAATTTTTCAAGGGAAACTTGCAGTGGATTTTTAAACTTAGAACTCAAATGCATTATCATGAGTGGAAAATACTGAATTTTGAAAAATAGATTCAAGAATATCCCAGAATTTCAGTTATGACATAAAGAACAGTCTTTATTGTTGCAGAATTTTCCCTGTCCTATTACATTAGGGCAACAGGAGCCCTGTGATTGGACAGGGAACAGGGAGGAGGAGCTAAGAGTTGTTCAGAGAGAGAGTGGGAGAGGAGAGGAGGAGGAAGATGGCAGCGGAAGTGAACTGGCATAGAGCCACCAATGGTTATGTTATCACAAAGGTTAGAAGTTTGGAATAAGTTGCCTAATCTAGGTGGGCAGCTTTTATCATTATCAGTTGGATCTGAAAGTATTGTATTGGCATCTTGTAAATTGTGTTTTCATTGATACATATATCTGATTGGTCAACTATATGCTTAAGAGTTTTAATTCTACCTGGTAATTGGGTGTTGAGATGGCTGACCGTGGGGCAGGCAATTATTGTGTGGGCCTGGCAGCGGAGATCTGCCAAAGGACTCAGCTCTGGAGAGCTGGCAGGCTGAGAGAGTGAAATCACCCAGCGGAGATCTGCTGCGGCCCCCTAGTTGTGGGTCTGAGCACAGGAATGTGCTGGTTATTTCTTTTTAAATTCTTCCAGCTATACTTTATTTGATGAACTAAATTACAGTGATCAAATTATATTAAGAAAACTATGGACAAAATATTATCATTTAAAATTATAAATGTTATCATAATTCTATGAAATCTTGTTTCATTTTAAACCTATAATATTGAGTATAGTACTAAACAAATATGTAAAGAAATGTGGCTTTGATATCCAAGAGTGACTAAGCTTTGGTAAATGCCACCTTTTTAAAACTAAGCCAATTAAGCACAAAACAAATTAAGAATTCATGGAAATAAGGTCTATGAGAAATTTGAAATATTATGAATAACAAACACAAAATAATTAAAAACACACTCTGAGTGGTGACCCAGATCTTAAGCATTAATAACCTGGTGCTTGTTTAAAAAGTGTTAATTTTTAAAAATGTTTTAAAGCAAGAAAATAGATATGTAAAAATTAGCATTTGTAAGATGAATTACACTTACATATCATATAGTATAAGATGAACACTATATACAGTAGATTAGAATCAGACCTTTATCCCCAAGGATCATATCACAAAGACTGGGTTAATAATGGACAGATTACTTTGGGTAATACACGCAAATTATCCTAACATGAATGTCCAATCTCTTCGTTGTTGTTGATTAACTCTGAGGGTTCTATAAATGTACAGTATCCATGCATTGGCATGCTGATAGCAACTCATATGCTGCATGATATACAGACTTATATGTGGCTGGTAAAGTGTGACTTTCCTTCAAATATTACTGGATTTATTGCCTATTTTCATGATTATAAGTCATGATTATTAATATGAGGGCCAACCCTAAGAAATATTTCTGATCTGTGTTTTCCCCTTGTTCTAGATCATGTCTTCTGTTTTCCTTTGTCCTGAACATTATTTGGTGACTCCATACCCTCACTGCTTTCTTCTCGGAAGAGAGCAGGTCATGATCCAATTCAAGTAAGTGCAGGCATTCAGTCTCTTAGTCTCCAGCTCCTGTTTATGAGTTACTAATCTGTGAAGTTTAGCTAGGAATCTATCTTAGTCTTTAAGGAAAAAGAAGCTTACTTCCCTTTATCAGTGATTATTCTGAGACATATAACACTTGACATGTCGAGGAGGATGGGTTGAAGAATGAAGTTTGCAAGACACCAATTAGATATCTATTTATATTTTAGTAGTTCAGGGAAAACCATGAAAACCATGAACTACAGAAAAATGTAAGAAAGGTAGTGAACACAACTAAGATAGGAGGGAAGGAGGGGACAAGAAAGAATAAGATGAAGAAGAAGAGGAAGAGGAGTGCCTAGGGAGGTACAGGAGAAAGGAGAAGAGGTAGCTTTTGAAAGGACTCAAATTCAGTTCTGAGCATCTAAGTTGTTGAGCTCACATCTGCCTGTGTACCTCTAGCTCCAGGGCATTAGACACTCTCTTCTGGACTCAGAAGCCACATATACTCACGAATACATACCAACACCTAGACACAAGCTTAAAATTAAAAAATAAATGAACATAAAACCGAACTAATGCACTTCCCTTCCTGGAACATACAAGTATTTAGAAAACAAAACACAAGATTAGCAGTAGTAATAATTAAATAAGATGCCCATGGAAAGAGCAGGAGAGAATGCCTAAGACCATAGGGACAAGGTGTTCCAACCACACAACCTCACCCCATCCTTCTCCACTTACTTTTCTTGTCATGTGCCTTTAACATTGTTTACTACTCAGGACTCATCACCAGATAGGCACATAGTAGGACAAACATTCAACCTTTATTTATTAGACTGTAATTGCTTTAAGGTACCTATGTAAGAGAAAATTTCATGGAGGACAGGAAGAAGATCCTTCTTGTCTTAGCCGTACTGCTGTTATCAAATGCTCTGGTATATAAATCAAACTCATGAAAACACAGCGTTACAGCATGTTGACTTTTGTTCTCACCTGAACACATTTTGTGTGTAGATGCAATTGCAAATACCCCAGTTACCATAAAGGCATATTGAGAACTTATATGGAAAAAAGGGAGAGTCCAATTTGATAAAATGCAGCTTCAATTTAGAAGTTGTTTTCATAGAAAAGCATGACCAATAAATGCTCCCTCGCATACGATATAATATATCTCTCCTAAAAAATTGAAACCATATTAATAAGATAGTAATAAGAGGGGTTAGGCAGTACTAAGTATTAATTCAGGTAACTTGGGGTTTCCATCTTGGGGGATTTCATTTGGCAATGATTCCTATATAGACACACAGTAAAGATATGCTTCCAACCTCAGTCTTTGGGGATTCCTGATTTAAAACAGATAAAGGTGATAATATATAAAGAAATTGTAAAACAGTAGCTCATAAGGCAAGAGAAATGACTTGAGGCTCTAGGGAACAAAGAATAAACTGAGTGTTTTGTGAACTAGAAAGTAAATTCTGTCGAATGCTCTTGACATACCAAGAAAAATAAGTGCCAATGTAGAACTCATCAGAGGTAGAGCAGATACCCAAGATTGCAAGTATGGTCCTGAATGTCATCAGTGAATAACAATATGATTGAATAAACTAATGCCGAATTTGAACAGGCTGGGAAGTTGGAAGATATTTACACAAATCAGTGGTACAAAAGAAGGGAGAGCCAACAGCCAGAGGCACTCATTTTACCTCCATATCCCCAATTACCTGACAATATATCACTAGCAAATACTATATGTGCTGAATGGTGTGCTAATTGACTGCATGTAAATAGGCACAAAAAAAACTGCCTATGAGAATAGCAATGAATAGTTAATGTGAGACATGGGAGAAAATGAAGAATTCGGGGAATATTCATAAGATTTTGAAGGATCTGGATGGTATGAATGCAAATTTCCTTTTCACATGACTAATGTGTAGATTTCTAAGCTTCAGACATTTAGTTGTATATAAATCATTGTAATAAGACACACACACACACATACACACACACACACACACACACACACCTATGCCTTTTGCTCTAAAATGATAGACCATGAGGGACATAAAGAAAATACTCTGAAGCATTAAGCTAATCAGTAATAAACCTCTGAATGTCAATTTTTATCTATACCTATTTGAGACTAGCGTTATGGAAGAAAATAATATTTTCTTAGAAAACCGGTTTCACTTTTTCTTCTAAATAAATGATGACAGTAACTTATAGAGCGTCTTCTATTCTCATACATTTTCAAGAAAGGAAAGTCATTGTTTAGGAAGGTAATACAATCATCTGAGGACTTACTCTGATCTATAACCTTGGAAGATTATAAAATGAGAAACATATCCCCAACCTTGGAAATATTGTGGTGAAAGATGCAAGAGCTGAAGATCTTCCACTCTTAGATGGGGGAATGTCTAAAAATGGTCTCAATTCCATGACTGAATGGTCCTTTGTAGGGAGAGGAAAGAGGCCATTTCTATTGAAAACTCTACACTTATATCAAACTGACCATGTCAAATGTTCTTCTTCCAAATAATATTAGGATCATTTCGAGATTTATTTTTCATCATAAGTACTTCTGAATTGACCACTTTTTGATATTGGTAATTATTTGATTACAGATTAAGTGAAATTCAGTAAAAATAGTTACGTTGCTTACTTATTTTGTTACAAACACTTAATTACTAACTAGAACACAGCACATTCAGGCTCCAAGAAGCGGAAAATTGTGATTTGAGCATATGTTTTCCATAACTTAGCAAATATGCCTTTATGTTTTGAGATATTTTTCATGAAGCCCAGGAACACTTGAATAGATTTTTAATCTATGGCACAATAAATGATAAGTTAAGAGGAGTTTGAAGAACACATGATATTATTCCAATTTACTAAAGAAGACAGAGTCTTTTAATCAAAAAGAATTAAAATTCAAATGGCTTACAATTCATTATTTTTTTCCAGGACTCACCATTGTACAACTATAAAATCCTGCAAAGAGAGTCCTTAGAACCGACTTAATGGGTTAGCCAGTGTGCTTTACAGCCCAGTGTCTGTGTGCCAGCGCCCCCTGGTGGGTATTGTCAAAAATAAAATTGTATTAGGGTAGTTTCTGTAGTCATAAATACCATTGAATTTATTGTGTCAGAATTCCTATGGGCAATGGAGATATATTTTCATTGATTGATTCATACTGACAGTGAGATACATAACCTTCCTAGTAATACACCATATGGGAGATCAAGAATTGACTCTGCCTTGTAAAGGCCAATTTTAAATATTTTCATATTCATTTGTGCTTATGTATGTATATAAGCAAATTGCAATGTGAATTCTTAATTTGTATTTTATATCAAATGTTTTCCTTAAATTTGCTTTACCTCTCTATCATCTATCTATTAAATATAGATCTTTCTCTATTTTCAATTAGGTCATTGACATAAATATAGTTATTACAGTGTCAAAAGCTAATCGATGGTGACCAACAAAATAAAATCTGACGCTTTATATGTTGAATTGATCTTATTTAAATATGAATTTTTGCATTTCTTGTCTTTGTAACTTGCATTCTGGTTTTGGGGAGGCCAGTAAGGACATCAAAATAGGAAGTTTCTAGACATTCTCAAAATTTTCAGACAAGCTTTCCAGAATAGCTGCTTATTTCTGTGGTTAACAATTCAAGTGTTAAAACCACATAGAATGTGCACATTCTCACAACTGAGTGCTAAGAATAATGTAAACACTAGGAATTCCAATGGCACAAATTCTTTTTAAACAGAGCTCTGGATTTAAATGGATACAAAGTAAATAAAAGCATCTCATCTTAAAAAATAAATTAAATAGATACTGTAAATTACATTATTATCCAAAGAAAAATAATATATCATAGATACAGATGAGCTTATAACAAATTCTTACTAATGGATTAATAAGTATTTCAAATAAGAAAATGAAGTTCTGTGATTTATTAATAAGAAGGCATTGAACTTGACTCTGTGCAAACACTTCTAGAGACAATTGGAGGGTAAAACAACCTTATTAAATTGCATTGCAAAACATCGTGTTTTATCCTTATTCTCATAAAAATTCTGGAAATTTTTGTGAAGTGTTTAAAAGTTTGAGACTATCAGGCAACTTCTCTGATAGTGAAGTTTTGTGCAGTATTAATGGAGACATAAAATAGAAAAAAAGAGAAGACACATCCTGAAAACAATATAGAGATTATGCTCTTCTCCATTTTATGTAAAGAAAGACTTCTTTGGTGAGCAGTTGTAGCTCTATTTATCATTGGGTGTAAGAAAGTATACTACCCTAGCAAAGTGGTAGTAGTAGTATCTCTTCTAAGTCCCATAATATTACTACCCCTGAGAAGCCATCTAACTTTTTAAGCCTGATTTTACTCCTGTTTTCAGTTGCCATTGACATGAGTCTTGCTTATAAACTTTATGCATATTAAACTGGATGCTGCCATGCTCCTACCTTGATGATAATGGACTGAATCTCTGAACTTATAAACTGGCCTCAATTAAATGTTGTCCTTGGAAGGCTTGGCTTGGTCATGGTGTCTGTTCACAGCAGTACCACCCAAACTAAAATCCCTTGTCATGATGATAATTGTGCTGGTTTATATGTGTTACAGGTGGATAGACCTGTCCAATCACTTCCTCTCTCTGCAAGATTGCATGGTATTTTCTGGAACCATGAAAGCTAAAACACAGGAAGATGATTTGGGACTAGATTCAACTTATGCCATCTGAATCATATTTCACTAGTGTCTGATATGTTCATTAGTAAAAGCATGCATAACCTGAGAGATATAAAGCGCTATAGTTGTAATCTATATTGTTTGAGTGGTCAAACTTGAAACAATACCAGTCAGACAACAGAAATTGCATTAATGGGATCAGTTTATATAAAATTTTTCTCTTGCTCTATCTCATTCTATCTCTCTCTGTGTATCTCTCTCTCTCTTTCTTTTTCTTACACACACACACACACAGAGAGAGAGAGAGAGAGAGAGAGAGAGAGAGAGAGAGAGAGAGAATCCATTATCAACAACAACAACTAGGGACCTCTGGTGGAGCATGGGAGGGGTTCCAAGGAAAGTGGTTAGGGTGGCTGGAGGGAGGAAAGAGGATGAGGAAGTGATGTGATTCTATTTCATTTAAAACCTAAAATTAAATTTCAAAGAGCATTGTTTCTGGAAAAGGGATAGAGCAACCCCTCCTCTAGCAGTCACATCCTGAAATGTCTAGAAGCTGTCTGGAAGCATTTGCTGACTGCGCTTCAGGATTCTTGATTTCATGCTTGAGAATCAGGCTGCTTCATGGTTAATTGAATAAAGTTGATCCTTTTTGACCACAATGGTCTGTGGTAAGGCTGTCAAGCCAACTAGATTCCAGCATTTATTTCCATTGACCATGTTTTCAGTTTAACAAATATTTCATGGTATTTTGAATGTTTTTAATGATCTATATTCTCCTCATTTGATGACAGGAACTCCATTAGAGCATCAATAATATGTATTTTTATCCCCTTTGAGTCTAATGTTAGAAAACAGGGCTGATTTTCTAGTAAGTTTGAAATTTTTCTATGACCAAACTTTCCAAATATTTGTAGTTGTAAGAATCACCTAGAATCATGAAAAATAACAACAAAAAAACCAAACCAAAACAAACAAACAAACAACAAATAAAGCAGTTTCTTGAGTCTTATAAGAAAGACCAAGTCATAAATTTCAAAGAGACAAAGCAGCTGATATTTATAAGGCACAGATGAATTAATGCATGTTTTGTTTTGCATTGCACTTTTGTTCACTGATTCAACTTTAGACAGATCAAGAGAGTGTGAGCCCAGAAAGTTCAAATTATATGTTTAGAAAACAGGAAGTTATTAAATAATTGATTGTAGTATGTGTCTCTTTTATTTAATTTTATATATCATTCTTTATGGTAAAGACAAAGAAAATACAATGGGTTTCCCCCATTTATCTGCAATTGTTTCTCTGTACTGTGCTGTGTGTGGATGTGTCTACAGAGCAGTGTATATGCACATGTGTATGCCCAGCCAGAAGGAGACAGAAAAGGATGGCAGGGGTCTTGCTCTTTATGCTCTGCTTTATTCCTTTGAGACAATGTCTTCAACTGAACCTGAAGCACATCAGTTTTGCTAGAATAGCTGGTCATATCTACCTGTCTCATGATTACCGAGGTTAGAGAGCAATATAAGATAATGCACAGATTTTATGTGGTTCCTAGGGATGTAAACTTAGATTTTCACACTTTCACAGCAGTATTCTTACTAGATGGACAATTTAAGTTACCTGCACACTACTACAGTTTTAAATAAGAAAATCCAACAAGGAATTTGCTTTTCTTTCATTTCCTTTTATATACAGAACACTAAAGTCTGACAGTTCACTAAGCAAGCTATCAGCCGATTTGAATGTGGTGAAGATAGGTAAATGAGCACTCCAGAAAGACATGGGAAAATTCCTATTCATATGGGGTTCTAACTGCTATCTAATGCTGTCTAGAATACCAAAAATAATGCAAATTTGGTTTTAGTATGTAAACAACATACCCCCCATTCAAAGTTTCTAAGTCAATATTTCTTTATCCTTTTATATTTGTCTGAATATAATATTGTAGCCAAGTCATCAACCAGCTGTATGCTCACATAAAGCCTTGACTGAAAAAAATGTGTTCTCCAACTTTCTCATTTGTAAGGAAGGAAACAAACTCTGTTCATGACAAAGGTTCATATGTTTGCTAATCATACCTTTTCTTTCATGCTCTTGAGCCTCAGACACCATTTTACTCTTGACTATTAGTTCATCCCTTTTACTTCCACATGTTACAGAGATCATGTGGTATTTGTCTTTCTCTGTCTAGCTTATTTCACTGAGCATAATGCTGTCTAGGTCCATTTGTATTGTAGAGAAGGGCAGGATTCCTTCTTTATAACAGATCCATAATGTTACTAGAGCCTATTACTCTGTGCAACTACATGAGGAGATTTAGTTCACTTAGATAACTTGTATATGACTTTTGGAGTTACTGAAGCATTTTATTGTTGTTGTTGTTAAATCAGAGGGGAGCTATGGTTGAGAGTTATTCTAAAACCCACAACTGTGCTCACACCACCACCACCACTACCACCACCACCACCACCACTACTACTGCTACTACACTACTGTATGTTGGAGGTCATTTATCCATTTATAATGTCTATTGGCCTCTCGAGATAGAATTCTGATTGTATACCTAGCTAAATTTATCTTTCTTTTTAAGTGAAGAAAGTACTAAATTTACCATTATGACAAGATGCCAATTGTTAGGAAAAAACCCAATAAATTAAAACTTTATTTGTTTGCAAGTAACTCATGATACATCCATTTGAAGAACATTTTACTGCTCTACTCCCATGCTCAATTTGAGCCACTGTCATTGATCATATCCTCATGATCAAAAGACTTATGACACTTTAGAATATGTCAGAATAACAGTTCATGGCTGCCACTTCCAAATGCTCTGAAATAAAATATGAGATTTTCCTCTGGGACACAGAATGTAAGAGACAGGCTGAATGTTAATGGGTGACAATCATTATCTTACTTCATGACTCTGTGGTAAATGCATGCCTGGTTTAGGAAAGTTAAAAATTAAGTACAGACATCAGAACGTTAGGGCAAAAGGGATTTGTTAGGTGTTTGTGCTCTGGTGCAGAAGAACTCCCATTAAGTTCCATGTTGCAATGATTAAAACATTGCTTTGAATTGGTTTCAAAACTTAAACAGATCCAGGGAAACTAGGGAGGGAATTAAGGACTAATTACATTAAGTTACCTTATATCAATTTCTCATGGGTTGGTGGCTTCATGTGGTTGTTGTTTTTAGGTAGTTACGCAAATATTATGAGGAAATATCAAGAGATTATTTTCTACAGCCCTAAAATATTCATAACTATTAAATAAATACACAGTTGAACTGATTTTCTTTGTGGGGAATACAGTAAACATTGTGTTTCCTGTAAACTTTTCTATTGTTCTTGATGTCTTACTTCTCAAAATACATGTATGTGTTGAAAACTATCAGTTTGCCTGTGCAAAAATGACTTGACTAAGCAAGGGAGAGAAGCAGAGAAGGAAAGACAGAGAGAAAGAGATGGAAAAAGAAAGAGACAGATACAACGAAAAATTTGTGCTCCTGTTTTAATGAACATGTACCAGCACGAGATTTCAGAGCACATCATCATGAAGGGTCTTTTCTTCCTATAGAGGGGCACCTGTCTTATAAGTGTTTAGAGATTCTCCTTTTTCTGCCTGCCATATCATCATGATGGCATGGGTATCATAAATATGTGGTATAAATTCATCTTTAACAAATGGGGTTGGGTTTCAAACACAGGTCTTCAAGGATGCTATGTACTCTCACCACTGATCAAATTTTCCATCCATCAGTGAGTTATTATTTTCACACTAGAAAGCATTACAAGTGAGTAACAGTAGTGTGACCCCAGGTAAAGTGATATGTTTTTATTATTAACATAATGGTGATGTTTCTGGTGCTATACCATTTTATACACTCTTTCACTCTTTTTCTCTTTTTGGTTAGTCATCTAAAAGAGTGATTCTAATATATATGATATTTATGGCAGTCTCAATAACTATCCTTGCAATTACTAGAGAGAGAGAGAGAGAGAGAGAGAGAGAGAGAGAGAGAGAGAGAATAGGTTGTAGTTGCTTACCTGCCTGATTTAGTAGAAATCTTTCATGGTACAGAACATATCATATGTTCTTCATGACCCATGACTACTCCTTCCCTTCCAGGCTGCTATGTAAAGAATAGCAGGAATCCTGCAGCAAGCTTAGTGTGAAGTACACCAGACTCCTGACATAGCTGATTTTGGAATATATGCAGCTTCTGGGGGTGGGGGTTGGGTTTGGGGATACCTCTAGCAGGTCCCAGTGATCTGGGATATGAGAGTTTCCCAGGACTCAGTGTGGGTGTTCTTAGTCAAATTGCCCAACAGTGGGAGATGGAACCTGAAGAGTCCACAGGCAGTAGTTATACAGGGCCCCCAATGGAGAGATGTGGATACCAAGTCACGATCAATTGGTTTGACCCAGAATTGTTTATCTCTAAAAGAAATGCAGCAGAGACTGAAAGAATGGCCATACAGTGACCTCTCCTACTTGGGATCCATCTGATGGGTGAACATCAAACCTTGATGTGCTTACTGTCGCTATGTTGTGCTTGCAGACAGGAACCTAGCATGGCTGTCCTATGAGAGGTTATACTAGCAAGTGACTGTGACATATGAAGATATATACAGTCAATCATTAAACTGAAGTTGTGGACTTCTATGGTAGAGTAAGGTGAAAAATTGAAGGAACAGAAGGGGTTGGCATCCCTATAGGAAAATCAATCCTTTTCAACTAACCTGGAGCCCTGGGAGCTCCCAGAGACTAGGCCACCAACCAAAGAGCATACAGGCACATATGTAGCAGAGGAGTGCCTTATCTGGCCACAGTGGGAGAGGGTGAGGCTAATCCTATAGAGACTTGATGCCCAAGGGAAGGTTGATGCTAGGGGCAGAATGAGCACCCTCTTAGAAGCAAAGGGGAGGAGGAATGGGTTGAAGAAATCTGTGAGGGGGAGCAGGAAGAGGGATAACATTTGGGAAGTAAATAAATAAAATAATTAATTAAAAATAATTTTAAAACAAAACAAAAAAACCCAAACCAAAAAATAAACAAACAAACAAACAAACAAACAAATGACAGTAATCCTACAGCAAGCTTAGTCTGGAAGACACCAGATTCCTGACATAACTGATTTTGGCTAAAGAATTTGTGAAGCTCTTTCAAAACTCGATTCACTCATAAGCTCTCCTGAATTGTTATGTCTCTGCTTTCTTCCATTCCTTTTGTACAGGATAAGACACTGAAGACTAAAGTACTCTCAGCATACCAACCTTCTCTTAACAAAAGTCATCAACTTAGTCCTGGTATCATTGTATTTTTCTCAAATGAGGATAACTATCAACCTCTAGTCGAGGTTATATATTATGAAAACATTAAGGATGAAACGGAAAGGAAGAATAGGATACTTTAAAACATAGAGAGGTGCTAAGTGGAATCACATATCAGTTTGAACAAAAATGAGCCTAATCACGGGAGTAATATTGAGAAAGTTCAGGTTCACTGAAGGCCAGGATCTCACTGTGGCAGTAGCAGTCTTGCAGTGACAAGAATGTCTGTCTATTTGACTTTATTAAGTCTGGTCTTCCTGGCAATCTAAAAGTACTTTGTGGTATATTTAAAGAATTATTGAATTTAAGGTTTATATCTGAGTTTACAAGCAAAGCATATATGGGACAAGCTCTATTGTATTTCCAGTTTATTCCAACTGTGTTATTTGATGTGACTTTTCTTTTTGCTGTCTGCAGCTCAGCATCCAACCTTTACCAAACCAAATACATCATGACCCGGTAACAGAAAAGATAAAAGCACCCATCTATAAGGCTCTCATTGACAGCATTATCCATTTCATGAAGGAAACAAAAAGTTCACTAATATTACTTTCTCATTTCTGCGCAGAAAACTGAATTTCCTGATAAGTACTGCATACAACATGTACCATGTACGGAGTCTTCAAATACTTAAATAAGACAACCACTTTATATTTAAAATGATAAGTCGATACAATCTGAAATATTCTCCCTTAACTTTCCAAGTAATTCTTTAATTAATCTTAGTGTAAAGGTAAGTTGTATTCCATAAATTTGAAACAGTTTTTTGGCTCAAGCTTCATTATTCAGAGGAAATATGAACATAGAGATTTTTGTTACATGAAACTATGCAGATGAATTTTAATTGTGTTTAAATTTGATAAATTCATATACATAAAATTAATATTACACAGGTTTAATGAGATTATACATTCCATAACTATAAACTAGTGGATTATATTTTAAGACTCACTGAGCTTCATGTGTGCAGCACTAAATCACATTAAATATAATATACCTGACTGCTTACTTTCTAGTACTTAGACATTCACTAAATATATGATTGCAGAGATAATTTAATGGGAAAAATCAATTGAAATGTATCATGAGATAATGCATAGAATTTTAGCATATATTTTGTATATATTAGTGTAAATATAATTTAAGTTTTTAATATTACACATGTTTTTTTGTGTGTGTACTAAGCCAGTGTATAAGAATTTTTTTCCTTCTGAACTTAATTGCTTCATGTGATTGTGAAAAGAGTTTTACATGTATTTTAGTGCTAATCACAATGATGCTGCCTGTTTCCTGCTAGGTCAAATAAATATTAAGACTCTGAAAAACAAAAAAGTCTCAGAGTTTTTTGACTTCCTAATAAGAAACAACCAGCCATTGAAGACAATTTTCTTTTATACTTAACATATTTTAAAAATATGAAGTCTATCAGAATGCTACATTTTAATGTGAATTCACAGATGTATTCCATGCACAGGCACCCATGGTAATATATAAACACACACCAGACTGTGATATTCAAAGTCGATGTTGCCAAGTGCGGTTTTGATCAATGTGTGGATGTGGTTGGAAAAATGTGATGTTTACTACAACTGGACATTTCACATTTGTTGGTGCAGGAGCTGTTTAAAAATCCTCTCATAATTCTCACTTGTTGTTTTCTGTTTGATGAGAGATTTGTATCCAGAAATAGCTAAACTTGGAGTATAGTCCAACTTAATAGGGAATTCTGCTTAATAATCATGTAGGACCTGCCAGGTGCAGAAAACAAAACAAGATGGCTAATAGGTTTCTTTCAACATTGGTTTTCTTAATTCACTACTTAAACTTTAGCAGGGAGTATTGATAGAATTGATAAAAAAAAAATATAAGAAAACATTTTGCTGAATTAAGGAATACCTTGATAAAATGGTTATTAGTAGAGAAAGACAAGATGGCATGGTAGTATCAAATTTGGGTGGAAGGGCATATGGACAGAAGCCAATTTCTCTCAAATTCTACAACTATAACACATGAAGACACACACACACAAACCTTAGATGCCGTTTTGCTGCTATATGACAAGAATTATATTTTTGAGTTTTCTGAACTTCCTTTGTGAGAGAAACACTATCCAGACACTAAAAGTCCCACAATTTATTGGTATCTTCTGGCAATAACCCCCATTGCGCTCCCATATTCAAAGTCCACACAAATGCGCCGTGAAGATTTACATTTGTAACAAGCATGAAACCTGAAGGGGAGAGCGGGAGCTCTGAGATTTACCTCCTAAACTCAGAGCGTTTCCTTGGCAGGGAATATACATTACATTAAGGTTTCATCTAAGCCCTCCTCACCTTTGAGAAAAATAATGTTCTTAATTCTTCTAAAACACTAAAATAGCTATTCTGAGGCCAAGAATCTGCCAAGAGGGAAAACTACCAGGTGCATAAATGGCACAGACCCATGGGATGCAGTTGAATGGATAGAGAAAAATGGGATGATGCATTTTGTTGGAAATGAATTCAAGAGAAAAATTATGCCAGAGTATAAGTAAAATATAATTTAATCTGTTCATTTTATGCTACTTAACCCTCACATACAAAAATGAGCACTCAGAAAACAGAAACTCAGTGCAATGTATATATTGTAAAAACATATGGTTAGTATCCAATGAGAATGGTAGGCTTCAAACCCAAGCAAATGGAGTGTTCCCACCAGACAAAAATGAAATCTGGGAACCATGTGAAAAGTGCAGAGAAATAAAAACGATGACATATTATAGGAAATGGCAAAGATAAACCAAATAAGGAAAGAGCAAACTTTACAGGAAAATTCACCAGTATGAAGCCCTGCTTTCACAGTCTGACAACCATATCCTCAGTGGAAAACTTAACAAAGAATCACCATGGAACCAAAACTTTCCTCTTCTTTCTTTTCTCTTTGATAAAAGACAAGATATCCAAATAGCATACATGGAAAATAATAGACCCTTTCCTATATTACCACTGTAGATAGTGTTCTTTATTCTAGTAGAAAATTACTAAGATGCCAGATCCCTTTTTTAAAGAAATTAATTGAAAATAGTCTCAGTTTTAGAACAATTGTAAGATTTTGAATATTAGACATCAAAACAATTAGACATATTTAGCATTAATTATGCAAAGAAACAGTATATACCTAGGTATTTTGCAGGGAAAAGGCAGATTGAGAAGTGTATGTCACTGTTGCATCCATGCAGGTAAAGAGGGCCAAACAAGGGCAGAGGTAGATAAGATACAGATTCATTTCAAGCAATTTGTCCTGACAATAGTTTTGTGAAGTCATTATTCTGCATGTAATGTGGTGGGGTAATTCCTACCTTATCATCAGATCTCAGTCTTTTTCTATAGACTCTGAACTGATTGATAAAATCTATCCATAGCACAAAGAGTACGTTTTCTTAATTCTGAGTTCAATATTCTAAATATTCAAATCTACAGAGAACTATGGCATTATTTATACTGACATTATCTAGTTGAGGCCCAAGTTACACTCAAATTGACATCAAGATAGTCTACTAGGCTTATGTGAGAATCAGATCTAACATTACAAATGGTGATGAGTGAAAAAAAAAATATCAAACTTAAGGAGGATTGTTGCTTTGACTCCATATGGTGTGTATGGAAGAGAATAGATATCAAGTGAGATACTCACATAAAGAATGCTGTTGTGGCTTATATTACTCAGCCTTCTTCTGTTAAGACGTGGAAAAATACTCTGTCTTGAGATTTTAAGGTTCTTATAAAATAGTGTTAAAATTATATGGAAATAATGTTAATGATTGACATTTGTTCTAGAAGTTCTGAGGTCAAAGTGCTTCTCTCATTATTTGCTGCTATGGGAAGAAAGAAGATTGTCTAACAGAGAATACATATCACATGATTGTATGTATTATAATATATACAGTATGTTGTATATAGTAAGAAATAAACATATATAATGAAGGTACATAAAATATATATTTCCTACTGAGTCCATTAGTATTGCTCATATATAAATGTGTGAGTGTGTGTGTGTGTGTGTGTGTGTATGTGTGTGTGAGTGTGTGTGTGTGTTTCGTGTCTGTGTATATGACTGGGAATTACCACTTGCAAATAGATAACTTATGAGAGAACTAATCCTTGGAGAAAACTGATTCTCCCATTCTAGGCAGCCATAAATTGCCTGTATATGTTCACACAGAGGTGTGTCCTTGTGAGATTTCTTTCATTCACATTGTTATACCAACTGATGGTATCACTTAGCTGGCCTTGTTTAGGTGATAATATAGTTAAACCCCATAGGTTCAGCTCCCTATAATATATAACATACAGCCAGTTCCAGAGAAGCAATCTAAGTATAAAATAATTGTTCTTACACTTTCTTAGGTATACCTATCATTATCAATTTCTACTTCGGAAGAACTTCTCTTGTGTCAAATCAAACCAAATATTCCTGCTCACAATATTATACTTTAAACATAAGGATACTGAATGAATTTGTCCATGTATGAACAACAGTCATTCATATGTCAGCGAAAGAAAGCCATATATTTTGTTAGTGTAATTTCAAATACTGGAATAAATCGCCAGATGCTAGCAATATTTGCCTATTAACTTCCTTTTTTTCTGTTTTTATAAAGCACTAAAGAGGATGCATGAAAAGGCTAAAAATGGACTGTTTTAACAAAACATGTGTATGAGATTATTCATCATGATATGATACAATCCTTATATGATGTTATCCTGATATTTTACTGGCATGGACGCCTCCCTGTACTTTGATTGAGAATCTGCATGTGAATGCTGAAGGTCCCTTTCCCCATCGATAAAGATGTCAGTGGCCAATGGCAGTGGAAGGGGTGGGACATCCAGATTCCCATAGGTAGGCTATGAGAAGCAGGAGGAGGGAAGGGAATTCACCATGTTTCAGAGGGAAAAAGAGCCACCAGCCATGTGAGATCTTGAGTGTGGTAGCCTTTGGCCACTTCCCTGACTGGGCCTGGTATGGCAGGCAGGATATTAGAAATGTAACTAAGCTGAGGGCAGATTTAAGGTGCTGAGCAGGGAGAAGGTAACCAGGCAAATAAGTTGAGGTCAGATTTAGAGTGTTGAGAAAGGAATAAAGGAAAGGGCACCCTAGCCAAGGAAGCTTAGAAGAGCCCAGCCACTGAACAATAAAGCAGGTTAAAACTGAAAAACTAATGTGTGTGTGTGTGTGTGTGTGCGCGCACATTTCATCTATGGATGCAAGGGAACCAGGGCAGTGGATGATAGTGAGGTCCACTTGAAGTTTAAAGTGTAGTAGTAAAAACTACACAGTATAGAAAATTATGCTAAAATTTAGTTTATTAGCTAATTGAACAATGAGAGTAACAGTTAGGAGCTATCATTTGCCTACAAAGGAGTGATAAACAGATATTTTAAATGGCAATAAAGTATATTTCAATCTGCAAACAAAACTTTTGCCAAGAATTTGTGCTTCTAAATACTATCTAGAGTGATCACTATTTTCTGAGAAATATAGATAGTGAACCCACTTATATTTAGCTATACTTGAAACAATTAGATTAAAAATATTTGATTTCACATGTAATTGGATTTATTTCTTTGAGTTTTAACTAAATAGTATTAGAATTCATTGAAAAGTTATAGGAAACCTCAAAAGGCTTCATGTGGCCTGTGTCGTTGAGACAAAATACTTGTTTAGACTACTTGTAAAAGTGTGCTATATATATATATGCTTCACCAGAAAAGGATATTATGGTGAATTAAAATATTAAGCAAGGTAGCAAATGTAAAACTTTGTATGTAAGTCAATAGGAATAAAGAATTAGAAAACAAAAGATAAAAGAAAAATCAATCCCCACAGAAAAGCGATGCTTCCTATGATGGGCACATCACTCACCCACCATTTAATACAATTAACACTATAATCCTACATTATAGAAGATCCAGAAGGAATCTAACATTAGTGGTTCAACAGACACCTTTCTCTTTAAAGTTTCCCAAATTTCCTTGATGTGTCTTTTAAACAAATGGCAAGGATAGCTTAGTAAGTTACTTTCTTATAATTATTTCTTTAAAAGTTCTGTATTTTCATTAGTCTTTGAATAGTTTTGTTACTGTTTTATGCATATCTCATGTGAATTTTATTTAATCAATAAAATTATACCTTAGAAATTATGGTATAAGCACTCATTCTAACTCTATGAAGAACTGAATTGGAATTTTGATGGGGGTTGCATTGAATTTGTAGATTGCTTTCGACAGGATGGTCACTTTTACTATGTTAATCCTGCCAATCCATAAGCATGAGAGATCTTTCCAGCTTCTGAGGTCTTCCTTGATTTCTTTCTTCAAAGACTTGAAGTTCTTGTCATATAGATCATTCACTTGCTTGGTTAGAGCCACATCAAGGTATTTTATGTTATTTGTGACTATTGAGAAGGGTGTCATTTCCTTAATTTCTTTCTCAGTCTGTTTATCATTTGAGTAGAGGGAAGAGTACTGATCTGTTTGAATTAATTTTATATCCATTCACTTTGCTGAAGTTGTTTATCAGGTTTAGGAGTTCTCCTGTTGAATTTGGGGGTCACTTAAGTATACTATCATATCATCTGCAAATTGTGATATTTTGACTTTTTCCTTTCCAATTGGTATCCCTTTGACCTCCTTTTGTTGTCTAATTTCTCTGGTGTGAGCTAAGTGCAGACCAAAGTCTTGTGTCCTGACACCCCAAGTGTCTTAGACCTGTGGCAGAGCAGACTCAAGATCCCATTAACCCTACACCCTTGGATGAAGCCTACTTGATCATGGTGCATGATTGTTCTGATGTGTTCTTGGATTCAGTTTGTGATAATTTTATTGAGTATTTTTGCATAGATATTCACAAGTGAAATTGGTTGGTGTTCTCTTTCTTTGATGGGTCTGTGTGTGGTTTAGGTATAAGCATAATTGTGGCTTCATAGAATGAATTGTGTAGTGTTCCATCTATTTCTATTTTGAGGAATAGTTCGAAGAGTATTGGTATTAGGTCTCTTTGAAGATCTGATAGAATTCTTCACTAAATCCATATGTTTCTGGGCTTCTTTTGGTTTGTAGACATTTAATGACTGCTTCTATTTCTTTAGGTGTTATGAGACTGTTTAGATGGTTTATCTAATCCTGATTTAACTTTGGGACCAAGTATCTGTCTAGAAAACTGTGTATTTTATCTAGATATTCCAGTTTTGTTGAGTATAGAATTTTCTAGTAGGATCTGATGATTTTTTGGATTTCCTTGGTTTCCGTTGTTATGTCTCCCTTTTCATTTATGATTTTGTTAATTTGGATACTGTTCTGAGTCCTCTGGTTAATCTGGCTAAGGGTTTATCTATCTTGTTGATGTTTTCAAAGAACCAACTCCTGGTTTTGTTGATTCTTTGCATAGTTCTTTTTGTTTCTTATTGGATCATTTCAAATATGAGTTTGATTATTTCTTGCTGTCTACTCCTCTTGGATTTATTTGCTTCTATTTGTTCTAGAGCTTTCAGGTGTGCTGTCAAGCTGTATATGCTCTCTCCACTTTATTTTTGGAGGCACTCAGAACTATGTGTTTTCCTCTTACCACTGCTTTCTTTGTGTCCCATAAGTTTTGGTATGCTGTGCCTTAATTCTCAAATTCATTTGGAATAACAAAATCCTAATATAACACAAACTATTCTCTACAATAAAAAAATTTCTAGGGAATAACCATCTCTGACATCAAGCTAAACTGTAGAGCAATAATGATAAAAACTGTATGGTATTGGTACAGAAATAGGACGATCAATGGAAAAGAATTGAAGACCCAGAAATGAACCTACACATCTAACATTGCTTGATCTTTGACAAAGGAACTAAAACCATTCAGTGGAAAAAAGACAACATTTTCAACAATTGGTGTTGATTCAACTAGTGGTCAGCATGTAGAAGAAAGCAAATTGATCAATTCTTATCTCCTTGTGCAAAGCTCAAGTTCAACTGGATCAAGGATCTCCACATTAAATCAGATATACTGAAATTAATAGAAGAGAATGTGAGGTAGAGCCTCAAACACATGAGCACAGGGGAAAATTTTCTGAACATAACATCAATGGCTTATGATCTAAGATCAATAATAGAAAAATGGGACCTCATAAAATTTCAAAGCTTCTGTGAGGCAAAGGAAACTGTCAATAGGACAAAACAGCAACTAACAGACAGGGACAAGATCTTTACCTATCCTACATCCAATAGAGGACTAATTTCCAATATACACAAAGAACTCAAGAAGTTAGACTTCAGAGAATCAAATAACCCTATTAAAAAATGGGATACAGAGCAAATCAAAGAATTCTTAACTGAGGAAGACTGAATGGCAAGAAGAATCTAAGGAACAGTTCAACATCCTGAATCATCAGGGAAATGCAAATCTAAACAACTTTAGATTCTACCTCACATCAGTCACAATGACTAAGATCAAAAACTCAGGTGACAGCAGATGCTGGTGAACATGTGGAGAAAGAAAACAATTCTCCATTGTTGGTGGGATTGTAAGCTAGTACAACCACTCTGGAAATCAGTCTGGCAGTTCCTCCAAAAACTGGACATAGTATTAGCTCAGGACACAGCTATAGCATTCCTAGACATATACCCAAAAAATGCTCTAACATATAACAAAGACACATGTTCCACTATGGTCATAGCAGCCTCTTTTATAATAGCCCAAAGCAGGAAATAACATAGATGTTCTTTAACAGAGGAATAGATACAGAAAATGGGGGACATTTGCACAATGGAATATTAAAAACAATGACCTTATGAAATTTTTAGGTAAATGGATGGAACTAGAAAATATCATCCTGAGTGAAGTAACCCAATCACAAAAGAGCACATATGGTTTGCATTCACTTGTGGATATTATCTCAAAAGCTCGGAATTCACAAGATACCATTCATATACCACATGAAGCTCTAAAAGAAGGAACACCAAAGTGTGGATGCTTCAGTCTTTCTTAGAAGGGGGAACAAAGTACTCATGGGAGGAAATAAGGAGACAAAGTGTGGAGAAGAGAATACAGGAAAGGCCATCCAGAGACTACCTACCTGGGGATCCATCCCATATACAGACACCAAACCCAGACACTACTGTGGATGCCAAGAAGTGTTTGCTGACAGGAGCCTGATATAGCTGTTTTCTGAGAGGCTCTGCCAAAGACAGACAAATAGAGAGGCATATGATTGCAGTCAACCATTGGACTGAGTATGGGACTCCAATGGAGGAGTTAGAGAAAGACCTGAAGGAGCAAAAGGGGTTTGCAACCCCCTAGGAAGAACAATATCAACTAACCAGACCCCCCAGAGCTCCCAGGGACTAAACCACCAACCAAAAAATACACATGAAGGGACCCATGGCTCCAGCCCATTTGTAGCAGAGGATGGCCTTGTTGGACATCAGTGAGAGGAGAGACCCTTGGTCCTGTGAAGGCTTGATGCCCCAGTGTAGGAATAATCCAGAGCAGGGAGGCAGGAGTTGGTGGTTGGGTGTGAGAGCACCCTCAAGGAAGCAGGGCAAGGGGGGATGGGATAGGAGGTTTCCAGAGGGGAAACCTGGAAGGAATATAACATTTGAAATGTAAAAAAAGAAAATTTCCAATAAAAGAAAAAAAAATTACGGTATAAGTAAATATTCTCTGTATTTGAAACAAACAAAAAAATTGAAAATTCTAAGCTGTCATTCTGTTGAAGCTTATTTTATTTGCCTTTGGAAAAGTCTGTCTTCTCTCAATGTTGTTATAAGGATTCATAAAGTATACATTGTGATGTGTATATGTGGGTGCTCAAGCTCTATTCATTATGAGGTTTTTTCCTCATTTCATTATAAAACAGGCTTTTTTTTTGAGACTACAGTATAGTTGCCTTGTTTATCCCTTTCTTTCAAACTTTCTTACCTGTCCCTTCTTGTTCATTTTCAAATCCATTTCTTCTTTTTTAATTAAGTTTTTTAATATATATACACTAATATATATTCAAATATATTTGCATATGCATATTCAAATACATATATACAACCTTCTCACTGTCTGTAATGTATGTTACTTGTTTGTGTCTTGTGAGTGGGCTAAATACCCTTTCTTAAGGATGACCACAGCACTTCGTTTCCAATACCTACTACTCCTGAAGACACATATATGATGGATTTTTAAACAACAGATAATATATTGGATTAGGATTTATGCTAGTTTTTGTCCATTCTCTTTTTTTCCTAGTCAACATGTAACTGTCAACTAAAAGATTGAGTAGAAAGAAAAAGCTGTATTTAAAAAGTCAAGATTATTTATTTCTGCAGTGGGGTCGTTAGCTTTCAGAGTAAAACATGGTTCCCTTTAAACTTATAGCCATGTCTGTTAGTGATATTCACATAGTGTCCGGGGAATGAGAGACGAGGTGAGATGGTGGACTGAGAAGGAAGGAGGCCTGCAGTTAGGCTGTAAAGAGAGTAATTAACGAGAAGAAAGGGGAAGAAAATAAATCATTGTCTCACAAGCATCTGTTGTGCTTAAAAAAGAAACACAGAAAGAAAGAAAGAAAGCAGGAAGAGGAAAAACAGAGAGAGAGAGACAGACAGACAGACAGACAGAGAGAGAGAGAGAGAGAGAATGAACTAATAAGATGAATTAAACTAGACATTAACACCAATATTGGTAAAAAGTCATGGAAAATAATAGCAAATAATATCACACATACGGTTGCTTGAACATTGTCTTAATAGTGTTTAAATAGATGTAAGCTATAAATAACACTTGAGCAAACAATGTTACATATACACATTTCAAATGCATTGACTGAGGGGAAAAAGCAACTTTGAAACAGATGTTCCTTTTCCCCCTTTTGAACAAACATTTTATTGAAATTCTTCACACCAGACTTTACTAATTAATTTGAGAGAGGGGTGATGGCTTCTAGTGACACTTAAACCAGGAAACAGACATGAAATTGGAGTCCATTTATCCAGTGTCTGACAGCAGCATCTGAGATCTTGGCAATCTTGGTCATCTTTTGTCCTGCATCCCTGAAGCTGCCCAGTTGTCAGTTTTCTAGGGTGACACTTTGGGGCTGAGGTTCAGTACACGTCTCGTGTCGTGGTTGTTCACATGGGGTCTAAAGAGGAACTCTTCCTCTGACTCTTCAGTCATACAAATGGAATGCGCAAGTGAAACTATGTTTCTCCTTCAGACTGACACATCCATAAAAGTGCTTGGCTTTTCAGATTCAGTTTTACCAGCGATACATTTTGAATATTGTTGTAGAATGACTCAAACGGAAAGGAGTTAAAGCATTTTAAAGTAAATGAGGACATTGTTTAGGGAGGCCTTAGGGAGAATGGTTCAATTTGATGTCAAAGAAAAACAAGCAGTTCTAGAACAGAAAGGAGGGAAATCTGGGTGGGAAACCACAGCTGGATTGCTTGAGTGAGGACAGGGTGGAAGGCCCCAGGGTGGAGTCAGAGAAAAGCAGGCATGAATTAAATCTTTAGTACAGAGGAGAAATAGAAACAGCAGAGGGACTTCTTCTATCAATTAAAAAATACAAATGTGTTCATAAGTTTGATATAATCAGGAAAATTCAGAATGATCTGAGGTGAAAGCTATGTTGTAAATTAGACACAAAGGGATTAGTAAAAAATATCTCCAGAATGTTATTTATTTTTTTAAATATTTGAACCATATCATTTTAAATAGTTCTTTGGATGATCAGACCTGGATGCTAGTTTTTGGTAATGATAAACTGGCCAGGCATATTTGGTAATTAATAATTAAAGTTATGAATATTCTCATTTCAAAACACATACTTAGTTCTTACTTCAACATATAGAATTATTATATAAATAATAGCAAAAAATAGTAGCAAGTCCCTATATTTTACATTTCAATATATTCTAATTATAGTTAAATAAGGATAGTACACTCTCACTTATTTTCCATCTTTAACCATCTAGTAAGAGCTGTCAGGGCACTGCATCTTCTATTTCCTTGAATATAAATAAGAAATGCCATTTAAAAAAATATTTACTTTTATTGATATTTTAAAAAGACTTTTTAATTTTTATTTTCTGTGTATGTGTGTGTGCCTACATGCATGTCTATACAATGCTTATTGCCTGTAGAGGCCAGAGGAGACTATCAATCACCTGTAATGGGTATTACAATGGCCATGAAATTCTGACTGGATGCAGGTAACCTTCAGTCCTTCCTAAGACCAACAAGTGCTCTTAATTGTTGAGTCATCTTTGAACTCAGAAATTCCTATGACCTTTGAAAACTATAGGTAAGTTCACCACCTTGGGATTGTACGGCTTGAGATTTGAGTTCAACAGTACATCCTGGAAATGTTTCAGTGCGAATGTATGAATGAACTCCTTCATTATTGTCGGTTTTACTGCATTTTCATTTTATGATCGTTGGTGACATATTGCCCTGAATTTTCCATCTAGAGGCACCACATTTCAGTGTTTAGCTTCAAGATTTCAAACTTTACAGACAATATAAAATAAACTTCTTCATGTTTCTATTAATATGGAGAAGGAAAACACATGCCAATGAAAGAATTGTAGAAATGGGGCAACAGAAATGAGGAAAATATTTTAAATTTTGATAGACTTTTCTAGATGGGTTTTTTTTTTTTGAGAATTTCAGTAGATTTACCTTTTGACAAATGACAAGAGTGCATTTCTACTCCAATACAACATTTTGACTTTTTATATATTTTCCAGCTAGCAAGAATCTCATTTTCAATTTCATAACTCTTTCCCTGATTGTTAATATGGGTGACATCATCTGATCATTTGAATGCATTCTACTGTGCATATACAAATTAAAGTTTATACAGGTTCTTTCATCAATATTGTTTTGCTTATTAAACATTCTACACATTTTTTCGTTGTTAAACTGACTGGAACACTGTAAGAGTTGACTTTATGAAAATGGAATGTTGAATTTTGGTGAAAATATAACCACTGACTTAGATATTTTTATCTCATGAACTTGGTTCATTTTTAGTAAGAACTTTTATAATCAACAGTGGATATTTGTAGCTGGTGTTGCATCTTTGAACAATATTTAACCATTGGATATGGTATTTGGTAAAAATTTTACTCAGCATTTTTCACTTATTTAATGAAAATTTATTAGTTATTATCACAAGATTTTAAAGTACATGAAAATGTCCCCAGACTCAATCTCAGAGTAAGACTCTTTAAATAAGTTGATAAACAGATAGTTGATTCCACAACCTTTGTCTACTTTAGCATTAATACAAGCAAAAATATCGATGGATGTACTCAACAAGTAATAAAATAAATAATTTTATTATTAACTAATGATACAGATTCAACCACTCACCTTAACTTTTATTCAAATAGAAAGAAAGACAGTTGCTCTTAATTTTTCTGTATTCCTTTATCTTCAAATAAATCTTTTGCTTTGACAGACATGGAAAATGATTAAGTCAGGTGCTATGGCATGTTTAGAAGAAGTAAGACAGGCTTGCTTTCTTTTGTTATTAGTCTGAATCATGACTCCAGTTTGCAGGAAAGCCTGGCTACATCTTGAGCTATCCTGAGCAAATTCGATGTTAGCTTGTTGCTCTCTATCATTTTCTATTTCAATAGATGTACTTTCCCCAATTGTCATGTATAAAGCTAAGTATACTGAACAGTTTATGGGTCTTTTGTGAATGTTTTAAAATTAGCTGTGGAGATAAGCAGACATTGTCATCTCATCAGTGAGAAAATTTCTCTCAGGGAAACTTCTGGCTTAAAGAAACATTAGTAGGATATTATTCATGTGTGTAACTGTGCCAGAGAGAGCTGAAATTCATTCCCACTTACCACACATCATTAATAGTAAAAGGAAAATACTAGCCATTTAGAAAATAGTCTTATTTTCCTTGGAGTACTCTGTTTAGAATAAAGTGCATTTTTCATGGTTTTGTATCAGTACAAACTAAACTGATGGCAGGGATATCCCCAATCACTCCCAATGTCTGCTCAGCAATGAAGGATTTTAAACAAAATAACTACAGATGTAATATGAATGACATGAGATAACCCTGGGGACAAATCTCTGAATAGAATCCCCATATACTGAGCTCTCTTGTTAGGAGCATTGGGAGGACACACACACACACACACACACACACACACACACACACACACACACAAATCTTGGAAAGAGGGATGAAGAGAACTTCTCATAAACCTACTATAGACACAGTAAGAAGTCAGTAAAGATAAGCATCTTGACCTTCACTTGTTTTAGCATCCCTATGCTGATATAATAATGTACTTTGACATGGTGGCTTAAACAAGTCACATATTTCATCTGACAGTTCTGTATGTCAACTTGAAAGAGGATTTCTAAGACTAAACTAAGAATTCTTTAAGATTGGCTTTAGGGGGCAGACTCTGTTTCAGTTCTTCCCTATTTCAATAAATGGTTTCACCCATTGGCTCATGGTTCCTACCCCTTTTATCAAAGTCATCAAGGGCCTGCTCTACTCTCTGCTTCCTTTCTGACTTCTCTCAGTTCTCATTTTAACATTTCATTCTCCGTAGATTCTTCTGCCTTCATACACAAGGATCTAAATAATTGTTTTGGGCCCATATGTATACATTAGAATAACCTCTCCTCTTAATATAACCACTAAGGTATGTAATTTACCTTATCTCCCAAATGAGGTCCCTTCTTATTCGATTTATGGCTTAAGTTTGCCTTCTCACTGGATAGCATTATTCTACTTAGCCCACATTCAGACAAGTTCACTACCTGATTTCATCATTCAGTGTCACTTTTAGTTGTTTAGAATTAGGAACCCAGACTGAAGCTAGGATTGATATTCCAGAACATTGCTTGTGTACCTAGCATGAGCACAAAACATCAAGATCTTTGACAAGACTTGTCTGTCTAAAGAAGGTCAATGAATGTAGATTTCTATTTTTGTTCTGGTGATTTTAATATATATTCTCCAAGGTCTTAGGTTATGTTCATGTAAGAACAGTTTCCAAAGTCTCATCTCACTTAAGAATGAGCCTCTAATTTAGATGCTCAGCTCAAAAAACAAACTGTTCAGTGTTAGTTTGGCTTACTACAGATAGCCAGTCCTTTAGGACATAACCTGTTTTAATTTCACTCATTATCCTCAATGATGTTCCTCTAAATTCATGTCTATATTAATGAGTTATATCTTCTAATTCATTAGACAAACATGCTAGTAGGTAGGAGAGTGATACCACAAGCAACAGTGTCAGAAACATATTAAGTATACAAATAACAATTTCTTCTCAAAGTGAGCCATATGGTATCAATAAAAAAGAATTCTTTTATTAACATATTCAACACTTATTTTCTGCTTATTGGCATTTCGTATTTTCTAACTTTCCTTTAGTTGGGAGAGCTGCTTAAATTATTTCATTCTTTGCTTCCTGCCCAGATGTCTTTGCTCTCCACAGTCTTATTTCTGTTACTTCCGTATGTAGACTCTGCTGCCTGTTGATTTTTGTTCTGGGTCTTTGATTAAGAGGCTGTGGCATGTTAATCTTTGTAATGCATTTCTCTGCAGACTTTTCTTGTCAGTCTCTCTTTCATCTGGACCTCCTTTAGCCTTCAAAGGCAGTGTTTAGGGCCAAACTTGAGTTGGTTTTAAGGCCTGGAATAAATCACATGGGAGGCCTGTTTCTTTCTGTCTGAAGAAGAAAAGCAGTGATAAGACATTGAGAGAGAGAGAGAGAGAGAGAGAGAGAGAGAGAGAGCCCTAAGCCTGAAAATGAAGGTGAAGGTGAGCATATTCTAGATGCCAAAATTCTGTGTCCATCAAAGCTCTGTGGCAGTTGTATGTATTTGGTGTCACAGCCTTTGAGATTCAGAATTGTTAAGTATGTAAATGAATAAAGGCAACATCAACGGATTTCTAAAGATATTTCTAGAAAACTATCATTCATTTTCATATTTTCTCCAGCAATTACAGCAGAATAAATCATAAATTTGTGTCATTATCAAAATACTATCATGTGTGTGTGTGTGTGTGTGTGTGTGTGTGCATATTTCTAATTGGCATCAGAGAAGTTTCATTTTATATAGAATAGCTGAACTATATTAGTTCTTAAGAAAAGACTCAATTACACTGCAATAAATTGTAGCTAGCAAAAGAAGTTAGACATCTGGTTAAACAGCTGCATTTGGAGTGTAAGCCATGAAATTAAATTTACTTTATTTTGTGGATGATGTTACTGTTTTATTTAAATATATTGATTTTAAGTCCTTTTGCTTTGGAAAACACTTTTTAATTTTCTTTACATATATGTATGTTAATTTCAATGCTGATGTCTATAGTAGGAAAATATTCAATATTCTGTAGCTGGTGAGTAAAAGAGATGCTCTGTTGAGTGTCAGGCCATCTTGGATAACAGAAATCAATTCATGCTAATTTTTTAAAAATGTATTGTTATTGTTGTTATTTGAGACAGGATTTCTATTTGTAAACATGGCTCTGTCACTTGTCATTCAGACCAGGCTATTCTCAAACTCAGGGAACTGCCTGCCTCTGCCTAGTGAGTACTGGGACTAAAGGCATGGGCCACCAAGGTAAATCTCTTTTGCAAATGTTCTAAACAAACTTTTAAAATATTATCCTGCTTTTATTCTCTCTTGATGTTAGAATCAGAAAATGGTATTTATGCTCACTATCTATGGAATGTTGCTTTTCTATTTCTTAATAAACATAATCTTTGCAATTCCTATATTTTTAAATTTGTTTAATGTTTTTGAGATTTTTGTAAATAATGTATTTATATAATCTCCATTCCTCCATGTCCTACATCAAATGCCTCTGAGGCCCTCAACTCCCTGACAAATTTGTGACCTCTTCTTTAATCACTACAGTTACTTGTATCCCACTGAGTCCACTTAGTGTTGTTGGCTTCCACATGTATTGACGACTGTCAACTTGGGATTCGAAACCTAACACAGAAATTGTCCAAGGAGAAATTTAACATGATCCATAGATAGTGTAATCTAAACAAAAAATAGCAATATGTATGATCTATATCTGCGTTTTGAGTTGGCAAGAGGCTTGTACTAATAAACTTTGTTTGTAAAAATGGAAAATAAAGTAAGCACATATTAAAATCATATGAATTTCTTGTAGAAATTGTATGACAGCAATTGAGTATTCTTTCTCCTTTTATAAGTTCCTCATTCCATTTCTTTGTATAATTTCCTCATTTTCTGTTTTTTATTAAAATATGAAAATCCAGTTTTATTTAAAAGTCCATAAATAATTTTCCCATTCTATTATTGTTTTTCCTTTTATGAGGGTGTATGAAATGGTTTCTGGTACTAGTTTCTTGGTCTTGAAAAATAAATCAAAGTATAAGTGATTTCTTAACCACAGCTCTTTTGGAAGTTTCTCCAGTAATTATCTGTACCCTAAGTAACTGATGGAGACAGTGTGAAGAGCTGGAATTTTATGGACAGAAAGCTTCTACTTCACATTTTCTCATCTTAAATATGATGCAAAAGAAGCTATTCCTCACATTCTCACCACCCTGGAGAAAATGCAATGAAAGTTATTATGTGTTATGACATCCTCACATCAGAGTTGCATCAACTGATTTAACAACTGAAATGAAGGACTTGGGACCATGCTCAGATACATGATGCTTGAGAAAAATATAATAGCATTTGATATAAATTCGACTGCTGAGATGGAGCATGCATGGTCCCCAGAATCCCAGTCATCAGAGGAAGATGTGAAGCAAGACCAGTATTTAAAAAGAATGAAGGGAGGATACATTTGTATCGCACATGTTGCTGTTTGCTCAGTTGGCACCACTCTCTTTGAGTGTAATGAGTATGTTTGAAATTATATTTTAGCATATAAATCTATCTAAAAGCTCTGTATTGTCTTTAAATCCATGGACTATTGACTTACAAAGATGTCAAGAGTCCATGCTACAAGATACTTTTTATGAGTCATATACATGATCTTTGATGGACAGACACATTTACACATTAAATGGAATTCAAACTCTTATTACAACTCTTATTACAGAATGGCAGCCTGCCACTTTGATTAGTTTGTAAACAGTTTGCAGATTCATGCACTTACTCTTGTTAATTCTTGTACAACCTCTAATTTAGGAAACATAAATATATTTGCCAAGCTTTTCGAAAGGAAAGTATAAATGAAATGCATCTTGTCTACACAAAATGATGAGAAGCAAGCATGAAGGTGAGGTGTAATATAAAGACACATTATGACTACAGCTGGAAAAGAAGATTAAGATGTTAAAAAGTATAACAGCGTATTTCAGATTTGAGATCTAAATGATGAATCCCAACCTTCTAAGTCATGGAAACAACTTCCCTGCTAGCGGCAAATAACTGGGCTTTCTGTTATTTGTTGAGCAAATTACTGGGAGCTGAAAACTAAGAGGCATGCAAAATCGTCTTACAGCTGACTTGCAATGCAGAGTTCAGTGGATAGAAGGAACAAATGCTGTGTCTGGCAAGGAATAAGAGAATCTATGGGGTTATAAAAAAGGCTACCACCCACTGATGCTACTAAGTAAGTGTTATGCCATTGGCAGTGGCACCTGCATTTTACTCAAGATGAAGAAAAAACTGAATGCTGGCAGATTAAAGCACCAGCCATTCTGAAAATGTAAACACACAGGCAGAGACAGACATGCAGTATATAAATTTTTTCATTTGTTTCTCTTCAAGCAAATTAGAGAGTGCACTTCCCTGCTAATTACCCTTATCCTGAGCCCCAAAGACTCAACCACCTCACAATAACTTACAGGTGACGGACCTCCCTTTGTAGTTCTGTTCCATGTTTATTCCAGAAACGCAGATAACACATTTGTATCAAATTATTTATGGCGGTTTGAGGGAATGGGCTACATACTTCTATGGAAGCAGGAAAACAAAAACAAAAATAAAACAGCTATAGAGTTTTACTAACAACACTGTTTTTGGATCCTCAGTCAAAAGCTTTTGTAACTTTCAAAGATAAATTATTTCAGTTCCATTTGCCTAGTTGTGAAAAATTTGAAGCAGTTTAACCCAAATAGAGTTGAAGCACTTTTTCAAAATTCTCCTCCCTAACAGGCCATCTGTTCCTTGATTTCGGGATCAAGAAACAAGTAAAAGTCAACACCAAACAGGAACAGCCAAACAAGACAGATATAAGAAATGACATTTTGTAGAAAGCCAATTAGCCATCCTTCAGAAGATGAAATTTTTTTTTTCTTTAAACTCATTAACAATTTTTTTGGAGGCTATAGAGGCACGAGGTTAATTTGTACTGTTGGCATCTGGTTTTGGATTCAGTTATCAATTTAATATTTTTTTTTGGAACAAACAAAATGAGAAATTTATCTACCTCAATGCTTATACAATTTATAGTGGAAATAAGATATGAGTGATGGACTTTTAGGTGGTAAGAATTACTAGGTCCATGGCATGAACATGGCTCACATTTGGCAGCTCCTATGCAGACTTTTCAAGGACCAGAAATTTATGACTTAAAACAAAGTGATTGTGTGCATGAGAAGTCAAAACCTCACCTACAAGTTTACAAACTTCACACAGATTTTATTTAGTATGTTGTTCTTTCCTAGATCTGTTTGTAAAAAACCCAAATGATTATTATTTTCAATCAAATTTAGTACCAGAAAGATGTTTGGGCAGGGTTCTTCATTGCATCTGTTTCAAAACTCTTGTTGGTTAACTAGAAAGGATCACAGCAATGTTTGAACACAAAATGTATATAATTAATAGGATAATATTTTCAATGAAGTAGTAATTAATCTTTTAATTGTCAATAATATTCTGATATACTAATGTCACGACACACAGAAATAAAAGATGAAAAACCTTTCAGTATTCATGAATTTTATCTCCTCCCATTTGGATCATCAGTATCTCCATTCCTCAAGTAAAATTATTAGGATCTGTCCACTGATTCTATTAAATGCAAAATAAGTTTCAATCAATTCAATCATGTTTTACTGATCTAATCCTAAAATGGTTTGTGCTTCTTCCAAATGGCAGGAGTAAATAAAGAGAAATGAGCACATTTCTGATTAATATGGGCATGCCTAATATTGTGCTCTGACTAGTTTTCAGCATGACCTGAAGTTTAAGGTTCTGATTATGTTTATTGAAAATCCTTTGATAGTCTGAAAAATAAATCTATCTACTTTCTCACCAGCTGAGCTGTGAACTTGAATGACTGTCACTGCATCATTGGTAGTGGTTTGTTAAAATGTAGGAATCCAATTGTTCTTATGTAATTTTGACATAAGGTAAGTTCCAGACACATCTATTCCCATTTTTTTAAAGCTAAATTAGAACCAGCCTTTTGGTAAAGACATTTTTCTGTTGTGAAGTTAAGACCTGAGAAACTAGTGATTCTTTTTCTCTTTTTTGTCTACCCACATTTACTACAATACAGACAAGCACTACCATGTTCCTTGCTACTTTTCATTGTATAATAAATCTCTGGGTCACAGGGTATGAAAATTAATCGAATTATTAATTAATAATCAATAAAATAGTATCAGTTAAAATCTTGTTTGGTATTTCTTCTGCCTTTATGAAAAGATTACATATCAAGATCAAATTTTATTTTTAATAGTTTGAGTTTATAGAATACGTCTTATATTTAAGGGTTTATTTAGATTTGTGTAGTAGTTAAAATTAGAAATACATTGTTGAGTATTTTTTTCTGGCTTTATTATTTACCCTGTCAGTAAGAACACTCTCCTCCTACTCACCAAAGGATGAAGAAGTTACAAAACCTATGAAATATGTTTGAAACATGAATGTAATTTTCTAAAGGTAGCATGAGTAATAGGTAGATAAAATAATCAAGTAGAATTTTGTTATTTAATTAGGTTGGGTTTGGGTCCAAAACAGTATTTTAAAAGGGATATCAAATGCTAAATATTAAGTGTCTATCAAGGTTGGATATAAAACATAATAGTATCTTGTGGTACTTACTGCCTGCTGAGATGGAATTGGACTACTAAATAGTAGAGACTATTGTGGCCCAGGAAGTCTTCTAGGTTTTCATTGTTTTGATTTTACAAAGTATTAACTAACTCTACCATTGACTTCCTTTTATGTTTGTTATCTCTGCAACTCACAGCTGCATTCCACAGTCTCACTGCTCAAAAGTTAAATCATCCTCTCCCTTCACAACAGCACTAAGTTTTCAGAACCAGCCCTCAGATTTGATGTAGGATATCACCAATGAGAACTTAGCATTCTGTTCTATCCATGATCACATCAAGGATTCTTAGACTTTTACTTAACCAGATAACCAATACCAGGTTACCTGACTTTCATGAGGATTCTTGTGTGTAGCCCACTTTCTGTTTTAATTTCTATACCAATCATGGTTTTATACTGCAGAAATCAAAACCAGACCTCTGCTAATTTTAACATTAAATTTTTATTTTTAATAGCACAGACATCACAGCATCTATTTTAAATGGGACAATCAATTTCAGTTAATGAGGAGAGACTGGAGGTGATGGAGCTGTGGCAACAGTCTTAGCCTGGGGGTTCTAGATTGACCAGAAGTGCTCTGGTGAACACCTGAGCCTGGTGGAAAGTGGAATGATCTGAGGAAAAATAATCATCAAGCTAGACTCATCTTCCTGCTTCCATGTCATCTCTACCACAATAAGCATTTTCTTTCTTAAGCCTGTTTTTTTGTCATGATTTTCTTACAGTAACTAATACAGATTATGTTAGAGACAGAAAAAACATGAAAGCAGTGTTAGACATCGTTTTATCATACAGCTGTAGGTAGTAAAAATATGCTTCCCCTACCACATAAATGAGCATAGGAATCTATGAAGTGAGTCTTCAACACCCAAGCACATTTTAGGTGGAGCTGCTCAATCTTAGTATCTTGGTCTCATTTAATTTTCAACCTTAGGTAATGTTATTTGCAGTTTAAAATTCAAGGTAAAATTAAATTAGATTGAAAATTATGTATCCAATGTCTTTTTCCACTCTGAAGTGTTGAGTCTGAATTTCTTTTGTATCACAGACACTCAAATACACCTGATGATCACCACCAAACTCTCCATTTTGATTCTAAGAAGAGTTATTCACATGTAGTTGTGATTACAAGCACACACACAAACTCACATACAAACACACATGTTAGCCTTACCTTAAAAATTGTGATATAGATAAATAATATAAACAATGTCTATAAAGATCATTTGAGGTCATGCATACTTCATACCTACTTCTCTCACATCTAGGATTTTCTTTGTTATCAACAAGCAAAACATAGTTCAGTGTCATAGATAATAAGTAAAATACATGCCAATCTATGCACATATGAATTCATTTATTCTTTTAATATTACATCTATGTATTATACACATATGTATAATATATACATGTATCTATATATCTTAGTGAGAAAATAAGTGGATCAGTTCTTAACTCTACATTAGATATGTTATGAAATTTATTCAATAAAAAATATAAGATTTAATTGCAGAGTTTATGCAGAGACTCTCCTCAACTGTCCCTTCTCCCAGGGACCTCAGGTTTCTACCATGTTGAAAACTCAGTCATCTTGCTAACAGTATTTGAAATCTCTCCTCCTTCCTTGGCTGTTGCTTTTTTGAGTTTTGAGCCAAGTCTCTGCAGCATTTATCTGCTTTCTTACCACTGAGTTTTGTGTACATGAAGCCTTAGTCTTCATGCCTAGGGAGCATCCACCTTTTCAGCATTATAAAAAATGTCATGTAAAAATTTCACACTCAAGAATCAAAGAAAAAAATTCAAGTTACACACAAATCTCAAAAGTCTGCTGGAAGTTTATGATTCTGTATTTTACCTTTGTAGCTACCTTCAGCCACTGTTAGCTAGATACCATTAATTTTAATATGTTGTTTGTAAATTTCATGGAACATAAGTTTTCTGTTGAAAATTATGCTAGACTTAAATTTTAGTAGATTGTTCCACTTTCTTGTGGTGTTCTTGTCATTGTAAATGAATATAATTTTGTGTACGTAAAAAAAAGCATTTACAATGAAGCTGAATACATTTTCACATAATAAACACAAACTAATGACCTTTTATCTTATGATCTTAAGCCTTGATACATAAGTAAGTTCTGTAATGAGAGATTAATAGTCAAAGCTCAACATGTCAGCCTTGTGGTTCTGGGAGGGTAAGATTGCCCTGCTGCCTCTTCAAAGATGTATTCAAGTGTTGATTAGATACTGTAGTTTCCAGGCCACTGTGTTCTCCTTTGCTGACCCCTAGCTTACATCAGAGAGATGGAACGGATATTTTCTTATACACTAACTTTATTTAGCCTTTGCTTAGCAGGAACAAAGGTGTATAAATAACTATTCTGTATGTGCTTCCTGAACAGAGCTCCACAAGTGTCTGCATATATTATCATAGTCATTTTATACATCTTTAAGTGAAATAGTGGAGAGAAGTCTCAGACATAAAATACATGGCAGAACCATTAGCAGTCCAACGGCAGAGGCCACAGTGCTTTATATCAAACTCTGACAGCTTTAGTGTCTACAATATCATCGTCTATTTTGGCAGAGATGCACCTATTCAAGCTGAATTAAAAGTTGCAAATACCCTAGTGTAGCCCATCAACTGCTGAATACCCATCATCAATCAACCAATTACTACCTGGTACCTGTGCTGACAAGTGCGCCGTAGACTTGTAGTTTTACTTTGTTTTCACTAAGGACTTAGTAGTTCTGTTGGATAGAATAAATACTAATGAAGGCATAAAGATGTTAAACACTTTCTGTAGTATTCATAAAAGGATCTAATAAATGAAACTCACAGTCTTCCATATGAGGATGGTAGATTTCGTCTTGTGTTAGAACTTTTAGGTAAATCTTAAAAATCTTCCATATTCAAACTATGCAAAATATATTATGAATACGATAATGCTTGGGATCAGATTATCTTTATCTGATATGGCAGCTAGATAAACAAAGCATATTAGAAATGGAAATTTTCTCACAGGAAGAGTCTGTCACACGTAATAGGAATGAATATACAGGCTTATTACTTTCCTAAGAATTTGTATTTTAATGTACACTCTTCTCCAACCACCCTAGAATATACTAAAGAAATTCCATTGGAAGATTCCTCTTTGCTTTTTAAAAATACTCTTAAAAACCATCCTGGCTTTCAGAAAAATCATAACAAAGACTATATTTTCTCAATGGTAAAGTGAGTTTTAGTGTTCAATCACTCATGATAAAGCATTTTGGTGTGTTCCTGTAACCTGATGTGTATACAATGTGTATACAATGATGGGAATAAAAAATGGAAACTATAGTTTTATAAAACACTTAATTCTACCAAGAAAAGGTGACAAAAGTTGACAGAGGCTAAAAAAGTATTTCAGGGCTAGGTAACATCTTGATGGCAACTTAAAGAGAGCAAACAGTGGGTCCAGTTAAAGTTGTTTGGACTCCTCACCCACAGATGATGTAAGGTACCAAACTGGTCTTGTTTTATGATGCTTATTTTTAGTAAACTTTATATAGTATGAGAAAACCAGAAAATAGACATTGTCTGATATGAATTTAACTAATCTTCAGTACATTCCTGATCTGTCTATTAAATAAAAAAACAAAAAGAATGCTAATGCTTCACTGATAGTGAAATGACAGCCAGAACTTGCCTATGTATGGTTATGAATGCATGGTATGTTTGCTTTATTTAACAGGTTGTTTCTTACACTTCTAAATTTTAATGCATGTCACATAGATTTCTAATGGCTCTATGTCTCTGTGCCTTGCAAACGTTAAGAATTTACATGTACAATCATCCATTTTGATATTTCAAATATTAGCCATGATTTCCAAACTGGTGTTTACATCTCTGTCCATTTATTACAAACCATAGGACTACTTTAACACTGTAAAATTGTGAATGACATTGAACAACAATTTTTATATTCATACAATTTTCTAATTACTTTCTAATACTGTCTATTGTACCAAAAATAGTAAGTTTTCTATGAGCTAGTTTGTTGGTCTTCCATGTGAGTTCATAGGCTCTTTAAGAATAAGCATATCTTATCTCAAATTTTTGGGTATTGTAGCTATCAATTTTAACAAATGGGCATTATTTTAATTCCTTCCTAAAACACTAAACAATTTTATAAAACAATCCTGTCCATAGGCTGTGGTAGGCTAGGGATTTGGACATGAGGGAATCATTAAATAAATAATTTATGCCTGTTCTTTGGAAATAAATCATTAAGATTAGGTAAACCTTATCTGCTTTGTATAGCACTGATATTACTGTTGCATGCTGCTCCATAACCATAACCCAACATCAAAATATAAAAAGAAGGAAGAAATAAAAGAAGGGAGGGAGGAAGTAAGTAAGTTAAAGTGTTAAATGCAGAGGGGGAAGGAAAACTACTAGGGATTATGAAACATAGTATTTTGGCTCAAATATAATTCCAAAGTCATGGTCACAAAAAGTTGAGGTCTATAAGACAATAGCAAAACAAACAGGCATGAATGTGGGTAAAGGATGTGTAGGAAGAAAGAGGAATTAGACAGAGGAGAAAGTGAAGTGTGATTAGAGTATATTTTATACATGTATGAAATGTGAAAATTTTTAATTAATAAAGTATCTCATCCTGTTTTCTGTCACAGGGAAATTTTTATCTGACATTTTCACATACAACAATTCTCAAATGAATTTGACAGTTTTTAATATGCCTTAGTGCTCAAGTAAATACCTACAGTAATTATTTGTCTTGAACTCAAATTATTCTTAATTATCCCTTCACAGTGTATTATGGTTTTATTATAATAGCTTTTTATTACATGAAAATCTTAGCAATAAAAGTAAGTGTATAATGAAGAAAATAAGATCACCTGTGCAAAGAGGGTTTCCTACAGGAAGTAATCGTGTGTACTAGAATATACTTTTATTAAAGAGGAGTACTCAAAAACATGACTTAACATATCTTTATTTCTTTAACACAGAAAACATATTAAATATTTGCACAATCTTAATGAATAAAAGTTAACACAAACCTGGTTGATCTGGTGGTAAATGCCCTTAGTTCCAGAACTTAGGAGGTAGAGGCATATGGTTCTCTGTGTTGAAGGCCAGCCTGGGCAACATAGTGAATTCCAAGCCAGCCAGAGATACAAGAAGAAACCTGTTTCAAAAATAAGTATATTGATGAATAGAAAATTAGTTCATACAGAGAAGAGTCTAAATAAAGTTCTGAATGTAATGATGGTGAAAATTAATCACAGTAAATTTAAATCCTTAAGAGCTACCTGCTATTTTATTATTTAAATATATTGTATTATTACTAGAATAATCATAGATGTGTTTTATGAAAATGTCTTCTAAACTGAATAGTATTTTTTCATATAGAGTATACTTTAAAACATGAATTACCTTGAGGCAGGAGATGGCTCAGGAGTTAAGAGTATTTGCTACTCTTACAGAAGACTGGGTATGACAGCCCAGAACCAACATAGTGACACAATCTTTTGGAGCACTATTTCTAGTTTGTCTGGTCCTTCACATGTAATGCATGCCATATATATATATGAAATCAATACTAAATAATAAATGTTAATATATTTACCTTTTGAATTATGAACAATTTAAATATCATTTATGTCCAAGACAATAGTCTATATTTATTCAGTAATAGTATTTGTAATAGTTCAGCAAGATTTTGAAATAGCCTCTAAATAGTAATTTTTTGATGAAATTTTTTGACTGAAACTTAACAGTAATTTCAATAAATTGAGCATCAAAAGCCAACTGACCCATGTTCAACTGAATATTTAAAAAAAAATAAAACTTAAAATTTATCTAAATATAGAACATCGATACATGGAGATTACAAAAGGTAGTGGAGGGCAGATAAAAGATGGGTGGATTTGAATAGTTCATGGTTTATACATAACATTGAAGAATAGCATTGAATTCCATTACCATGTTTAGTTAATACACTCTAAAATAAGAATTCAGAACAAGTTTGGTATGTACCATCGTACAGATTTCCATGGAAATACCAAAATCATTGTGTAGAAATAAACTTGACAGCAAATTGAAAAAATAATGAAAGCATCTCTCCAAAGAAGAGCTTTAGAGAATTTTGAGTATGTATTTTACAGAGAATATTTTATAGAGGAGAGAAGATCGTGGCAGTCACAACATCAGAAGAAATTAGGCAAAAATGTATAGTGAATGGGAAGATCAAGGTGAGAGATGATAATGAATGGAAGAAAATGTTGCAAAGTGCACTGGATGAGAGATGAAGGAACCCGAAGAAAGCCTACTGTGTGGACTGTGATGAACATCCTGCCTGCCTTCTGCATCTCAGGGCAATTACATAGGATAAAGAAACAAACGAACAAATGAAGTGTATTAACCTCATCTCAGAGAATTGAAGTCCATGCTGGTAAAAGAAATACGTGAAAATGTCCCTGTGAACATTTTGGGCACTTTCCAATTGATATGTGTGTGAGAATGGTTAAGAGCCGTGGATCTCACACATGTAAGCTATCCTCTAAAAGACACAGAGTGGGAATGTTCCATTTGTTTCAGATTCCACTTGTGTAGATGGCCAACTGCTCTCAGTACTAATCACATTGGCAGTGTGGTCACAAGGGAAGGTGCAATGGGGCTAAGCACAGCCTGCTCAATTTTTGCAATGGAATGTAAAACTTTTTGTAACAAATATTTGAGGCTAACAACTACAATGATAAAAGATCAAATGTATTAGACAAATCAGTAAATATAATTGAGTAGATGTTCTCATAATGATATACATTCAAGAGTACTCCAAACAGTGTCCTATTGCTGATAGGGTTAAAATACAAATAAGGGAAAATGGTGAATGAGAAAAATATGCAGTCAACAAAAGGGAAACTTCTATAAATTCTTAAATTTTAAATTTAAGTTCTTTAAATTCTAAGTCAATATTAGATGAAATGTAGTAAACAGATAAGATTGGGCTCCTTCAGGGTGGTATAACCATTAATTGAGAATTCCTCCTGTCAGAGGTAAATGCAGGGACAAAGGTTGGAGCAAAGACTGAAGAAAAGGCCATCCAGAGACTGAACTAACTGGGGATCCATCCCATATACAGACACCAAACCCAGACAGTATTGCAGATGCCAAAAGTGCTTGCTGACAGGAACCTGATACAGCTGTCTCCTGAGAAGCTCTGCCAGAGCCTGACAAATACAGAAGCTGATGCTTGTAGCCAACCATTGGACTGAGCATGGAGCCCCCAAAGGAGGAGTTAGAGAAAGGACTGAGGAAGCTGCAGGGCTTTCCAACCCCATAGGAAGAACAACAATATCAACCAACCTGATCTCCCAAGCTCACAGGGACAAACCACCAATCAAAGAGTACACATGGGGGACCCATGGCTCCAGCTGGATATTTAGCAGAGGATTACCTTATCGGGCATCACTGGGAGGGAAGTCCCTTGGTGCTGTGGAGAATCAATGACCCAGGGTAGGGGAATGCTAGGGCACTGAGGCAGGAGTGGGTGGGTGGGTGGGGGAGCACCCATATAGAGGCAGGGGGAGGGGGAGAGGATGGGGGTTTGTGAGGGAACACTAGAAGGTAGATAATGTTTGAATTGTAAACAAATAAAATAACCAATAAAAATGAAAAATAAAGAAGAGTAGTAAACAAAATAATTAATAGGAAAACATAATCATTATGTATTTATAAAACTACTGTCTATTGAGAATTATCAGCTGGTTATGATGGTGCAGACCTTTAATCTTAGTATTCATCAGAAGCAATCTGAATTCTTTGAATTCATCAGTTTTCCAGGCCATCAATAGCTATACAGTGAGACTATGTCTCAAAAATACAACAGCAAATAGATAGATAGATAGATTAGATAGATAGATAGATAGAATTATCAATACATTATAATATATATTCCATTGAATCCAAATAATATATAAATAGGATTTTATTAATTTTAAGTTATTTGAAAATTCTACTTTATACATTATACCTACTGTGATTTTGCAACATTTATTTATTATAGTTAGAAACATATACTTGATGCTTAAATAGGTAAATCATACTGAGTTGATTCTTTTTAAAAAGATGTTTGTCAGGCAGTGGCGGCACACGCCTTTAATCCCAGCACTCAGGAGGCAAAGGCAGGCAGATTTCTGAGTTCGAGGCCAGTCTGGTCTACAGAGTGAGTTCCAGGACAGCCAGGGATATACAGAGAAACCCTGCTTCGAAAAAAAAAAAAAAAAAAGAAGAAAGATGTTTAATTTTCTTTCATATGTGTGTGTGTGTGTGTTTGTTTCATGTATGATGTGTGTACGTATGGGCTCCATGTCCAATCTTGTGTCTCTGCATGTATATGCCATTGGAAGAACACATTGTAAGATATGTTAAATTTTTTGCAGTCTAGAGGTGTGATTAATATAACAAAAGTCATATTAATATACGCAATTCAACCTCTATTACCTAATCGTCACAGCTAAAACCAGTATTGCAAGGCACGTACAGTATTTCCAGCATCAGTGATATTTGTTTATGGACTTTCAAAGTTTTCACATATAATCTTTATAAGAACGTTAACAAATCCAGTTGAGTAAAATGAAAGAACTTGTAGAAAATGGTTGATATACACCACAGAAACACAAAATAGACTTTTAATGAATGGCATGTGTTTGTTTATGGTTATAAGCCCTCCATTTTATTATTACACATATTTACTGAATTTAAAATGAAATTTATTCAATTTTTTCTCACATCCAAACACATGATAAAAAAACAGCTTTTGAGTTAAACTCACATTCATTTTTTTTACCTTAGGGTCTTCTCCTCCTTCCCCTACTCTAAAATAGCACCAAAACCCAGCACCACCACACCTAGCATCACCATTGCCATTATTAACACAGTCAGCGCAGCAGCAGCAGCAGCAGCAGCAGCAGCAGCAGCAGCAGCAGCAGCAGCA